>VDFB02000003.1:492777098-492852249 GCA_007258455.2 Sequoia sempervirens
GAATTCTAAGATCATAAAAGTATCTACTATAGAAATGAAAGAAGAACTTGTAACAATGAGAAGCAATAGATTTTTATTCATCAAAACAATATAGGAGAAAGGAGGATCATGCGGCGGTGGTAGAAACCCTAGCCTCAACCAAATCTAATGAACTATAGATATGTTTCCACCCAAAACCAAAGCTAGAGGTGAGAGAAAATGGCCTTGGAATCCCAAAACCAAAGCCAGAGGTGAGAGAAAATGGCCTTGGCATCCATGTTTTACTTCCACTTTTATGTATATATGGATAAATTATAGAAACCTCAACACAATCCATTATAAAATGTGGCAAGGGATGGTATTTTAACAAAAAGGAGGTCTATAATTCATAAATGCATCATGAATGTTGTTTTTCCCTCCTAGAATTCATCAAAAAACACTAAAGATACATTTAGGTGTGCAAGGTGGAGGATGAAAGGAAACCCAAGGCTTTGGAAGCTAAGCTACCACCTTATTGTATTGATCCTATAGTTTTACATACTTATCATGTAACTTTTCATATTCTTCCTCTTGCCTCTTGGTAGTTTTTGTACTAAACATTACTATATGGACAACCAAAATTTTTGCTTTTGGTGTTGATGTATTAGATGTTATTTTAATGATCACATTTCCTATCATCTCCTGAACAGAACTAAACACCCTTTATTTATTTTTGGCAGGGACCATTGACCATATAGCTAAGGTCCACAAATTGGGGTTGAATCCTAACCCAAAATATTCTTGCTCATCTTGCTCATCAAATGTGAATGCATTTTCATATTGATACATGGTTGTATCCAAAACAATGGCTAAAGAAAGGTCCCACTCTAGTATCAAAAGGATTCCACTTTATTTTACTATTCTTCTTCCTTCTTTTGGAGTGATCCTTGATGCATCAAATTCCATTTCTTGAAGGACTTACTTCATTATTTATTCATATCTTGAAGGATCATCTCCTCTTTTTTCTAACCTAATCTTTCATTAAATTATTTTTACTTGACCTTAATGATGAACTCCTTGAACTCCTTGGAAGTTACAAAGGTATCATCATCCATGAATTGGGCACAAGTTAAAACTTTGACATCATTAGGGAGCAAGTCATCACTATATTAAGATTTAACAATAATCCTATCATCATGCAACTCTTCATCTCATTGATTGACTTGAGGGGAAGGGAAGTTTTGATCAAATTCTCATCTACTGGCATGTTCCCTACAAACCCTTATTCCTTCACATTTAGTGAATAGTGAACCAATGGTTGAACTCAAATTAGTTTTCAATGACTTGAGGTAGCTTGCATTATGGATTTTGCTAGCAAGGCTTCTTGGTGAATAGGTTGTTCAACTTCTTCTTCTTTAGGCCTTTGCTCAACTAGCCTCCTCTTGAAATATGTGCCAATACAAAAATAAGAAAACATATTCTCCATATTCTCAATAGGATTTGTTATATCTACAAAGGGGATCTTATAGAAGGGAACATTCAATATCCTCTTTTCCTCATATTGGACCACAAAGATCCATTGTTGCTTCCTCTCCTTTACCTAATCATTTGTTCTGATATTTATTATAACATCATTAGAGGCATTGAATTGATGATAGTATTTGTATCTTCATCTTTCTATTCTCATTTTATTTATATAGCACTCAAGGTCATAATTCCTAACAAGATCCACCTTCATTCTATAAGTTTACATCATGGTTAAAAACACATTGAACCCTTCTTTTGTAGTTCCATAAAAATGGGAGAACTGCATACCTCCAAGGATGAGAGATTCATTCTTAATAAATCAAAAATGAAATTTATCAACTTCATTGAGCTGCCACATAATCTCCATGAAAGCTAATCTATTTGTTATAAATCTTGGCAAGAAATGAGGTTGGACAGGGGTGTCATACACTTTAAAAATAGTGTAATTAGTATGCAGGTACCAATCTCCCTAGTTGTGATCAATATTATTTTCAGATTAAATTATAGAGGCCTAAGAGACTTGATAAAAAAAATTGAAATCCTCTTTGTGGATTGAAGACCAAGATTTTCCAACACACTTTGTACAAAGACATTCTCAAATACCAAATAATTAGCAAATGGACAATGGGAATCCCAAATGTATGTCTAGATTTGGATAGGAAGATTGTTTCCTTCCATATCATGTACTTAAAATCCAATTCCCCAATACATTCCTTTTCACTACTATAAAGAACTATATGTAGAAATAAGGAGTACCATTTGAAGTATACTCTAGCCTTGGGGTCTTTCAGATCAGTTAGTTGCGTATGCATCTATTCTAAATATAAGTAGCATAGTCAAAAATACTATTGGCATATTTGTGTTATATTTCTATTGCCAACATCATCATGTAGATTGGATTTTGGAATTATAGTCCTCTCCTAGGACTTGACACAAAGAAAAGTATGTATTAATGAAATAATCTTCAAAAATATCAAAGTTGAAAGACTCAATTTCATATTTTACAAACCTGACCATCTTCTAGTCATGACCTCTTCTTCTATACTATGGTAATAATAGCACTCTAAAAAAATTATTTTCCTTGTCCCATTCTATTATGAGAGAAACAAAATAAATAGTCACACTTATAGACACATTTAGGCCAAATGTCTCAACAGTCTACTATCTAGAAATTTCCAATAAGGGGGCTCCCTTCTGGCTTCTAATTATCATGTTCTTCTCATCATAGTCTTGTACAAAGGATCTAATTAAGTCAACATTGACAAACAAATTTGGGCACACCAATTTCCCTATATCTTAAGACTTCCATAGGTTTGACACTAGCTTGTTATATTTACTTCTTTTATATCTATATTCAAATAGTGTCTAGCCATTTTGTGGAATAATGGAATCCCTAATTTTCCTTGCCATATCTTGCAACCTATCTGTTAGAATCCATCTTCCTTGAGCATGCTTTGATTTCTTAGTAAACTCGATAAATTGCACCATTAGGTCATGTTGCATGAGTCTTTTGGTTCCCTTTGATTTCATGCTCAACTAACTCATTTTTAGGGTTTTAACAAATCCCAAATTATCTAGGGCCTTCTTATAGAATTATAGATTTTCCTAGGGTTTAAATTATATTTTTATGAATTCCAATAAATAGCCTAAATACCCTTTTCTTTATAATCCTTATGATGATTTATCGATGATTTTTGAATTGCAATGGACCAGAGCACTTACCCGTGAAATTGCTCAAAACCTTAGCTTTTCCTTGCTCACAATTCACCTTCAAAGAGCTCCAATCTTCAAAAATTATAATTTCACTTTCAATTATGATAGAAAAGAAAGCAATTCCTTGTTTCATCACCCTCTAATGGTAGTATTTGAGCTTTAATTATTGAATAATGGTTCATGTGGATGAAACTAATCATCAATAAACTAGTCACTCATGTTTGAATTTTAGCTATTGATATGGGTGCTTTCATACAATATCAACAGTTTGCTCATACCCCTTATACACTACATATTTAATTTGAAACACATTTTGTTAAAAAAATTATGAAGAACCTTTTCATTGAAGCCTAGAATTGACACACATCTACAACTTCTTGTTACTTTCGGGCATATTTTAGGTTTCAATTGGTCATGAAATTGTGCTACATGTGTTAATATCTCTGTGAATATGTGATATCCCCTAATTTTTAATACATCCAAGAAGAGAAATTAGATTAAATAATTAAAAATTAAAATTTTCTTTATTTATGTTAAAAGACTTTTTTATTATTTAATTAATTAATTATATGATATGACTTTATAAAATTATTAATAAATATTATACTTTAATAAAGTCATTATTAAAACAAATCAATTGAATCAACTAGAGGGTGGTAGAGATTAAAAGAGAATGTTGGTGGACGTATTGATCATCACGGAGAATTGAATATTATTTAGTTTCAACATTGTGATCTCTAAGAATGAAAACTCTCAGACTTTGGAAGTCTTGCCCTGGATGAAAACTTGGTGTGGATGATCTTCAACTTGCTTCACTATGTTATGAAAAATAGGGATTTATTTTACACTTGTGCGAGATTGTTTGATATGTATTGGAATTCCAAAATCTAAACCATATATTATGTTTGCAGACTTAGTCGGGAGATATCTTATCAATGATTACTCGACTCAGCAGCATCAGAGCATTATGGGGTTATGTTAGATTATCGGCAACTAGAGGAGGAATGTATTGTCATGGATTTCCCAAGAACTCTCGATATCAAGATTGGTGTTATTCTTGATCATCTATTTTCATTGGTACATATGTGGTTTAATATCGCAGTATGTTCCTAATAACATTGGCTCTGATCAGATTTCACACCATGCGTGATTGCTGGTATATCTATATTTATCTACATGGACTGGCGTGTCTTCAAAAAATGATAGAGGATTGAAGGCAACACATATATCGCTATCCCTAATTGTTCCATTATTGTTGGAGTCATTTAGTTTGTTATACTAATTGGTAGAGGATCATGACTATCTTAGGTATCATTGGCAATTATTATTACTATTGTCACTATTATTTATCCATCCTGTTTCCTGTGTCATTTCTTATTTCCCATGGGATGACGACTTGTGCACATGTGTGTTCACATCATTGCAATATAGACCAGTATTTTTTATTGATATTTACATAAAGTATGGAAAGTTCAAATGTTTAGTTTATGTCTTTCTTGTATCTAGCAATGGATGTCTTTATTTAATCTGAATGATCTAAAATAAATGGTATGTATTCAATCATATAAGAAAAATAACCCATGCATTGTACCAATTCAATGCTTCATGCAAAGACAAATTAAACCTATAAAACCTACCAAAAAACATTGGAATAGTGAAGGCATTGAAGTTAATAGTGTTTACTCAGGTAGGAGTCATCACAGTGGTATTAGATCCATTATCCTACTTAGCCTGAGGGTTCATGAACACCAGTGGTAGGGCTAGGAGATATTTTGAAAGAGAGCAGAGATAGGGGCAATTTCAAATTGTCAATCCTTATCCTGAAGAGGATACTTTTCTATAGTTTTAGTAGCCCAACAATTTCCTAAAGTTTCACTAAAATTTGAAGCAATGGGAGACTTAGACTATGAGGGTTTTCAAAATAGAGGCAACAAGAGAGAGAATGACAATGTTCAAAATATTCTGAATGATCTAGCTCATGGACAACAAAAAATGATGCAACAGTTTATGCAGTCCCAACAACAATTGATTATTGCTATTGGATAGATGTCTTAGGAGATGAATACACTGAGAGTTAGTCAAAATTTAGGAGATGGAAGTAATGTTGGAAACCACATATCTAGGGGAACCAATTCAGGAGGAAAAAGTAGACCTTTCTAGCCTACATTCACTCCTAGGAATGAAGAGGAAGTGGCACAACCAAAAGTAAAGCAACCTTTGACCAATGAGGTAATGGAAGTTTATAAGGAATATCATACTCTTCCTCATGCTATTAGACAAAATATTATGTTGAATCAGTATATGAATCAATGTAAGGATAGGAGGAGAACACAATAGGAACAAAGACCCCATGGCCCTCATAGAGGCTATCAACATGCCTTGAGAAAACTATCACTCTCTAACTTTAATGGGAGTGAGAAAACTACATCTCATTCATGGATTCATAAATTGAACACTTTCCTGAATTTAAAGCTAATGCAAAAGATGGAAGAAATTAAATTTGCAACATTACATCTAGAGGATGCAACATATGACTAGAGGCATCATGGATTAGTGACACAAAATCATTCTCTAATTCAGTCTTATGAAGAATTTAGCAAACAATTAATTACTCATTTTGACAAGAAAGATGAGGAGGTTTATTTTAGGGAGTTGACTTTGATTAGACAACATGGAGACATTGATAGTTACATCAACAAAATTTAGAAGGTGATAGTCATAGTTCCTGATATATCCAAGAGGAGATTGGTAGTGTTATTCATAGAGGGTTGCATCACAACTTGAGAGGGTTGGTGAAGGATTTTAAATCGAGGACTTTGTAGGATGCTATACAAATGGCACTAGATCTTGAGACTTCACATTCTAATCCACAACTTTAGAAGAAGAGTTTCAAGAAAAAAAAACCATTCACTAGAACCTTTAATCAACACAAACCAAATCCTCCTAAGATTTTGAGAGTAGGAATGAATTACGTGGGAAGAAACTATGTTTTTCGTGCAAGGAGCCATGGGATCCTAGTCATTAATGCCTTGGGAAAGGCAAGGCTCATTATATAGAGGTCACTTATGATGTGGAGGAGATAATTGATACTAATTTAGATAGTGAACATGAGAATCGGGTAGAGTATAACAATTCCATAGGAGATGAGACCCATGGTGCTATTGCTACCCTATCAGGTGTGCCTAAGTATCACCCTTTTTGAGTAAGGGGAGTTATTAACGGGCAGCGGGTGACTTGTTTGATTGACAATAGAGCCACACATAATTTTATTGATGAGGGCTATGTAGCCAAGAGGAGATTACAGGTGGAGGAATTTTTTGGTTTCAAAGTCATAGTAGCAGATGGTTTCAACATCTAATGCACTACAAAATTCCCACAATTGAGCATTCAGATGGGAGATTATATACTTATAGATGAATTTTATGTGGCTGGGATTGGTGACATTAATATAGTTCTTGGAGTTCAATGGCTACACTCCCTTGGAAAATATAGTCAAGATTTTTAGAAGATGGGGCTAGAATTTACATCAAGCGGTAAGGATATTGTGTTGAGGGTGTTATCATATGGTGCTTCTAAGATAGTTTCAAGAAAGCATATGGAGGCTTTACTAAGACTTGGAGAGGTTGCTTGGGAAGCTTATTTTTTTGTGTCTTCTAAATTTTCTATTGTAAAAGATAAAATTTATCCAGTGGATGTGCAGACCATATTAGACAAGCATGGTGTTTGGAGAAATTCTTCCAGGTAGACCTTTGTATCATGGATTTAAGCATGTGATATAATTGGAGGATGGTGCCAATCCTGTGATTACTACTCCATACCGGCATCTAAAGTGCTTTAAAGATTAAATAAAGAAAAAAATTAAGGAATTGTTAGATATGGGGCACATCAGGCCCAACTCTAGTCTATTTGCTTCATTTGTGGTGATTGTGAAGAAAAAGGATGAAATGATGAGAATTTGAATTGATTATCATGTGTTGAATAAAAAATAATTAAGAACATATATCCTATACCGAGAATAGATGATTTTTTGGAAAAATTGCATGGGGTAGTTTATTTTTCTAAAATTGATTTCCATTCAAAACACAACTAGATTAAGGTCCGTGATGAGGATGTACACAAAAATGCATTCAAATTCCACTGCAAACACTATAAATTCTTGGTAATTCCCTTCAGTCTTACAAATGCACTTGTGACTTTTCAGCCATGTACAAATCATATTTTCAGGAAGCAAATGCATAAATTAGTATTGGTAATTTTTCATGTTATTGTAATATATAGTAAGACTTGGGAGGAACACCTTCGACATATCGACAAGGTGTTGGGCGTTATGGAGACTCAATCATCATTTACAAAAGTTTCCAAATGTGAATTTGGAATGATAGATATATTATATTTGGGGCACATAAATGGTGTAGGAGGTGTGAAGGTCCATCAAGAAAAAATACAAGAAATTCTAGATTGGGCACCACTAAGGAACATTACTAATCTATGGGGTTTCCTTGGATTATGCAGTTATTACAAAAGGTTTGTTAGGGGTTTTTCTTAGTTAGTTGCATCCCTTATAGACCTCACTAAAAATGGAGCTTTCAAATAGTTAGATGAGGCTCAGGCTACATTTAATAAGGTTAAGTAGGTGATGAGATCTTGTCTTGTATTGGCTCTTCCAAACTTTTGTCAACCACTTGTATTGGAGTGTGACACTTCAAGCTAGGGAATAGGTGTAGTGCTCATGCAGAACAACATCCCATAGCTTATGAGAGCCAAAAGTTAAGAGGTGTAGAGTAGATATATTCTACTTATGACAAGGAAATGCTTTCCATTATGCACACCTTGGAAAATTTTAGGCAATACCTTGTCAATGGGAAATTCATGGTTAAAATAGACCACAACAATTTGAGACACTTCCTTGAGAAGAAGAATTTGAATGAGTGTTAGCATATGTGGGTAATAAAATTCTAGGCTTACGATTTTGATATTGAATACTTAAAGAGTAAACTAAATGTGGTAGTTGATGTTTTATCTAGGAGACCAACACTTTTCTCCTTATTTGAGATTTTAGCTAATGGAAATCTCAATTACTAGTTGAGTATTCCAAGAATACTTTTGTGTGTAGCCTCATTGATGGGAAACATCATGATGACAGATATCAAGTAATTGATGATATGATTTATTACAAGAGTGGGATATTTTTTGTACCAATCTAATGAAGAGTAAGATCGCGGGCTATACATCACACCCTCTTTGGCAGACATCCAAGATTCTTCAAAAATATCGATAGATACAAGAGAGATTCTCATGGAAGGGTCTCAAGAGTGATGTTTTGCAAGATGTTAGGGAGTGTATGACTCCAAGAGAACAAGTCTAATCATATGTTACCCAAGGATTATCACAAACCTTACCCATTCCCGATAAGAAATAGGAGAGCATATCGATGGATTTTATTACAAGTTTACCATGAGTTTAAAATAGAGATTGCATCTTTGTTGTAGTTGTTGAAAAATATGCATATTTCTTTTTATTTCTATTGAGCCTAAGGTTACACAAATAGAAGAATTATCTTTTAGAGAGATATCATGATTACATGGGCTTCCTAGGATTATTTTGAGTGATCGAGACAATAGATTCCTCAACATATTTTGGTAGGAGTTTTTCAGATTGGTAGGAATTAAATTATCTCCTAGCATGAGCTACCATCCTCAACCCGACAGACGAACTGAGATCGTCAACAAGTGGGTTAAAGGATATTTGCATAATTATGTGTCAAGGAAACATAGGGCATGGGTTTGATAGCTATATTTGGGTGAACATTATTATGACACTACATACCATTTGTCAATAAGTATGACGCCCTTCAGAGCTCTCTATGGATACGATGCTATGTCTTTTGTGGATTTGGATTTTGATGATAGTAGAGTACCCAAAGCAAAAGAGTTAGTGCAGGACAATCAAGATATCCCTAGGGCGCTTAAGGAAAATTTACATGGAGCTCATAATCAACAAAAACATTATACAGATAAACACAAGATTGAGAGGGTATTTGAGGTTGTTTATACGATGTTTTTGTGACTTCATTCATATAGGAAATCTACTTTGAAACAAAGTGGCGTGAAAATGCTCGAACCACGGTTTTATGGGCTATATCAGACCAAAAGGAAGGTAGGTGAAGATGCATGTGAATTGGAGTTTCTTTTAGGTAGCAAAATTCATAATGCATTTCATGTCTCGTGCCTTAACAAGGCAATAGGGAAGTATACTACTCATATACTAAGCTTCCTCCATTGGATGAGGAAGGGAAATTAATTTTGGTACCTGAATCTATTCTAGATGTGAAAGTGTAGGTTACGAAACAAGACAATTAGAGAATATTTGATTAGATGGAATGATTTACCTATGGAGGATGCCACCTAGGAAGGTGAACAAATATTGCAGCATCTTAGCTTGCAATTGCTTTAGGGAAAGCAATGTCAAGAAGAGAGGACTGTGATGCCCCCCGTCTTTAATACGTCTAAGAAGAGAAATTAGATTGATTAATTAAATATTAAAATTATCTTTATTTACATTAAAAGATTTTTTATTATTTAATTAATTAATTATATAATATGAATTTATAAAATTATTAATAAGCATTGTACTCTAATAAAGTCATTACTAAAACAAATCAATTGAACCGAGAGTGGTGGAGATTAAAAGAGAGTGTTGTTGGACATATTGATCATCACGGAGAATTGAATATTATTTGGTTTCGACATTGAGATCTCTAAGAATGAAAACTCTCAAACTTTGGTGGTCATGCCCTGGACAAAAACTCGGTGTGGTTGATCTTCAACTTGCTTCACTCTATTATGAAAAACATGGATTTATTTGACACTAGTGCGACTGTTTGATATGTATTGGTGTTCAAAAATCTAAACCATATACTATGCTGGAAAACTCAATAGGGAAATATCTTATCAATGAGTGCTCAACTCAACATCATCAGAGCATTACGAGGTTATGTTAGACTATATGTGACTAGAGGAGGAATGTAAAGTATTGGCGTGGATTTCTCGAAAAACTCCCGATATTGGGATTGGTTTTATTCTTGATCATCTATTTTATTGGTATATATGCAGTTTAATCTCGCAGTACATTTATAATAGAATTGGCTCCGATCAAATTTCACACCATTCATGATTGTTGGTATATCTATATTTATCTACATGGGCTCGCATATCTTCAATGAATGATAGAGGATCGAATACTACACATATTATCGCTATCCCCAGTCGTTCCATTATTACTAGAGTCGTTTGGTTTGTTATACTGATTGGCGGAGGATTGTGACTATCTTCGGTATCATTGATAATTTTTATGATTGCTGGTGCTATTATCTGTCTATATTGTTTCTGCCATCATTTCTTATTTCCTATGGGACGACGACTTTTGCATGGGTATTTTCACGTCACTAAGTTGTATAGACCAGTATTTTTTATTGACATTTACGTAAAGTGTGGAAAGTTCAAATGTTTAGTTTGTGTCTTTTCTTGTATCTAGCAATGGATGTCTTTATTTAATTTGAATGATCTACAATAAATGGTCTGTATTCAATCATATAATGAAAATAACCCATGCATCGTACCAAGTCAATACTTCATGCAAACACAAATCAAACTGATAAAACCTGTCAGAAAACATTGGAATAGTGAAGGGATTGAAGTTAACAGTATTTACCCGAGTAGGGATCATCACAGAATACTGTTGAGAATAATTTCCCTATGTGCTTTGTGAACATAGATGCGCTCCACATGAACCATGCGTTGAAAGGAGAAAATGCCAAGTGTTGATCTGTTGCATCATCATCTTAGCACCTTTTACATATGTGTTAAGGGAAAGGGGTCTATAGTGGGTAGGGGTCTAATGGTGGGTATAGAAGTAGGTTTCAGTAGGTTCGATAGTGGGTAGGCTTAATATCCAATAAGCTTACACTTAATAGCCAATTGCAAAACACTTTTATCCATCAAGTACACAAACTGACAAATCATGTGATGCCACATCAATGCACCATTAATACATGACTTAGTGACTCATTATCAGTCTCACCCATTTTTTGGTCCTTTTTGGATACGTTTACAAAAAGCATGCTGATGTGGCATCATATTTGATGATGTGGCTTTGAAACCAATTTTTATAAGAAGGGGACTTGCCAAATAAGTTGTACAAATTTGGGAGTGATTTGAAATTTTCACATAAGACTTTGAGAAGCGCAAAGTTAGGCAGCCCACTATAGACCCCTCTCCCTTACTGGAGAAAAAACACTACAAAAGAATTGAGTCCTACATTCATGGGTGAGTACATGTCCTCTTCCCATGAGCATAAAATGTGCTCTGAAGAAGACTTGCACTAGAATCAAAGTTGACACCTGTCTTCCTCTTATTTAATTTGGCTCGATGCATTTTCTTTATGTGCTCATTTCATAAAATGTGCTCCAAAGGAATGAAGTGCTGAAATCAAATCATGACAAAGTTTTATTTACTGGATGGTTCCATCTCAATGAAATTTTCCAATGCATTGAGGAACCAAAATTATAGTGCGAGAGAAGCACGTATAGCAATTACATTGTGACACCTATATTCTTCGTAATAGAGCAAACCTAGCGCATTCTACTTATGCACTCTATGAATAAATATGCACTCTAAAGAAGATGTGCACTGAGACAAGATCGTGACATGTGTTATGATCTTATGAACCCCACTTGATGTATTTTAATTATGCGCTAGAAACATGAAAATACATTGCAAAGAGGCACTGTGTTATACTCAGGGCTCAACGCGTGTCCCAAGTAGAGCTAGGTTCTTAGCACTTAAAGTTGTTAATTTAAACATGTGCCAAAAATGTTGTTTTAAATATGTGCTAGGAAAAAGGGGATCAAGGATTAACATACGGAGATATTGACTTAGGATTTTAAAGTCGAAGACAATCTTGAACAATCCACAAGTTTATTCGGTAATCTAAGTAGAAGGGATTGGTTAAAACATGAGTAAAGACCCATAAGTCATAACTCGAATGACGGGTAACCAAAGAAAGCGGTCAATAGAATAATAGAACAAAACTGTTATAGACACGCCTAGACCTAGGGTTTTTCTAGGGTTTAAGCATTAAGAGGCAACCATGTCTATTGAACCAAAGTAAAAACAACCAAAATTTCAAATGAAGAACCAAGAAACAAAACTGAAATCTAAGAATATGAAAATATACCATCAATAGGTTGGCCTAGGAATACGTTTTTGGCAAATTATTCCCCAAATTTCTTGGGATAAAGAATTAGGAACTCAATGATTTTTGTATGATAGCTATATTATTATAAAAATAACTTTTGAGTTATAATTATGTAATTCTCAAGAAAGACTTCTAACAAAATTTAGTTAGAGATAGATGATGAATATGTAATATTTAATATGCTTTAGAAATTAAATTCTCATATAATTTTGACCATTTATGTTGATATGATTGTTGGCAAAATGTGTTATCATTGATGTCAACTTGATCTCTGGCAATATGTGTTTTTATTGTTGATGTCAACATAATGACATGTCATATGTATTTGTATATTAATGGATTGATGGTGTGAGACCAATATTTAGGAGATTATGGTTTGACATGAATGAATACTTGGGTTCAGCCAATGTTTGAGGAAAGTCAATCTAAAAGACCAAGCAAATGTATTCGTAAAAGTATTATAATCTAAAATTTTGATATGTATATGATTAAGCTTGTAACACATTGGTTCATGATTTGGTTGATAATTAAAATCACATTGAATGATGTCTACATTTTTCAGGATTTAGATGAATAATAATTGAGTCTAGGCTCATACTTGTTATCAGATTTGACTCTACCAACTTTTCATGATGTTTCAAGAAATTCTTGCTGATAACACTTCCCGAAGAGAATGTTTCAAGAAATTGATAAATTCATCAATCACTTCTCCTTTAATCTTGACATGGACATAAGCCTAGAAGAGTTGTACACTCTTAGAAAAAACAAAGGAGAAACTTTCCTAATTTCTTACAAAGAAGAGAAAAGCTAGTAAGAGCAAGTGGCCTCTTCTCGATGAACAACAAGTGGGAATCATCATAGCAAATCTAGATCCAAATCTATCCTTCCACTTGAAAATGTAGTGCATCACATATTATGACGGCTTGTCCCTAGAGCCCTTAACATTGAGAGCTCTAATCTCACAAGGGAATACCCAAGCTTACAAAGACAATCATCCATTAGCTAGTTCAAATGACAAGCCTCGGTTGGATAAGAACAAAAACATAACAAATGATGGTGTGGTAGATGCTAAGGTAGTCCTAAGTGCTCCTAGGCCAAATAACACTAAGGTTGCTAACATTCAACCAATTGTGTAGCAAACAACACCTCCTCAAACAATCATATCAATAACATAGAAATGCAACAAAGGTGAACCCTAACAAGAACAACTATCCTAAACACAAGTACACACAGTTATCTGAACCCATTGAAACCATCATGAAAAGTTGGTAGAGTCAAATCTGATAAAGTCGAAGACAATCTTGAACAATCCACAAGTTTATTCGGTAATGTAAGTAGAAGGATTGGTTAAAACATGAGTAAAGACCCATAAGTCATAACTCGAATGACGGGTAACCAAAGAAAGCGGTCAATAGAATAATAGAACAAAACTGTTATAGACACGCCTAGACCTAGGGTTTTTCTAGGGTTTAAGCATAAAGAGGCAACCAAGTCTATTGAACCAAAGTAAAAACAACCAAAATTTCAAATTAAGAACCAAGAAACAAAGCTGAAATCTAAGAATATGAAAATATACCATCAATAGGTTGGCCTAGGAATACGTTTTTGGCAAATTATTCCCCAAATTTCTTGGGATAAAGAATTAGGAACTCAATGATTTTTGTATGATAGCTATATTATTATAAAAATAACTTTTGAGTTATAATTATGTAATTCTCAAGAAAGACTTCTAACAAAATTTAGTTAGAGATAGATGATGAATATGTAATATTTAATATGCTTTAGAAATTAAATTCTCATATAATTTTGACCATTTATGTTGATATGATTGTTGGCAAAATGTGTTATCATTGATGTCAACTTGATCTCTGGCAATATGTGTTTTTATTGTTGATGTCAACATAATGACATGTCATATGTATTTGTATATTAATGGATTGATGGTGTGAGACCAATATTTAGGAGATTATGGTTTGACATGAATGAATACTTGGGTTCAGCCAATGTTTGAGGAAAGTCAATCTAAAAGACCAAGCAAATGTATTCGTAAAAGTATTATAATCTAAAATTTTGATATGTATATGATTAAGCTTGTAACACATTGGTTCATGATTTGGTTGATAATTAAAATCACATTGAATGATGTCTACATTTTTTAGGATTTAGATGAATAATAATTGAGTCTAGGCTCATACTTGTGCAATTGGGAAAATTTGTCTAAGGCATAGACTGCATATTTTTCTAAGTTAGTGACTTTGTATTTTGGTCTTCACTCTATGAAATTGCATGTTCTATTTGTGTGGTTCTGAAGTTAATTTTGGCAGCTAGAAAAGAGGTTATTCCCATAATTTCATTTCATAAACATTTCTACAACAAGAGTTAGATGCAATAGTTATCTAGATTGCATAATAACAGAGTTATGTGTCTCAAATGTTCTTCAGATTGCTCTGCATTCCTTTAGAGTGAGAGATATGGTTTTGTGGACTTGGGAATATGTTCATAGAACTGTATGGGTTCATCTAGATTTGTTTTAGTTGTTTTGGTGAAAATATCCTAAGTGTTGATGTGTCATGGTCAATCTGGGATGCTTTGTTCTTGTATGTTCAGTGGGTTTCTTCACTTGTGCCAACTCATATGATGATAAGATACTTTATGCGAATGTTGTAAGCATATTTTTGATAACCTACATTGTTCACATCTTGGTCTGCATGATGTTTTTGGTCTCTCCCTAGTGATGTAAAGATGAACATTTGGCAACTTTGTTGGTGTTGATGATGTTTGGTCCAATAGCCTAGTTTTCTCCATTTGTGATTGATCCTAATTAGTTAATTTTTCTTTGAAGAATGTATTGTGATGTTTTTGGGCCCAATTATGTCTTGAATTGATCTGCAATTCATTTTTCTTCATGGTACATATTTGTGAAACTGACCTATGTAGTATCACTTGTTTCATTTTATGGGTCTTTTGAGAGCTGACCTATTTGGTGTTTTGAGTTGTTGTGGAGGATATTTATTTAAGAATAAAATCATCTATGAATAGTAATTATATAGAGTTTTCACTGTGTTGAATATGAAATGTGTGAAGTCAATATGATGGAGTAATTGTGTGAAAAAGGGACTGCAACATCAACATATGTTAGATGCATCTTTTATAGTAGTTTATGTTCATGTTTTCATTGTAATTTTCATGTATCCTATTATCAGGTAGTGAGCCTCTTCAACAGGTCCTTGTATCTTGCCCTAAGGTTGTGCACATTAAATTGCAAGTCCATAGGTAGTTAGCCTTAAACAATATTGTAATTTTTGTAAGCAATGAGCTTAATATATTGTGAGTTAACTCTTAGTGTGGTTTTTACCTTGTGTTTTCCACATAAAGATCTCAGTATCCTTGTGTGGTGCATTTTTCCATTTGTGTTCTTCTTTCAGTTAATGTGATTTGATGCTTAATCTACAAGTGGATTTGTTTGAGTTTTAGTATATGTTGTTTCACCCCCCCTCTAATAATTTTGGTGTGTTCAACAATGATTCACACCATTGGTTATGCTCTAGGGTTTTGTTGTCTTTAACTATAAAAGGAAGTGATCTCTTAATGTAAAGGTCACTGAAACTAGAATTTTTGTAACCAAATTTTTGAAATAAATACAAGAAAGCATTGTTTTTTTGTCTTTACTTGTGGTTTCTTATATTTTCATGGTTCCTTTTCTTCAATGTTAGATTAAAGTTCAATTGTGATAATGATGAAGTGTCAAGATATTTGATAGATCTCTAATTCATACAATTTGTAGCTTGTTGATTGTAGGTTGCTTTGCATGGTTATTTTGAACCTTGTTTGATATTAGTTAATTTGTTGAGATTTATTTAAATTGCACCAAAATTAGGTACTTGAATTCAAATGTTTATAATATGGAAAATTTTAATTACCATTGAATATCATTATTCTTGTAGCATTGTGAGTTTGACTCTAATTAAATGAGGATTGTTTTATGAGAGATCCATCTATCTAAAGCATTGAATAATTATCATCATTGTCTTTAGGGTTCCTTAACTTGGTTTCTTCTTACCCTATCCTTGGGTAAACCCACAAAAGTGGTTTACAATTCCAATGAGGAAGAAAAACTCACAAAAAATGACCCCAAGGCAAAAAAAATGTGATTTTGGGGGTTCATATGAACCTACTGGTTTGAGCGAACCCATTTGAATCTTTCCCACCAAAACAACCAAAAAAATGCATTAGGAAGGGCGGTTCGCTCGAACACCCCTTATCCCTCATTCTCCCCCTGAAACACAAAAAAAACCTAATTTTTTTCACTTCGGAGGTCGGTTTGAACATGAAAATGGCAAAGACTTCACAAACCCAACTGGAATCAGGTAGTCTTCAGAACGAGCTATCCAGTGACGAATATAATTTTAATATGTTTTGGTTTTATTATGTATTTGTTTTTTTAGTTTTTTTAAACATAGGTTTTTCACCAAAAATGAAAGACTTTGTTTTGCACATGTGGAAAGTAGCAGATTATCAAAAAGAAATTGAAAAATATGAGTGCACCAGATATTGAAGTCCTTGATCCAACAAAAAAAAAATTGAATTTTGATATATACAAAAAAAATTACGTGATATACAGCCGTGCTATGTCTAAATTGTAATTGGTTTGACTTTGAAACTTGATTAAAGAAAAAATATTCAATAAAAAACTATCTAACCAAGTGGAAGGTCTAGATATCGGAGTTAAAAATCTAAATTTGAAAGAATTAGAATTGTATCCTTCATGGAAAAAAAGTTATGCATTATACGGTGTGTGTCACTTTTTAAAAATGTTATTTTCTGAAAAAAACTAGTTTTCGAGGGAGATGGAAAAAAAAGTGCAATCTGATTCCAAAAATTTTGAAAAAAATATTTTTAGAATCTATAGACAAAATGTGACGAAAATCTAGATTGCATCATCTTCAAATTCCTCACGGTTTAGCCGCTATTGGTGCCCAAAAGTGAAGATTTAGTTAAAAAAATTATTTTAGTGTCCAGTTTGGCCAAAAATTGTAAACCACTATTGTGGGATCACCCCTTTTCAATTTTGAACTTGAAAATTAAGTTAATTTAGGAAGAAAGCATCACTCAAATTGAAAAATTTGGTACTAAAGATTGTTTTCAAATATCAGATATGGAAATATAGTTAGGTTTTCATATTAATCCTAAATTATTTAAAACCCTTATTATCAAGTTCCAAAATGTCAATAGTAATTCCCCTTGTTAAACAACAATACGTTGAACCACTAAATCATTTTTGTAAAGTCAAGACTTGACAAACGAAGCCTCGAGGTAATCTTTCTAATCATCAGGGTTATATTTCCTTTCAAGAGAGATAGGCTTATTATTTTTTCTATATTATGATGTGCAAAAAAACACATCAAAAATTAGGTCCCTTTTCACACTAGCATACTTAAGCTTTCATAGGTCATGTACTTTTTTGTTTAAATTCATAGGATGAGGACATGTGTCATGATCCAATTTTATCCTCGCCTAGGATTTTATCTAGGGTTACTTTTTCTTTTTCCTTATTGTAAGGATTTTTCAATGTATAGTCATTAACAGAGGTTCATAATGATTCATGATTTTTTGGGATCAAAATTCTCTTTGGCCTCATACCATTTCTTGTTTATTTTTTACTTTCTATAATTATTGTTTAATTATATGTAATATTTGGGAGTTCTAGGGTTGAGGTATTAAATTGAACCAACAATTCCATTTTATGAATCAAACCTATAGTCTATATTGAAGTCTATCAATTTTAATTACTGAATTCATTTGCCATAAATTCATAAGATAATTACAATTTTGCATACATTAGTCGACCACTATATATCATCATATTGTGTTTTTACACCCCGTTCTCACATTCTTTACATTTTTCCTCAATACAAATCTCCAAACAACAAGAATTGATCCTTCTTAGAATGGTAAAACCCTTCAATAGCAACGATTTTCACTTTTATATCCTCTCATGAGCATGGAAATTGAGCAGGTTTTTAATTTCAATTTAAAATACCACCCAATGTATGTTGTGTGGAATTTATCAGCCAAATAATGAAGATTACCACATGCAAGATAATCATACAGCCTCCACAATTCCTCGACCTCCTTTTCAAAAGTTATCATGTTCCAAAACCAAGGAAAATTAATTGATTTAATTTTAAATTATGTATGCAACCACTATTACTTGGGTCCTCACCATGACCATTTTATACACCCAGCAAAAGGTATATGCTAAAAATATATGTAAACATTACATGATTATTAAAAGAATCTCCATGCCATATGCCAAGTTGCCACAATCTATAAATTGAGCCCCCATAAAATGTCATGAATTGCCCAAATTATCAAAAAGAAACTCATATACAATCAATAATAAAATAATTGAAATTTTGAAGATTAATTCCAAATTTAATTTAGCATCTAGCTGCCTCATTTGTCAAACTTTTATTTTATTATATTTTCATACCTAAAATCAACATGTTAACTACTTTGTTTGTCCAACTTCTAGATAATCCATTCAAGATATAAACTATTTCATCAAATGTCATGCCTACACAATCCAACTAAAAACAACAAAAATTCCACATAATAAAAAGTAAATAAATCAAATTGATCATTTTTTGGGTGATGCAAGATTTAAATTATGCCCGGTGCTCTTGCATCAGACACATCGAGTAAAAAAAATGCTTCATGAGTGCAGAACTCATGAGCATTTTAGTAATTCTAGAACTAAAAATCCAAACTTCACCAAATCTACTACATTAACCCATGGATCCTCATCAGTTGCTCAATTCTTCTAATGGACCAAATATTCCCAATATTATTTCTTCTTGTCTTCTTGGTGACACGAGAATCAAAATTTGGTCCACTTCTTCAAGCTTCTTCATAGGCAATTGTTGAGCCTGTGTGCAAGTGTTTCTAAACCTAAAAATGCAAAACAACAAGATGAAATGCAAGCAAGAAGACACCAAAAAAACACTCACGATTAGCCTAGTTTAACTCAAACAAAATACACAATAAAATACCAAATTTTACTTTTCCAAGAGTTGTACCCTTTGGTTGGCCTTTTGAAGATAATTTTGTGTGCTTCTTCTTTGACAAAATGGCTTGAAATGATGCTTAAATCGATGAGGATGCAATGAAGAATGAAATGGTGGAGATGGGTAGTGAATTTGATGCAAGATGAGTGCTTGAATGGCTACAAAAATGGTGGTTTGGTAACTAGGATGGAAGAGTGCTAAAATTTGGCTAAGTGTGTGATTGTTGAATGAAGCCAAAATCCATCATATTTAGGGAAAAGGCCTCTAAAGAAATGGATGGCCAGGATTCATCCAAGGGTTGGCGATCTAGAGCTAGGATGTCTTGAGACTTCACAAGCCATCTCATGAGGACATGTGGAAGATGAGGTGGACAAGGGAGGATGATGTGGAGATGATGTGGAGGTACCTTCAAGGTACCTTGGAAAAGGGGAAAAAGAGGTGGCTTGTCTCATTCTCCCAAATGATGGGAGGATGTGACAAGTGAGGAATTTAAAATTCCTTAATTATCCTCCTTGGGATGAGACAAGGAATTAAAAATTCCTTGGAAAAGGGGAATGAAGAATTTAAAATCCTTTTTAAACTCTTAAGGAACCTAGGGGGAATATATTGGAATTGAAATTTTCAATTGGGAACATGGAGATACTAGAATTAGGAATTAAAATTTCCTAAGGGAGAGGAGATAATTTCTCCAAATGTAGAAATATTTAATGAGGGAGTTGACTAGGGTACATTCCATAATTGGCATTAGGTGGGATTAAGGGATGATTAGCCAATATTTAAGGTTGTGCAAATGATTAGGAGGGATAATGATAGATTAAGGGAAACTTGCAAGATATGGAGGATGTCACACTAATCACCATTAGTAATGTGCACATCCTAATCACAAGTTAATTAAACTAATATGGATTAAAAGGGAATTATGGAGGATGTTGACATGAAGAGAGAGAAGAGGAATGAATTAAAAATTGATTTCAATTCATTGGGATAAAATCACTAAATTAAATAAATTAGACTATTTATTTAATTTAGAGAGGAATAGGGTAAAGTATTTAATTGACTCATTAAACACCTTAGGAAACATTAGGCCTAGGATGAAATATTAACCAAATAATGAATTATTTAGTTAATATAGTTTAGGGACATGGGATGGAAGAATACAAGGGTGAATTTGACCATATGGGGGTGGTCAAATTTAGGTGTCTACATTTGGCCCCTCTTCAAATATCGTTAGAATAACATTGTTTCAAAGAAAAAAAGAGTGTAGATGACTCGATAGAAGAAGATAACTTTAGAAGATGCCCCAGTATCACAAGGAAATGAAAAAGGATGATAAATGCATAAATATGGTGAGGGATGCCCCCTTGAGAGGGTAGATGGTGAAGAAAAGGGGCCCTAGGTGACTTCTTGATATGGAGAAATGGAGGGTACCACACGGTAGAGGATGAAACACCATGAAGAATTGATTTTGAATGGAGGAAAATGGACAAACAAGGTGTGAATGGTGGCCCATGGAAGAAAGGAGGTAGAAGGATTAAAAAGGCTAAATAAAGGTTAAAAATTACCTTAAAATTAGCAAGGTTAAGTAGGGTAGAAAGTTAAAAACCTATAAATAGTAAATTTCAAAAAGTATTATTCACCTTGCTTTTATTGTGCACACATGTCAAAGAGTGATTGGTCAATAGAACGAGAGAGCTAGTAGGATGAGCAAGAGTAAGATGATAGATGATGAGGAGATCATCCATACAGCCGACATCGTGCAGGATTTATGTCACCTATGAGTGCCACCCTGACAGGTAGGCTTCGAACCTAGATCAATGATTTGATTTTGATTTCGCATATGCTTTTCAATTTTTAAGAGGATAGATTAGGTAAGGAAAAAATAGCCATGTGAGGGTGGATTCGCCCTTCTGGAAAGGCACATTCGCCTATCCAACCAATGGTAAAATACATGGCAGGGAAGAGGCAAGCACATACCCACAACAGCATCTGCACTCACCAAAAGGTGATTGTGAAATTGCCAAAAATGGGAAGGGGCAGACACACCATACCACAGAGGCAAATGCATGACAAAGGGGTAGATGTGAATAGGGAGGGGTGATTGTGAAATCACCCCTCAAAGGGAAAGGGCGAGGGAAAAATTTCTCAAGCAAGGGTATCGAGAATAAGGGAAAACAAGTGTTCACCCATAGGATAGATGGGTTAAGGAAATTCTACCCATGGGAACAAAAGAGATGCAGGGGAAAATACGAAATCGCCCAGCAAGTGAAAGGGTGAATACGACTTTTCCCATCAAGGGGACTTGGACATAGAGGCAAATGCGAATTCACCACATTGGTAAAGGGGCGAATTAGCTACCAAGGAAAGGGATAGGCGAACCTATCAACAAAAAAGAAAAACTTTCCAAGGGAATACAAAGAGGCAAATGCACAAGAAAAGGGAAAGGGAGAATTTTCACTACACAAAGGCGAATTCGCAAATAGGGGGTAGAGTGAAAAAGAAATATTAGAAGAGAAATGAGAAGAAAATACCTAACAAGTGGCTTGGATGGATGCAAAGCATATAGACCTTGCGAATGAGAGAGAGGCACTCAGTCATGTTGGAGGCAACTTAGGAGGCGATGACACTAGTGAACCATGAGGCATTAGAGAAAGTTGGGATGTTACACATACTAGGATATCCATTGATCAGATCCCATCACTGCTGACAGTGTTGATGGAGAGATGGAGCTCTGATTCCAGCACCTTCCATCTCCCGATAGGGGAGATCACTGTGACCTTAGAGGATATCTTAAGGATTTTGAGATTTCCCATCAAGGGGCATCTAGTGGGCCCATCGAACCAACAGATGGAGAGGAGCCTACGGGTTGTATCTGGTACCACAAAGCTTCCTATCTGAAGGAAGGAGTTGGACATTGACGTGTGCATTGGAGTCACGCAACCATTTCCATTATTTGTATACAGATTGATTAGTGGGATCCTCCTCCCCAATAGGTGTGGTATATTCTTCAATCTCAAGATGATTGAGGTTTTTAGACACATTGTGGAGTGGAGGGATGGAGTGTTTGCATGGGGGTCCTTCGTGTTCACGTAATTATATAGGGACATGCATGTTGTGTGCTACAAGGAGGTCATTAATGTCACCCATGTCACCATTTTACAAGTGTGGGCATGGGAGCACATCAGGGTCACCCACCCAAATATACTCAAAGTTGGTGAGAGAGATGGTGTGTTTCTAGTGGCATATTGGTATGGGAGCGAGTATGGATGGATGCTCCACTACAGGCAGGTAGGGAGCTTGGATTATTGGCATTCATTATTTGATGATCTTACAAAGCAGGATATTGTATGGTTACCATATATTGATCATCAATTTTCATCATGGAGAATACAAGATAGGCACTACTAGGGATACATGTTTTCATGATTCTATCTGATTGGGAGAGATCTCTTCATCATTGAGCTTTACAAGCCTGACTAGGTTACACGACAATTTAGGGTACAACAGGATATCCCAATAGGAGAGGAGAGGTTCAATCATATTACATAGGAGAGGGGATGGGGGTAGACTCTTCCTCTAGATTTTTTCCAACAAGAGTGGGAGATGTTACCACTAGTGATATGGGGATGGAGGGGAGGCTTAGATGATGCAGGTGTCATGGACAGATACAAGGCATGGTGGGAAGGGAAACAACCCTTGAGGATTACCATAGTGGATTTGATCATGTTAACAGTGGGGTTCAGGGAGGAGGATGTACAATAGAGGCACTGAGGAGGAAGAGAGTGGATGGGAAAAGGGGAGAGGAGGAGGCAGTGCAGGTGGAGGATAGGGTGGCCATGGACATAGATGTCTCGGAGGTGAAGGAGAGGGAAATATTTGTTTATTAGGGGCCGCCAATAGAGGACCCTATAATTAGACTAGCAGGCACACAGGCCCACGTCTGCATCCTACAACAAAGGCTATGATATGTAGAGGCGGAGAAGGATTGGCTACAGGTTGAGGTTGACATATTGCAGGAAGAGCACTGACGATGGAGGGGAAAGGGGGAGAGACAGATAGGCTACGGGAGGAGATAGAGCAACTATAGGGTTTGTTGGAGACTGCCTGAGGAGAGAGGGATGAGGCCCTGGTATTGGCAAAGCAGGTAGGGGATCAGGCAGAGGCTATGCAAAGAGAGAGATACAAGGTCCTGAGGAGGGTAGAGATCATAGAGGCCATAGTGGGAGATGTGGGACTATAGTAGAAGAGGGATGAGGCCCTGAGGAGGGTACAGTATGCAAAGGCATAGCTAGCCTCGATGATATTATCATAGGATGCCTAGGAGTTGGAGAGGTAATGGCTAGAGTAGTAGCGTGACAGATACAGGATGATGAGGAAGCAGTTTTGAGCATAGACAGCAAGAGTGGACGACGCCCAGACAGAGGTAGGATATTATATGGGTGCATATTTTGGGACCATATCCAATCCAGTACAAAGAGTGCCTCCATATGTATGAGCAACACCACGGAGTCCACCACCCTCCCACTCAAAACCATCACATACCAGGGGCTATAACGACTATAGAGAGACACCTCCTCATGGCCGACGACTCGGGGAAAACTCTCCCCAATGATCAGACATAGGGAGTAGTGGTTAGATGGATAGGAAGAGGGTCTCATTTTTTACAAGTGCCCTAGTAGATAGTGTATAGATATACAAAGAGATGAGACATAGATTTCTTCGTACAGATTATTTGGTAGATTCATTTATTCAAGTTTATTCTTTATTGATTCAAGACACCATGATGTATCAAGTGTACCTATATGTATATTATGATTCCTCTACACCTGTACTTTGTTATGTGATGGACTCTATATGTATAGTACTTATGGACTTTAAGGACATTATTATGGGCCTTTTATTATGGATATATGATGGAAACTATTATGGACATTTTATTTTTGATATATATATGATATGGTGGATAATGATGATGTTCCATATATGATTTCTATGTGATGTTTTAATATTGGTTATGCATATGTGTATGATTATTAAATTATAATGGATGTATGATAATGATTATGCTTATGATGACATGGATGATATTAATGATATGTCTTATGCCTAACACTTTGTGATGTATGATGTGATTTTCTATGGTTTATGGTTTACGATATGGATATATGATATTAATGGTTTGTAATGTAGGTGGCGATGTGATCGTGATATATTATGGATGTTTATGAGAATATGAAATGTATTTATGACATCCATTTATAGATGATGTGTTTATTATGGATGGTATGGTAATTTTTAATTATGAATGTATGATATGCATAATGTTATGGATGAACTACTATATAAATGTGAACCATATATTTTGGGTGCTATGACTCTCTTGCTCAATTAGGGTTTTTCACCTAAAAGGAGACAAATCTAGGCCAAAAACCTAGGTGGGTCACTCAAACTAATGCAAGTATAATGGAAATATGAGTGAAATGTGTCTAAATAGAATGTCCTAAATGTGGAAAACTGATAAAATCTATTGATTATTAAGTGAAAACTATTGAAATGTAACTTGTTGGAAAACACATTATGTAATGTAAAAACACCTAGAAATGAAAGTAAACTACAACATAAATGAATGAAACTAAAGAAGTGCACCTATAAACTTGTTGGAGACTGGAAATGACTTCTAAAATGTTGCTAATCCTAATTTGTAGGCCTAGTGAGACTCTTTTTCCATTTTGGGCGAATTAGTCCTAGATCTGTGAAACTATTCCAGAGCCTGTTTCAAACAAATGGGTATCCAAAACTACAAAAAACCAAAATCAAGCCTGGAAATGGGACTCATTCACCACCCATGGCGAATGAGTCCACTTCTAAATTTTTGAAGATTCAAAGGTGGAAACTAAAGTCTTCGGTCTACTCTTTGGTTCCTAACAGGTTTCCACCTCTTAAAGTCTGATTTTTGAACCTGGAAGTGACTTTTTATTGATATTTTTCCTTAGAAAATGAAGAGAAGACTTAAAAAAACTTTTCAAATTGATTCTTAATTCTTTCCAAGCTTCCAAGATGCCTAAATCTATAAGCAGACAAGAAGATAAAGAGAAAGGTTGAATGTTAGGGCACGAGGGTTTGCCTTCGTCAAACCCCTTTGTAGGCAATTAAACCAAAATAGAGAAATAATGTAATGAAGCATGTAACAATGGATTTAATACCTTTACATGAAGATTGATCTTGAATGTCTATATAAAAACATGAACAATCTTCCCTTGAATGTCTTAGGAGGCAATCTTGATGACTTATAATGATGAAACCCTAATTGGCTTGGCTTAAAAGAGAAGAGGAGTGATGAATGAGTTATAAAATGAGTTAAGAGATGTAAATTAGGGTTTAGAAGGTTTTATTTATAGGAAATTCTCCTAATTTTTGTGTAAAATGTAATTTTCCCATAAATTGTAATTTTCCCGTAAATTGGATCCCCATGGCTGACATGAAGAAAAATAAAACTTAAATTCCAAAATTTCCAACTCAAAAGTCAAAAATGGCCCAAATGGGACTAATTTTCCACCTTGGGTGAATCGGTCCCACCTGGAAGGGACTTATTCACCACAAATGGCGAATTAGTCCCAGAGGGGCCCATTTGCTAGTTGGGTTGTTGGGGAATGATGAATTTTGGTTCATATGGTGACTTTGTCGAGTATTTCATCAAATTATGCCTTGGGATCCACAATATGGGGTAATAGGGGCCTATTAATGATAATGTGAAGTTCAATCAAGGATTCGAACATAGAATTCAAAGTGAAAGTGTGATTAAATACACTTTACAACATTAAAAAGAGGTCCACATAGCCTAGGAAGGCACAACATCCAATGTGAATGTGTAGGACATTTTACAACACTAGATTAGAGTTAAGTTTAGTTTACAAGCCTTCTAGATTGGTGTGAAAATGTAATTAAATATATTTTATAATGTTGAATTAAGGGAGAATGGGTTCATTAAGTCTAGAGAGGTGTGAAAGTATTTTACAACACCTTTAAAAGACATCAATAAATGATTTTTTATTCGGTTTGCAAGGGTCCAAGACCTAGTGTGGATGTGTAAAACACCTCACAACACTAAATCAAGGCCTCCTTAAGTCCAATTTATCATCAAATCTTCCCATGTCAAGCAAGAAATACTTTTTTATATGGTACATTTAGCCCCCACTTTAGTGAGAGGATGAACTTGCTTCAAACTCACACTAAAGTAGACATTCAAGAGAGGTCCAACTATACCAATGTAGATGGTCTAGGATAAAAAAGATTGAGAAGCGGTCAAGCCCCCAGGATATAAGATCCTAATTCAAACCAACATGAGTGCAAAAGGACACACACAAGGTGAATGATTTGCAACAAAACGAGATACATGATCATGCAATGGCAAGAACTAGAAGGAAGAGAAAGGAGAAAATGAAAAGGTTGATCAAGATTTGATCATTTTTCCAACACATGGATCAAATCTAGGTTGTTTGTCCAAAAATGTATACTCACCCTGAGGTGACAGAACTCTTATTCGTCCATCGGATGAGAAGTCCTAAGTATACTTACTCTGAGGTCACAGAGCTTCTAGTTATTCACGAGGTGAGAAATCCATAAGGTGACTATGGGAAAAATTCATGCTTCAGAATGGGCTTTCCCACTCAACCATACCAAAGTTATACCTCTTGATAACTTTAATAAGGTGCCACAAAGGAAAATGATTTTTGAGCTCTATGAAGTAAGCAAAAAAATTGTATGCTTGACACTCATAGACATTGTAAATGCAAGGTAGTCAAAGGATTATTCAAAGGGATTTTTCTTAGTTCATGCAAGGTCTCATCTTAGGGAACATCATGCTTAATGTTTCCAAGAGAGGATGTGTCAAAAGAAGTATCACGCTCTTGGAAGGAATCAAACCCAATGACACCACCAAGAAAAGGACGCATCGCAAGAAGAAAGAAATTACATAATGAAATGTGAGTGGTGATGTATGCCCCCACTTTAAAGTAGTTGTGAACACCATTACTATGAGCAATTGCTTTAAAGTAGAAAAAGGAGACATGAGAGCTTACTCGGAAAGCGGTATGCCAAGTCATATGTTTTTGATAAGTTATGTCATGAGAAGGGGAGTATGTCAAATGTGAACCAACTTAAGGCACATTGTCCATGTCCCAAGATTGCTCTTATATGTTCATGAAAGTTTAATGATTTTCCAAAGGAGCCAACGACATGTGAAATACAAGGAAAAGGCTATCAAACCCCTTTCCCCCACTTAGTGCAGGACAAAAGGTGAGCCGAAATGATTGATGAAATGTAGGTGAGAGTGAAAATCAGTGTCAATTAGAGGAATTAGGTGCCCCCACATAAGGAAGAATACCAAACTCCTGAAAATGTTGAATTTTACAACTCAAAGCTTGACATTCATTACTGGAATGACCATGAACTCTATGATATGCATAGAATGAAGTCTTGTAATAAAATTTCTTTTGAATTCTTGGAGGAAGGGTTATCAAGTGATCTTGGAGGATTCTAGACAAGATGCCCTCTTGATCAATGGTAGACGGTGGTCATGTGGTTTGCTTGAAAGAAACATCTTTCTTAGTATGAGTTGTCATATCTTTACAAGACTCTAGATTGCGACATTTTGTTCTCTCCTTTATAGGAGGGTGTAAAATCTAACGAAGTCAAATGATTAGTGTCCTGCGAGATGGCATTGAATTTAAGTGAAGAGTTCATTATTTGTGTCATGTTGTGTAAAGGATGATGTTCAAGACCACTAGTTTCAAGGAGTTCAGGATGGACAACTGTTAAGGTTGATTTAGATGAATTATTTGTGATGGTGATGATATTCAGTAAAGGCTTGGCAATATCTATCAAAGGACAATACCAATACCATGAGTTGTTTGTTGTGTGATAGGGTCTATAGGGTTGCGGATACGTTGTTCATTAGCAGGTCACATCCTTTTCCACTATAGCCAAGTTGTTTCATAAGCTCATACCCTTTTCCATAAAGATTTTTCATTTATTTTTGATCCGTTGGTGGTTGGTGATAAGTGGTGTCAAAGGTGGTTGTGTAGTTTGTTTCATTATCTATAGTGGTTGAGGTGGATTTTTTTGAAGGGTCATTTTCTTTTCCGTTTCCCTTATTTGAATCTTTGTGTATGATCTTGTACTCACCCATGAATTCATGTTTGAAATCCAAGGAACTGCAATCATCTTCTAATAGTCACGTGACTTGTTGAATATGTTGTTCTTTGTCATGTTGTTGTATGGATTCCACTGGTGTAGTGGATGTTGATGTGTTTAAGGAATTTTCTTTGTTTTTCTCAAGTTGTAAAACACTATAATGCTCAAGATCAGTGTCAAGTGTGTGGATTGTGTTGTTGTAGATGTATTTCATTTTGCGATGAAGAGTGGAATGCACACCTTTCATTACATGAATCCACGGTCTGCCTAAGATAAGATTACATGAAATTTTATAAGGCATAACATGGATTGGTGTATTCAAGGTGGCCACCCCAATGGTAAGAGGTATAATGATCACCCCAAGTGGTTTCTTTTTGACATTGTCAAATCCCTTAATAGATAAATAATCAGGTCGAATGGTCGATTGATTAATGCCAAGCCTATACAGAAGGCTCACACTACACACATTAGGTAAGAACTAGTATCTACAATATTTATCTTTATCCCTACTCATTTTTATTGCGCTATGATTATGAGAGGATCATTTTGTTTTTGCACATCCAAAGAGGGGAGTTCACTTTGGTGGAAAACAATGTCATTGTTTATTCTGTTAATGATGGCTACTATGTCATTTGGTTGTGCATTAGAAGAGACAGGAAATTGTTGTAAGGAAATTTGGATTATGTTGTGATAGTGAGGGGAGGCTTGACTAAGGTCCCACAATGATATCTTGGTAGGAGTATTCTTTAGTTGCTCAACAAGATCATACTCCTTTTGACCTAGAAAGAAAGGATTAGGTAGGATAGGATTACGCAATGATAATGGCGTTAGGGTTGGTTGTGCTAGTTTTGGATTATTTCTAATGTTGTATGTATGAGCAACGGTATTATGACTTAGTTGCGGTGAAACATTGTTCTTAGGAGGGTAAAGGACAAGTTCAGGTTGATTTTGAGTTTGTTGTTTGTGTGAAGGTGGGTAGAGAATTAGAGGGTTGTTAGGATGTCCCATGGGGTATGTATGAGGTCCATTGATTAAGGGGGATCTAATGGACACTTGCACATTCATAACCTCAGTGGTTTTAGTTTGATGTATCTCTAATAAAGGGAAATTGAGAAGCACATTTTTATTGAAGGAAGACACATTATTGTTGTTGTCATTTGTTGGTACCATGATATTCTCCCTAGAAGAAGAGTTTTTAGGAGAACTACGAATCAAATGTGCTTGGAATTCATGGATTGGTTCTTCTAAAATGACTGCATCATGAGTAGGGGAATGATCAATGGTTGAATTTTTGTGTTTATCAATAGTGGGGATGGTAGGAGAAGGCTCTATTTGATTGTCTGTCAAGTCTCATTCTCTTGTTCCATATTATCTACCCTACTAGGAGAGCATGTATTATGTTCATCCAAGGTTAAAGTTTGTAAATTATCCTCATCACAAGTGGGGGAGGCATCAAGAGAAGGACCATTGTGGTTGTAAAATAAATTGTCCCAAACGGGAGGACCGTTAGGGAAGGGAGGGTCAAGATTCTTAGGACTCTTAATAGATATGTCTTCTAACACCAACCTATCCCCATGGCATCGAGGAGGGATATTAGGAGAAGGACAATGTTGATTGTCATGATTATGAAGACTAGGTAAGGTGATGTTTAGAAATGTTTCTATGATTCCATCCTCATGTTGTCTAATGTCTTCCAAAGGGGAATGAGGAGAGGGAGAATCAAGACTCTCAACGCTTATAGCTTTGCTCACCAAGATACCTTCATCACTATTAGGAGAGGTATCAAGAGAAGAACAAGTATGATTTTTATGATTGTCTACACTACCATTTGCACCAATGGGGAATGTAATATTAAGGAGTGTGTCAATGGTTTGATTATATGTCTGAAAGACCTCATTTTTGTAATCAAAATTGAACTCATAAGAGGGAATGTTGTATTTATGCAATCCATTTTGAATGAAATCAAAGCCACATATTTTGAAAGTAAACATTCTATGAAAAAGTAAATAAAGTGCAATGCAATGATTTTTATGCAATTTTTAGATGTAAAAAAAAGTAAGTTGTTGATTACATTATGCAATAATCTAAAAAAATAAAATGTTGGAAATACAAATGTGAAATTAAAAAATGCATGAAATGAGCTATTTTAAGCTAGATCTAATGAAATGCATGTTACAAAAACTCATCCAACTGATACAGGTAGGTAATGGCACCAAACAGAAGCTTAAAAATAGGGTTTTTAGTTCTATAGAAGGCAATTTCAGGGGTGAAAAGGGACTGATTCGCCCAAGGTGGTGAATGAGTCCCAGTATGGATCTTTTTCAAAAAATTTGGAAATTTTTTAGTCATTTTGATGTTTTATGAGTTCTATGATATAGACCTAAGTTAAAAATGTAGAATTTCAAAAAAGTTAAATGATTTTAGATTCTAAAAATGCAACCTAAATTCACTTTTCATGAATGCAAAATTTGAAACCTAGCATGCAAATTAACTACTACAAACCCTAAGTAAAAGTCAATGAAAGGGTAGATCTATGATGAAGGACTCCAAAATCAAAAAGGTATTTGAAAAGTGGGTTCACCAAAATGAATTGTACATTTTGGGTGCTATGACTTTTGCTCAATTAGGGTTTTTCACCTAAAAGGAGAGAGATAGGCCAAAAACCTAGGTGGTTCACTCACACTAATGCAAGTATAATGGAAATATGAATGGAATGTGTCTAAATAGAATTCCCTAAATGTAGAAAACTGATAAAATCTATTGATTATTAAGTGAAAACTATTGAAATGCAACTTGTTGGAAAACACATTTTGTAATGCAAAAACACCTAGAAATGAAAGTAAACTACAACATAAATGAATAAAATTGAAGAAGTGCACCTGTAAACTTGTTTGAGAATGGAAATGAATTTTGAAATGTTTCTAATCTTGATTTTTGGGCCTAGTGGGACTCATTTGCTATTCTGGGTGAATTAGTCCAAGATTTGACAAACTGTTCCAGAGCCCGTTTCAGACAAATGGGTATCCAAAACTGCAGAAAACCAAAATTGGGCTTGGAAATGGAACTCATTCGCCACCCATGGTGAATGAGTCCACTTTTGAAATTCTAAAGATTCAAAGGTAGAAACTAAAGTCTTCGGTCTGCTCTTTGGTTCCTCACAGGTGTCTGCCTCCAAAAATCTATTTTTTGAACCTAAAAGTGACTTTTTGTTGATATTTTTCCTTAGACAATGAAGAGAAGACTTAAACAACTTTGCAACTTAATTCTTAATGATTTCCAAGCTTCCAAGATTCCTAAATCTACAAACACACAAGAAGATAAAGAGAAAGGTTGAATGTTAGGGCACAAGGGTTTGCCTTGGTCAAACCCCTTTGCAAGCAATTAAACCAAAATAGAGAAAGAATGTAATGAAGCATGTAACAATGGAGTTAATACCTTGCCATGAAGATTGATCTTGAATTTATGTAGCAAAACATGATGAATCTACCCTTGAATGTCTTAGGAGGAAATCCTGATGACTTGCAATGATCAAACCCTAACTTGCTTGGCTTAAAAGAGAATATGAATCATGAATGAGTTATAAAATGAGTTAAGAGATGTAAATTAGGGTTTAGAAGGTTGTATTTATAGGAAATTCTCCTAATTTTCCCATAAATTGTAATTTTCCCATAAATTGGATCCCCAAGGCTGACATGAAGAAAAATATAACTTAAATTCCAAAATTTCCCACTCAAAAGTCAAAAATGGCCCAAATGGGACTAATTCGCCACCTTGGGTGAATCAGTCCCACCTAGCAGGGACTCATTCACCATAGATGGTGAATTAATCCCAGAGGGGCCCATTTGCCAGCTGGGTTGTTAGGGAATGATGAATTTTGGTTCATATGGTGACTTTGTCGAGTATTTCATCAAATTATGCCTTGGGATGCACAATATGGGGTAATAGGGGCCTATTAATGATGATGTGTTGTCAATTAGGGCTTGGTACACATAATTCAATTTGAAAGTGTGATTAAATACACTTTACAACATTAAAATGAGGTCCACATAGCCTAGGAAGGCACAACATGCAATGTGAATGTGTAGGACACATTACAACACTAGATTAGAGTTAAGTTTAGTTTACAACATTCTAGATTGGTATGAAAATGTAATTAAATATATTTTATAATGTTGAATTAAGGGAAAATGGGTTCATTAAGTCTAGAGAGGTTTGAAAGTCTTTTACAGCACCTTTACAAGACATCGATAAATGCATTTTATTCAGTTTGCAAGGGTCCAAGACCTAGTGTGGATGTGTAAAACACCTCACAAAACTAAATCAAGGCCTCCTTAAGTCCAATTTATCATCAACTCTTCCCATGTCAAGCAAGAAATATTTTTTTCTATGGTACAGAATGTAATGTAATGAGATGCATGTACTGAAATGAACCTAATGCAATGGATTAAGCTACTTAGAATAACAAACCTAAAAAACTTAAAATGATAATGAAAGTGATAATGCACTAGATTTAAGAGGGTTAGAATAACAAATATTTATTAATCTAAACAACTTAAAGTGATAATGAAAATGATAATGGGATGCAAAATGAAATGAATTAAGATACTTAGACTAACATATCTATTTTAAGCTAAACAACTTAAAATGATAATGAAAATGATAATGCAATGGATTTAAGATGCTTAGAATAACAAATCTAGATTAATCTAAACAACTTAATGTAATGCAATGGAATGAAATGATAACGAAATGGATTTAAGATGCTTAGACTAGAATAGGTCTTTATTAATCTAAACAACTTAAAATGATAATGATGATGAAACCTAATGGGATGATAATGAAATGGATAATGTAATTGAATGAAATAATTATGCAATCTAATTAAATCGTTAATGAATTTGATAGTGCAGTAGGTAATGGACCTAAATGATAATGGAATAGACAATGAAATCAATAGTGCAACCTAAGAAAATGAATCTAGATGATAATGAAATGTGAAGTGAATGACTAATGATGTGTGAGATAGTGCACCTATCAAAACATAAAAACCGTAGGGACCCCGATAGGAAGAATAAGTGGGGAAAAAACATTTGCACAACCAAAAATCAATAACCATAGGTTAGGGGAAAATAGATTGGGATAAATGCAATGCAATAGGAGAATGGATAAAATGTGAATCTAATGCCATTCTATCATATTAGGAGCACTGAATTTTTCTATAGAATAGAACATGATATGCCATGGTATGAAGAACCAAGGCTGATTAGTGTCAAATGCATAGGAATAACACAACAAACAAGAAGGTTATCCTAACACCCCAAAGTTACAAAGGCTTTGGTCAGGCTTGATGTTGGAATAACCACAAGCACAAAGGATGCCCTAGTGTAACACAATACCATGAGGGTCTTGGTGGGTACTACGCAGGACAACCAAGAAGACAAGATCACACCAAAAATTAGGATATGCCCCTATGTTTATCAATCAAAGTACACCATGATATGATGGATCGTGGCGACCCTGAAAAGGTATAATAGGAGGCTCAAATGATAAAAAATGCAAAAGCACCAAAATATCATAACAAATTTTGAATATCCTTTGCAATAGGACTAATAGGTGAATGGGATTGATGCAGTCTAGTTTTAGGAAGGATACATCCTATTAAGACCAAAGATGGAGGGTAGATTAGTTGATCAACATGACTTAGGATACTCAAAATGGATTGAACCTCATGGTACCAATGGATTTTTTTGTTAGGAAATAGCTAGATAAGGACATACTTGACAACACGACACAAAACCAAGACACACCCTAAGGATAGACCTACGGTCTCGAGGGTTGATCAAATGATTAGCCTTACCTACATGAAAGTGTAGAGACCCCATAGTTTGATAAAAGACTGACAACTGATGATGGATAAAAGTAGAAAGAGGACAATGAAGACTCGGATGGATGATGAAGGCTGAGACAAAAGGATGGAAAAGAGCCTTAGGGGCTCATTAAATATGGTCTGGCCTACGTGAAAGCACAAAAGCAATGTAGTTTGACAAAAGGGACTGAGGATGACATGAGACCTAATGAAAAAAGACACGATGGAGGATCCTAGATGAGGATGCAAGACCCATGACATGACACCAATATATAGGCAATGAAAAGCTCAAGATTTAGGATAGCAAACCTAAACTGTCCAATGCTCAATCAAAATACACCAAGCATTGGATGATAGGATGTTGATGGAGGATGGGTGCAATAAGAGACTAGCATAGGATGGATGGATGGAGATGCAAACATACAATAAGGTGGGATACAAGGTAGATAATCATTAAGCCCTCTATGAATAGAACTTGTTGCCAGGTTTTCACTAATTGTACTTATCCAAGGTGCCACCAAGGATGGTTTTCACCATAGGACACATTATTTCTCTTTACTATTTTTGGAATTTTTTGAACTTTTTTATTTTTTTTTATTTTTCCATATTTTTAACTTTTTTTCAATATTTTCTAGGTGAGGTAACCTAGCTGACCTAGGTGTAAAACCATTTCAAATGCATGATATTGATGGGTTCTTCCAAGGGTTCCCCCTCAGGTGTACCAAGCCAATATTCCCCATAACCATACTTTGCAGTGATGGCATATGGACCCAACCAATTTGCTTCAAACTTTCCCTTCTTTTCCCAATCTTTTTGGGTTCGTTGATTCTCCTTGAGGATTAGATCACCAACTTGAAACTAGTGAGGATGGACCTTCTTATTGTAGCTTCTCTTTAGTCGATGTTGGTAGGCCTGAAGATGATTGTAAGCTTTGAGATTCTTCTTGTCTAAGAGATCTAGCTAACTCAAATGTGCAACCCAAGAATCTTCATCATTGATCAATTTTTTTAGAGAGATACAGAGTGATGGGATCTCAACTTCAATTGGAAAGGTGGAATTTGTGCCATAGACAAGGAAATATGGGGTGGCACTAGTAGGGGTGTATATGTAGGTGCAACAAGTCCAGAGGGTGGGATTAAGGTGGAGGTGCCAATCACGAATAGTATTATTGATGTCCTTCTTAAGGATTTTGATGAGAGTTTTGTTGGTAGCTTCAGCTTGTCTGTTACCTTGAGGGTAATAGGGGGCTCACCAATGATGTTGGATGTGGTATGTCTCACACAGGTGTCGCATGTACTGGTTCTTGAAAGGATTTTTGTTGTCAATAATGATGGTGGATGGGATACCATATCTACAAAGAATATAGTAAAGGATGAATATGGATATCTGGATGCCAGTGATTTGGGAAAGTGGAATTGCATCCACCCACTTAGTGAAATATTTAGTGGTTGCGATTATGAAGGCATGGCCATCAGATGAGGGAGGATAAATCTTGCTAATTAAATTGAGACCCCATTGTGAGAAAGGCCACAATGCAATGATAGGTTGTAGGTCTTGTGCAGGAGCATGAATTAGATTTGTATGTTGTTAACATGGTACACATTTCTTGACGAGTTCAGAAGCATCATGCTCCATAGTTGGACAATAATATCCTACTCTAAGAAGCTTCTTTTCCAAGGCCATTCCATTAGTATGAGCCCCGCAAACACCACTATGCACTTCATTTAATGTAATGTGTGATTCTGATTCACTTAGACATCAAAGGAGAGTGTCATCATACCCTCTACGATAAAGTGTATCCCCTATGATTGTGTAACGGGAAGTGCATTGAATGAAAAATTTAAGTTGGTTACGAGTCAAATCAGGTGAGAGGATTTTTTCATGGAGGTAGGTGTAAATATCATGGTACTAGGGTGATTGGGGACCTACGATGTCACACACCATTTCATTTTTTGGAATGTCATACACTAGGATTAATAATTTCCCCACCAAGAACTCACAATTTGTTCACTCTTTAGGCATGTCAATAAGGAAACCAATGGTGTCCATTGCATCGGCAGCTTTATTTTGCAATGTTGGTACTTGTTCGAATTGGATATGACTAAAATGTTTCTTCATTTCATCAACCATATGCTTATCAAGGAGAAGCTTATCATCCTTAGTCTGAAACTCATCATTGACCTATTTGATTATGAGTTGTGAATCGCCAAAAACACGAAGATGGGTTATATTCCATTGATCTGCGATTCTAAGCCTTCTTATCAAAGCTTCATATTCAGTAATGTTGTTTGTACATGGGAATGCCAATCTAAATTATTTCGGGATATAGTCACCTTGAGGGGTGACAAAAAGGATACCCTCACTAGCTCCATTTTGAGTGTATGATCCATCAAAATACAACATCCACGTATCTAATTCTGAGACTATGAAGACTAATTCATCAAGGAATTCAGCCACTAATGGATAAGCATCTACAAGAGAAGCATCAACCAACTGATCTGCAATAACCTTCCCTTTGATTGCCTTGCAGTCACATATTCAATATCAAACTCACTTAGAAGCATAACCCACTTATCCATGCATCCAATTAATGAATTTCTTGATAATAGATATTTGACTGGGTCAACTTTGGATATCAACTTGATTGGATGGTTGAGCATGTAATGGCATAGCTTCTATGAGCTGAAAAAAACTACCAGACAAGCTTTCTCCATGGGAGAATAGTTAAGCTCATATCCCACAAGTGTATGACTAATGTAGTAAATGGTGCATTCTTTGGGGGTAATCCCACAATACTAGTTTACAATTTTTGGCCAAACTGGACATTGAACTAATATTTTTTAACTAGATCTTCACTTTCAGGCACCTATAGCAGCTAAACTATGAGGAATTTGAAGATTCAATGCAAACTAGTGATTTGTGAGATTTGTTATGTAGATTCTAAATATATTTTTTCAAAAAAATTGGAATCAGATTGCACTTCTTTTTCCATCTCCTTCGAAAACTAGTTTTTAATAGTAAACACCATTTTTAAAGAGTGGCATTACTAGCTAACACAAATTTTTTTCTATGAAGGATAAAATTCTATTTTTTTTTAATTTAGATCTATAACTATGATATCTAGTGCATGGAATTGGTTTCATAGCATTTCATTGAATATTTTTTTCTTTATTAAGTTTCAAAGACAAACCAGTTATAATTTAGACATGATTTACTAGCTAAAACATAACTTTTTTTATATGTATCAAAATTCAATTTTATTTTTTTGTTGGATCAAGGACATAAATAACTAGTGCATAGATATTTTTTAGATTTTTTTTTATAATCTATTATTTTTTCACATGTGAAGAATAGAGAGCTTGATTTTCACTGAAAAACCTACATTCACAAGAAATAAAAAATAAATACAATAATCAAATTAAATTTATTTAAAATTATACCTTTTGGGAATCTTATAATAAGGACTACATAATTACAAAAAATAAATTTTAAATGAATTCATTTGATTCCCCAAAAGGTAAATCAAAAGTGGTTTTTTGTCAACATTTGGATAGGTGTAAAGGAGACTATGTTATAGGTATGGTTCAAAACTAGAGGGTCTCTATCCAAGGGGGTGTGATCTAAGGTGGTTTGATAAAACCCTCTTCAATTGGAATCCTTTAAATGAAACTTTTCAAGGCTTAAATCATTATATTTTCTAAAAATATGTGATTTCAGTAAAAATCAGGATCTCCCAGAAAGTGTAAACCACTATTGTGGGATCACCCTCAGAAGACTCACCATGTTGGACCAAAAATGCCTCTAGCACAACTAAAGTAGCCGAAATATACAACAATAATGGTTTGCTAGGAATGGGGGGCATTAAGATTGGTGGGTTGGTGAGATACTCCTTGATCTTATCAAAGCCTTGCTGACATTGCAGATCCCATTTGAAAATTGTATCCTTGCATAAGAGGTGAGTAAAACACTAACATTTTTCAATAAGTTGGGCAATAAAATGCCTAATAGACTGTAATTTCCCTTGTAGGCTTCTTAACTGTATTAGATTTCTAGGCGGGGGCATTTCCATTATGGCCTTAACTTTTGTTGGATCAACTATGATACCCCTTTTGGACACAATGAAGCCTAATATTTTTCCAAATGTGAGCCAAAAACACACTTCTTAGGATTTAAGCACAACTTGTATTGTTCCAACCATTCAAAAATATACCTCAGACCTTAGGGTGATCCTCTCTAGTTTTTTACTTTCCTAGTAGATCATCAACATAGTATTCCATTATAATGTAGATAAGGTCATGGAAGATGAGTGTCATGGAATTTTGATAGGTTCCTCATGCATTCTTAAGGCCAAAGGGTGTGACATTGTAGTAGAATGTACCCCAGGGGATAGTGAAAGTAGTTTTGTGTTGGTCTTCGGGCGCAATTTTAATTTGGTTATACCCTGAGAAGCCATCCATAAGGGATGGCATGGCGTGCCCTGTTGTGAGATCCACTAACATGTTAATATTAGGAAGTAGAAAGTCATATTTGAGACAAGCTTTGTTTAGATCCCTAAAGTCTATGTAGATCCTAATGCCCTCAGCAGGCTTAGCCACAGGTACTCTATATGATATCTAATCTAAGTAATTGATTGGCCTAATAAATCCTACTACCAACAGTTTTTCTAGCTCCATCTTAACAAGTAGAGCCACTTGTGGATGCATTTTGCAGAGTTTTTGTTTGACAAGCTTCGCATCTGGATGCACATCAAGATGGTGGACAACTAAAGCAAGATCCAATCCTAGCATATTCGAATAAGACCATGCAAAGTTGTTGATTCCTTCTTTTAGCAGATTGACAATGATAGGATACTCCTCTTCAGACAATTATTTGTCCAGGTACATGATTTTAGGTTCTTCTTATGTGCCTAGATTGACTTCTTGCATCTCTTCAATTAGGATCGAAGACCATTCAAAAAAATGAGTTTCGATAAGGGGAAGATGAACATCCCCATCCTCTAGTTCCTCGTCAAGGTTTTCACTAGTGGATGTACCCTTTATTTTTAATTTTGTCGAGTCAAGAAGCACCTCAAAAAGGTTTCCACTAGATGACTATTTCTTGTTTTTTTTCTTCTTATTTTTTTGGTTAGGGTGTTCATCTTCACTCGATCCCATAAGATGTGTGTATGCTTCCTCTGAAGGAAATGTATCGACTGGTGCACTCCCTCAAAGGTCCCAATCAATGAGGTTGGGGTGACAGAGTGAAAGGATAATGGATAAAATGGACATAGAATCAAAGAGGTAAGGAATATCCACATCATCATAAGAGAGTATGATAGCCTCTTCTTTGGGTATGTCCTCAAGAAAATCTATTTCTAAGTTAATATTGTTTGAAGTACTAGTAGATGCAATGGATCCCTTTTGTTTCTTGTTGTAGCCTAGCTCCAAGTGTTTAGGATGCATTGGTGTTTCAATGGGTTGTCATCTTCCATGTTCTTCAACGCCAAGCCCTCCCCCTAATAATTATATTTTTTTGCTAATTTAGAAGCACGAGGATAAGCTTCTTGGAAGTAATCAATAAGGGAAGTCAAAGGCTCAGGTTCCTCTCTATAAACACATTGGTTGATATCTTCATTTGTCTGATCTTGTAATGTGCCTATACATTCGAATGTTGTAGAACCCACGTTCTTGGAACTGATGGTTTTGGTTTTTGATTGTTCCTTGTTTACAAACTAAAATGATTGGCCATAAGTGCAGGGAGATGGAGGCATTGTCCCAATGTTAAGTGCAGTACGCATCTCATACTCCCCACAGCACTTGTCAATGATCCGGACTTTTGTGATGGTGGAATCAGATGTTAAGGATGTAGTGGAGGATGTATTGGATGATGGATTAGAAGATGGAATGGAGGGTGATGCCTGAGGAGCTCCCAATTCTACTCTCAGATAATATCGTGAATGTGGGAAAGAGGCCTCATGAGGACGAAAATATTCAAAAGGCTAGGGGTCGATGTGGATGGTGAATTCAACCCCATTATATGGAAACTTCAAGTACTGATGGTAAGTGGATGGGATAGATTGCATAGCATGAATCCATGGGCAGTTGAGGAGGAGGTTATATGGTAAGTCCAGATCAAGGACATGGCAAGTAGCATATTGTACAACTAAGTCGACTTGAATGGGAAGGCAAACAATACCTTTTGATTCTCTTTCTACATTGTCATATACCTTGATGGTGATGGTTTTATTGTCTAAGTCAATGTGAATGTACCCCACCTATTTTATGAACTTTAAAATGCACATATTTAGGGTAGAACCATTATCTACCAAGACTCTCTTTACCTTATGTCTGGTGACAAGGAAATCAATGTGTAAGGCACGATTGTGAGTGGGGTCTATGGGTGGAATATCATTTTGGCTAAAACCCAACTGGTAGGTAGATGGTAGATGTCCCATGAGAGCTTTAAATTGAGTGGGATCAATATCATTTGGCACATGCATATCCTATAAAGCTTTTATGAGAATCTCTTGATGAACTGGGGAAGACTTACGTAAATCTAGGATAGATATTTGTATAGGGGTCTTGCCAAGGTGATCAAGGATATTATACTATGAGCTCGCCAAAGCTAGTTGGGATAAGGTGGAAGGCCTAGGAACTAATATGCAAGTGTGGCGAGTGGTAATAAGATATTGGGGATCTTTTCCTTTTACACAAATCATGGATACAAGTGGTTCGACTTAGGTAATGCATGTAACAATATTCTAATACTTATATGGCACCTTGTTATAACTGATATTGTTTGTGCTATTGTTTAGGTTGGACATATTGTTGGACCCAGTGTTTTCATTTGATGTGCTAGGACCTTGGTTATGCTTGGGAAAGGAATTTTCATATATTTGTAACTGAGCATTGGATGAGGTAGATTGGTTTGCATCCACTACAATGTCTCCTCAATCAATTAGATCTTGGATATAACTTTTAATCCCTTGACATTTGTTGGTGGAATAACCCTTGATCCTATGGTAATCATAATACTCATTCTCTCTATACCAATTGGCTTTAGGGTTCGACTCAACAAAATTTTTAGTAACAAGATAAGTGACCGCATAATTAGCTTGGAGTAACCTCTTGAATACTGCATCTAGGGACTCTCTTAAAGGAGTGAATGTGTGTTTAGTATTCCCTTGATTGGATTGATTGGATGGCGGGGGAGGATGGGGTGCACCTTGTGGCACAACTATGACATTGGTGATCGGTGGTCGTTGGGGTGCATTTTTTGGTCTTTGAGAAGTGCTAGCTACCTGGATATGCTTAGTGCCGGTGACACTGTCATTAATAGTGTTTTTGTTCCTATTCCAATAGTGTGATTTGTCCCCAAATTGTTTGTCTTTATCATCTTTAAATATTTTGATGATCCCTTTAGCAATGAGGGTTTTTTCAATTGTGGTTCCTTTCTCAATGACTTCTGTGAAGGTAACTACGTAATGGAGATGTAAGTTAAATGCCAACTCAAAATGGGAGTTTGTGAAAAAGATGCCAACTAACTCCTTCTCGGGAAGTGTACACTTGAGTCAACTAGCTAAAGCTCGCAACATTTGTAGGTAGCTAGCAAATGCTTCTCCATCACGTTATTTGTCTTTTAGAAGATCCATGGTTTCTACATGCTTTTCTAGATTGAAAGAGAAGTGTGTGACGAACTTCTCTGACAAATTGGAAAAGGTAGAAATTGATCCTCGCAGAAGACCCATGAACCACTCTAAAGCATGACCTATTAAGCTTCTAGGGAATAACTGAAGGAGGTAGTTGTCATTATGTAAGACCTCCTAAAAATGCATGTAGAACTCTTGCGAGTAGTTTCGTGGATCTCCTCTCCCCTTATACTTGTCAAATTTTTGAATTTCAAAATGTTTCGAGAAAGGGATTAGGGAGATGGAAGGATCAAATGGATAAGGACAAATGTCCTCAAACTTGAAGGATTTCTTTGATGTACCAAGTTGCAAGTCCTTCAGGGCAACTTTCATTTCTTCCCATTCCTTATTGGTGGATGTTGATGGGGGAGGACCTATTGGATTGGACTGGTCATGGGGATGATATTGTTGCTATGACAACGGTGGAGGTGGATAGGACTATTCATATGAAGGAGGTGGATATGAAGAGATTTGTTGATAGTGATCGATGTATGTGGGTTGGGGATTGGTGTAGACCTATTGGTGTGATGGCAGGGCTTGGTAATATGATGAAGAGGCACCCTGTTGATAAGATGGTGGTTGTTGATAGTAAGATGGATTAGACTAATAGTCATATGTAGGTTGTTTTTGGGAGATGTATGGAGGTTTTTGGGGGTTAGACGGTTGCTAATAAGTGTTATGCGAAGGTGGTTGAGGATTGACGTAGGGTGGCTATTGTAGAGGTTGTTGTTGGTTATAGTAAGAATAGTTGGGATTAGGGTTGGATGTGGTAGGTTGTGGTCTAGGAGTGCCTGGTGGAGGAGGTGGCTGATAATAAGTGTTTTGTGGAGGTGGTTGATGATAACATGGGGGAGAAATGGTGAGGTGGAGGTTGTGGATGATATTGATATTGGGTTGCAGGGTTGCCTTGGGATTGCAAAAGGGGTTGTTGTGGCTATGGAGCGACTTGGGGTTGATGTGGAGGCTGTGAGGGTGGTTGTTGCAGTGGTTGTTGGTAACATGGTTGTGATGGTAGTTCTTGTGGATTACCCTGAGGTTGATGCGGGGGTAGCAAATTGCCTTGAGGCTAATGTTGAGATGCTAATGGAGGTACATGGTAAGATGGTGTTTATGGGATGACATGATTGGGGTTAAATGGTGGTGGTGGTAATTTTAATGGGCATGTTTAGATGAGGGGTATATGAGGAGGCACAGCAGCAAAAGGATTATACGCATTACCCCCAATGTTTCTGGATGACTGACTCGATTGATTTGGTGGAAGAGGCGGTGCAAATGGTGTGGGGATAGGACCTTGCGGGATGCTCGACCTTATAGATTGGGAGGGCCTTGAGGATTTCTAGGACTAAGAGGATTGCTAGGACCAGGACCTTGAGGATTATTAGGATCAGGCGTTGTACCCATGACTAAAATTGGGACGTGAGTAGATGAAATCTGATAACACACATCACTATCGAAACTAGTTGATACCATGTATCCTATGGGGTAACCTAAGGGACTTGTGGGACTGATGATCCTATATTAACCTAAGAACTTTGTGGATCCTATGTTGGAGGAGAGGGTGTGATATTGACATATTGTGATAAATCAAACCCTAGTGGTGGCTTGGTACCCCTCATAAGCAATGTGGAAAGGATTTTGTCCCCATGCTCAATGAGAAGATGATCAGTCATTTGCACATTGGTAGGATATCTAAGATATTCATCAACAGTCAACTCAAGTTGGTTGACCATGCCTTCCTCAAAAGCAGGGCGAGGATGGATTTATGTGTTCAATTGCGAAGAGCTATCGTTAGTGGGTGGATTTTAAGGATACTGAGATTGACCACCTTGGGACTATTGTAGTTCATGTGATCGAGTAATGTCCATGAAAATGTGAGTGACCAAGATACTAAGGTGACACTAAGCCCTAAGATTCACTTAAGTGGTGTCCTAGATGATGACCTAAAGGATTGTTAGGATGATGGGTCAATTTATTAGATGATCGATAAGATGATTATGGATCGTCGATTGGATAGGATTGGAATGGATTGATTGATTGGATCAAATAATTATTTGGATTGGATTAATAGGATTAACTCTGAACTAGATTCAGGAGCTTGATTGGATGATGTAGGATGATGTCGATAGGATTGGATGATGAAAAATATGATTATGGCACAAATCCACCTCGAGATGGAAGTAGATTGATGAGGTCATGAATGATTACTAACTCAAGATGGATAAAAAATCCTAAGTGAGGATGATACTGATTAAGGTCAGTTACCTAACCCAATTGGGTAAAAATGTCCCTAAAATGATGTTTAGGGGATTCAGAATGATGGATTGATGCCTGATATGCTACCTAGGGATGTCCTAAGATGAACCCATGTGATTAGATTGACAATTGGATGATTTTTAAAAAATTCAAGTGTATGAAAATGAAGATTATGGATATATGGATGATAAAACTTTTTTTATCATAGGAACAGACTCAGAACAAAGTAGGCTTTCATTGGTCAAGAGGATTCACTCTCTGGTTTCTATATGGAAAGTGGATTCACCTCTGTGTGAAGTGAATTCTCATGCCCAAGTAACAAGTTCGCCTATCCAAGCCTCTATAGGTTTTCCTCTGTGTCTAGCAGGTTCACCTATCTATGGTTAACATGATCACCTATATCTTGGATTGTATGGTCAGGATTTGTAAGATCGTCAAAACAAACAGCGGGCTCCTCTAAATAGGACTCAATACATACAGGTGAAAGTGAGATCACCTCTTAGGAAAGAAAGTTCACCTATCTAGGTTGCAGGATCGCACCTATCTTTAGATGTATGGACAAAGAATGAAAATGCCTATCGTGGAAGTGGGATCGCCTATTTCCTCAAGTGTACAGATGGGGATGGTACAGACTCAAGAGAAAATTCACCTATGTATGACATGGGATCACATGTTTCCTCAAGCGTATAGATGAATGAGTATGGAATCAAACATGAGATCACCTCTATGGAGATCATATTCACCTATTCTAAGGAATGTACAGATGGAGGACTGGAAGAATTAGACTTGGATTCTCCTTTATGGTAGATAGGTTCACCTATTTTGAGAACGGGTGGATGCATATCCGCCTATCTAAGGGACCAGACTGGTAGGTTTTCCTATGAAAGAAGTGGGTTCTCCTGTCTAGGATGACTAGACTTGACTAGAATGAGATGTCCATTTTCCCCTAGAAGGGTAGGATCACCTATCCATAGTGAAAATTCACCTCTAAGGGTAGGGATGGACTATGTCAAAGGACTAAAAAATAGCAAACAACAAGTAGTGGGAAAGGACCGACTTGGACTAAAGACACTCACTAGTATATCACAAGAACACACACCAAACACCACAAGCCTAACATTAGTGATAAGGGTTTACAAACTCAATGTAGGCCCACCACCTTGGGGGTTACCCAAGGTTAATACTCCATGAAAATCGGGTGGGAACACCCTTTCTCATGAAGGTGAATAGCTAGAGATCCAATGGCACAGGGTCATCAACTGATGCCACGAGCTCACCTTTTGTCTCTCTCTCAAGAACTATCCTAGTTCACCATGAGGATTTCTATCTCGACCTAAGGGAGTACGTGGTGAGAAACTTCATGGTTTCATCTATAATCCCTACACTATACCAAGCTACATCTAAAACAGGGGTCTTATCTAGGCTATACAGGTTATCTTGTGATCCTCAATACACCAGGAGGTTTTGTGAGGAACTATGAACACGAGCCTGTCACAAGTGTGGCTCAGGACCCCCAACGAGGTATTGGAAACTCAGACCAACCTTGCACGTCTTAACTAGGAATCACCCTAGTATCGATGCTTGGCTAAACACGATGTGACTAGATTGGGGTACAACTTTAGCTCTCCCCCCTTTATATACCTCACCAATAACACATGGTCGATATTGTCCCCTGGGTGATGAAATCCCAAGAAAGTCTCACTAAAGGGAAGGATAGACTAGACATTCCTAATCCCCAGGCTCGCACGTAGCGCAAGGGGAGAGCATACGTGTACTAGTACTCTTGGGTAGACTCAATGTTGAGAAGTTGTTGAGAAGATCTAGCATTGTTGTCATTCATGTCAAAACCTAGGATCTAGAAGGTTGTGCTCCAAATGATATGCATAAATGATCTATCCTATTCAGTTCTTTGATGTTGTGTACTATGGATGTTATCCTTGATCTAGATATGGTAGTACTTCTCTTTGGGACATTTGTGGATGACAGTTAATGTAGAATAATAAAGGTTAATCTTTTGATATTGGTTGTTGTTCTCAAAGCTTATTCCAGGTATCCTTGCTATCCAAACATTCATGTAGCATGTTACAAGTTTTGGTATGTATAATTGTGTTTCTCCGGTTAGTACTGAAATTGATGGAAATCAAGATTTGGTCTTGGTTGTGGAATTCCCATCGGCACCATAATATATTTCATGTAATTCAAATTTTTCTATCTTTTGGTAATTCTGATATCTTATGTATGACCTATTTATGGGTCCCTTGGTAATTTGGTAATGATATCTTTATGTGCGACCTATCCTTTGGGTCTGGTGCTAGCATGCCAAGCCTTATTGAATATTTCAAGGTTGTTCTTCAAGTTGACATGTTTTGCTAGGCCAGCTTTTTTTTCTATGGATATATATATAGAACATCTCTTTGGTTTGAGACAAGAAGTGTGGTGTGTGCAAACAAAGAAAAGGGTGTAAAGGATTATGCGACAAGAAATGGAGAAGGAAGTAGAAGGCAAGTGTCAAGAAGAAGTAATCAGTAGTGCAGAGGTTGTGCAAGGTAGGTAGGAAGAAGATTCTTGACTGGATCTATTGCAGACATATATTGTGTTTCAGTGAGAACTATATTCATGCATATGTAGATGCAATTATAACAGTTTTGTTCTGTAACATATACTCTGATAGTAAGTCATCTCTCAACTGTAATAGCTAGTTTTTGTATCTTGGGCAGTGAGCCACCTGGTAGTGAGCCTTACCTACAGTGAGCATTTTGGTAGTGATCCCTTGTAAAAATCACCTTAACCAGTGTTCTATAATTGAGAATTAGCATTCTCTGTGGTTTTTCCCTTCTTGGGTTTCCACGTAAATTTTGGTGTTCATTGTGCATGGTTTTTATGTGCTTTCATGTTCATATTTGTTTGATTATTATCTAATTGATATAAGCTTTCTCTAGATTAATTAAAGTCAAGAAATTTTTTTTATGATAACTGATTCACTCCCCCTCTTAGTTATTTGGACTGTTCAAGAATTGGTATCAGAGCTTGGTCCCTTGTAGATAGAGCTTAACCATTTGAGGGAGATCTTGGCAGTTTGAACAAATGGCAAGAGACTATTACTTTGAGGAAGAACTAAGGACAATGTTAGATGATATGGAAAGCATGGAATCTAAAAATGAAGAATTCAAAGAAAAAAATAGGGAGGAAAATGCTTGTATCTCAAAGCTAAGGGAGCAAATCTGGAAGTTCAAAGCAAGACACTGAGAGGTCAACGAGGAATTAAAGGAGTCAAAGGAAAGTTTTGTGAATCTAAAGCTACGGTTGGATGAATGTGAGAAGACTAAAGAAGATCCCAAAGATACCATCAAATAGAAAATGGAAGAACATGGAAGAAGACTAAAGAAAATATCAAGGATACCATCAAATAGAAATTAGAAGAAAATGAGAAGTTAGATCAAGAGTTAAGAACTTGGCTGAAATCAGAAGCAAGAGTATGTGAAAGTAGCATAATTCTGGATCAACTCTTGTCCATACAAAAATGTCACAAGGATAAGGAAGGACTTGGCTTCTCAAGTGAAAGCTCAAATCTAAATACTAAGGGTAAAGACAAAGTAGTTGAAGCTGAAGCAAGATATGTTGCAAGCAAGGTCCAAAACTCTAGAACATTGACAAAAAGACCTCCGATCAGGAAACCAAATGCTCAAAGGTACTTATCGTTTAATGGTCATTTCTTTCTATGAAAAAAATTTGGACATAAGGCTATAGAGTGTAGAAGCAAGAAGGAATTGAGTACTCAGTGCTTTAACTGTCACAAGTTTGGTCACAAAGCAAGTCATTGCAAAAGTCAATTATCTAATTTGGCTAGAAGGAATGGAATGAATAATCTCTTTCATGGTTATTTCTATGTATGCAATGGTTATGGTCACAAATCTAATCAGTGCAAATTTCACTCAGTTAAATTAGGACAAAGATGTTACAAGTGCAGTCAACTTGGACATTATGCTAACACATGCAGATATGTTGCTCCAGAAAAGCCTAAAAAATAAAAAGAAGGTTGCAGAATAAGATGAATCTAAGAATAAGATGGTCATGGCTTGGAAGAAAAAGGAAACAAGTGTGGAGAACTCTTCCTCCATTGCACCAGATCTCGATACAATCCCTACCGAAATCTGAGCCATACTGCCTTAGATCAGGGGGAGCTTTGCAATGCATATCCTGACAGTTCCTCCTCTCCAAGTAATATTGATGTTTTTTCAACATGACTAAGTTTGATCCAGTTGGTGATGTATGATGAAGCTTAATTCAGTTGACAAAAAAGTGAAGTACAATTGATGGCGCCATCGACGTAAGTTTTTGGTGGAAAAGTCATCATGAGCAATTTAGGATAAAAGGTGGAGTTTTAAATCATTTCTCACAATTTGCAAAGAAGGAAAAGAAGTTTCGTTGTGAGATAAAAGGATTGAAGAAGCTAAGCACATTGATGTAATTTGTGTTGGTTGACAGTGAATATAGTGACGATATTCTGCTAAGGCTGAAGGGATTAGAGTTGGAAAAATTTGATCATCAGAAGATTAAGGAAATGGAACTAGGGTTGAAGATTGATGAATTGCAAAATGTAAATGCCTTGGGTATGAATCTATGGGGATAATTTCCTTGGATTACCGACAAAGAGTCTATCTTGTTCTTGTTGAGTCGATTCAAGGATGGCAGCATCATTTTGGAAAAACCCTATCCAATCACTAAGGAAGCCATTGAAGCTATTACTGCATTGTGCAGTGTTGGTGACCTCCCTGGGAAGAAAACGGTGAAATATAGAGACGTGGAGGAACTTACCAGTGTCGAAAAAGACCCTTGAGCTCTACTAATAAATACCATTTTCGATCCTGCAATAAGGTATTTTGTGTACGATATCACTTACAAAGTCTATTTTTGAAATCGTGAAGGTTCTACTTGGGCTAGATTGTTGCGTATCTTGCACATAAGATGGTGAAATAAAATAAAAAATTTGACTTGTGTAGCCTAATAATGGAAAACCTAATTAAGAATTTCAAAATGTATTTGGTTGAGAGTTATTCCTTCCAGTTTGGGTCTCTACTCATGTTTAGTATTCTACTTTCTGAATTTTTTACTATCAAAAGAGAATATTAAGTGGAAGTCCAACATCCCTATTAGAAAGAAACTTTACAGATATTTGGAATGTATGAAAGATAAAGCAAATGCATGCAAATTTTATTTCTCATCCTTGCAAATGGATGTGTGCTCTGGTGTGATAGTGTCTAGTACGACATCTATCAGTCAATTTGAGGAGGGTTCCTCCTCCAGTAAGAAGGAGTTACATGTTATTGTTGGTGGTTCCCCTCTAAAACCTAAAAGGAGGAAAATTAACACAAAGTATGTCATCACTATCTCAAAAGAGAAGAAGAGTCTCTGCCTAGATTTCACTCTTTTGATCTAGATGAAGTTCGTTCGGTGTTGGATGTGGGTGATATGAAAAAGATTGGTGAAATGTGGTATGCTTGCTCTCTAGATCGTAGGCCTAGAATTTAAGATTATTTTGTTGATTATCTGCTCAAAAAGGGTATTATTGTTTCAATTGTTTCTAACTCATTACCAGATGATCTAGAAAGGTTGTTGCGAGAAGGATCTGAAGGTCACAAGATCTAAGCTATGATTGAGAGAAGGTGTGTCAAAGCCAAATAGAAGTTATCCAAACACATTGGTGAGACAAGAGAATGCATTAAGGAGATGTCTAACATCTACAGGTACTATCTCCAGTGGCTTGCTATTGTTGACAACTTTAGAAGCAGAATTGAAGTTATTGAATCTAAATTGAGTGATATTGGGAAGTTTTTTACTTCTTCAAAGATAAAGAAGGAAAACAAAGAATAAGAGTTGGTGAGTTTCAAGCTAATTTATTGTCTACTCAGTGATAGAGGGAATATTTGGTTAAAAAAAATTGGTTGGTCAAAGAAATTATTGAGGTTTGGTTGGATCATCTCTCTGGGATACTTTCCGATGTAGAGGATTGTCAAATTCAGTATCTGTCTCTAGATTGGTCATCATTATTTGAGTTATTGGCTCTACTAGATACCATGTGTGCTAGAATGGTTTATGTTGTGCAAGCTTGGAAGAGGATTCTTCCAACTATGAGAGAAAGGTACAAGAAAAAAAATCGTGTGAAAAGTGTTATTTTTAGTTGATTTCCTGAATGTTCTTATTTGGCCCTTTTCCTTTGATGGGAAAAAGGGGGAGAAAATGAAGAGAAAAAAAAAACAAAAAGAGGAATTGAATTACTTCACAAAGGGAGAGTGTTTTGAGTCTTTTGTTTACAGTTTTGTGTTTTTGAGTTTTTACTATTTTTCCATCAATGCAAAAGGGGGAGATTGTTGAGAATTTATTGAGAAGATTTGGAATTGTCATCATTAATGTCAAAACCTGGGATATGGAAGGTTGTGCTCCAGATGATATACAGAAATGATCTATCCTATCAAGTGTTATGATTTTGTGTAGTATGGATGTTATCCTTGATCTAGATATGGCAGTACTTCTTTCTGGGACATCCATGGAAGACACTTAATGCAAAATAATGAAGGCTAATCTTTTGATATTGGTTGTTGTGCTCAAAGCTTATTCTAGGTATCCTTGCTATCTAGACATTCATATAGCATGTTACAAGTTTTGGTATGTCTAATTGTGTTTCTCCAGTTGGTACTGAAATTGATGGAAATCAAGATTTGGTCTTGGTTGTGGCATTCCCATCAACTCTGGAATATATTTCATGTAATTCAAAGTTTGCTATCTTTTGTTAATTATGCTATCTTATGTATGACCTATTTATGGGTCCCTTGGTAATGTGGTAAGGACATCTTTATGTGCAACCTATCATTTGGGTCTAGTGCTAGCGTGCCAATCCTTATTGAATATTTCAAGGTTGTTCTTCAAGCCAACATGTTTTGCTAGGCCAACTTATTTTTCTCTACGGATATATATATAGAACATCTCTTTGGTTCTAGACAAGAAGTGTGGTGTGTGTGAATAGAGAAAAGGGTGTGAAGGATTATGCGACAAGAAACAGAGAAGGAAGTGGAAGGAAAGTGTCAAAAAAAAGTAAACAGTAGTGCAGAGGTTGTACAAGGAAGGTAGGAAAAATATTCTTGACCAGATCTACTGCAGATAGATATTGTGCTTCAATGAGAATTGTATTCATGCATATGCAGATGCAATTATAGTAATTTAGTTATGTAACATATACTCTGGTAGTAATCTATCTCTCAGCTATAATAGTTGGTTGTCATATCTTGGGTAGTGAGCCCAATGGTAGTGAGCCACCCAGCAGTGAGCCTTACCTGTAGTGAGCCCTTGTCAAAATCACCTTAACTGATGTTCTATAATTGAGAATTAGCATTCTCCATGGTTTTTCCCTTCTTGGGTTTCCATGTAAATTCTGGTGTTCATTATGCATGGTGTTGTTATGTGCTTTCATGTTCATATCTGTTTGATTATTATTTGATTGATATAAGCTTGCTCTGGATTAATTAAATTCAAGAAAATTGTTTTATGATAACTGATTCACCCCACCTCTCAGTTATCTGAACTGTTCAACACTTAACTAGACTTGAGTAGGTTGTGATTTCTAATCCCCGGGCTCATTGTACGGTGCAAGGGGAGAGCATACATCAACAACTTCCTCCAAACATGGAAAACAAGATTAATTGACCCTTTAATAAAATGAAATGTTCCTAGATTAGTATAAAAAAGACACACACATTCTAACTAGGGGTTTTGGACCGATCGTCCTATAATAAACACGTCAGTAGTTTCACCTCTAGTCTTCATTAAATGTGGGATGAGCTACACAAATAGTTAGTGAAATCTCACAGCCATAGAAAAACAAGTTAGTTGATTAGTACCCAAATCCATAATCAAAAAAATGCATAGATTGAAAAATTTAATGTTCTAGATTACCTTAGGTTCGCCCCTGTGCAGGGTATATTTGCCTATGAAAGGATTTCAAGATCGCCTTTCTGGTGGAGGGGAGGACGTGAAATCAATCTTTGGGTGGAGAGGTGTATGCAAATTCTCCTCTGTGATCTAAGCAGGATCGCCTTTTTTGTTATCAACTTTGCCTGTCTATGTGATCTAAGGCTAGTTTGCCTCTAAAATGTTTGATCTTGGTCGCTAGGTGTAGGTTTACCTCTTCATGGGAACGACAAATGCACAGTTGCCTATGTTGAAGTAGGTTTGCCCCTGTAGTTAGGTGAATTTTCCCATCGAGGAGGATTCACCTCTATAGCTTAAAAATTTGAAACCTACAAGAATAAAACAACAAAAAACTTCAAAGGACCCATGATGTGGATCCAATCGAGCATGCCAGAAATGTGTGCAATTGTTTCTAAACCTAAAAATGTAAAACAACAAGATGAAATGCAAGCAAGACACCAACAAAACACTCATGATTAGCCTACTTTAACTCAAACAAAATGCACAGTAAAACACCAATTTTTACCTTGCTTGAGTTGTCTCCTTTGGTTGGCCCTTTTAAGATGATTTTGTGTGCTCCTTCTTTGAAAAAATGGCTTGAAATGATGCTTAAATTGATGAGGATGCAATGAAGAATGCAATGGTGGAGATGGGTAGTAGATTTGATGCAAGATGAGTGCTTGAATGGATGCAACAATGTTGGTTTGGTAACAAGGATGTAAGAATACTAAAAGTTGGCTAAGTGTGTGATTGTTGAATGAAGCCAAAATCCACTATATTTAGGGAAAAGGACTCTAAAGAAATGGATGGTCAGGATTCATCCAAGGGTTGGAGATCTAGGGCTAGGATGTCTTGAGACCTCATAATCCATCTCATGTGGACATGTGGAAGATGAGGTGGACAAGGGAGGATGATGTGGAGATGATGTGGAGGTACCTTCAAGGTACCTTGGAAAAGGGGAAAAAGAGGTGGCTTGTCTCATTCTCCCAAATGATGGGAGGATGTGACAAGTGAGGAATTAAAATTTCCTCAATAATCGTCCTTGGGATGAGGCAAGGAATTAGTGGAGTGAAGAATTTAAAATTCTTTTTAAATTCTTCAGGAACCTAGGGGGATTATATTGGAATTAAAAATTTCAATTGGGCACATGGGGATACTAAATAGGAATTGAAAATTCCTAAGGGAGAGGAAATAACTTCTCCAAGTGTAGAAAGCTTTAATGAGGGATTTGACTAGGGTACATGCCATAATTGGAATCAGGTGGGATTAAGGGATAATTAGCCAAGATTTAAGGTTGTGCAAATGATTAGGAGGGATAATGATGGATTAAAGGAAACTTTTAAGATATGGAGGATGTGACACTAATCACCATTAGTAATGTGCACATCCTAGTCACAGATTAATTAAAATAATCTGGATTAAAAGGGAATTATGGAGGATGTTGACATAAAGAGAGAGAAGAGGATGAATTAAAAATTGATTTTAATTCATTGGGATAAAATGACTAAATTAAATAAATTAGACTATTTATTTAATTTAGAGAGGAATAGGGTAAGTTATTTAATTGACTCATTAAACACCTTAGGAAACATTAGGCCTAGTATGAAATATTAACCAAATAATGAATTATTTAGTTAATATAGTTTAGGGATGCGGGATGGAAGGATACAAGGGAAAATTTGACCATATGGGGGTAGTCAAATTCAGGTTTCTATAGAACCCACTCATAAGCATCCTACTAATCTACTTGAAGTTCAAACTCATATGCATTTGATAAAAATTTCCACAAAATATTGCATGGGCCTATACTTCAACTTATTGTATGTTCCTTGTGGAAACCTCTCCTTCAAGTGCACCATCACTAACTCTCCAATCTAAAATTATCCCTTAGATGCTTATCAACATACTCCTTGTATTTAGTGACACTCTTCTCCAAATTTCCCTTCACTTCCTTGTGCAAATTATGTATATACTCAACAAAGTCTTCCGCTACAACACTCTTTCTACCCAAATCTGCACTATCACTCAATTCATCCACACCTCATGGGATAACCCATACACAATTTGAAATGGAATCTCCCACACTTTGATTGATTGAATTATTTAAGAAAATTTTTCTTGTGCCAATTTTAAATCCATTGATTTGGTTTGTCACCTACCAAGCATCTCAATAAATTTACCAAGCTCCTATTCACAACTTTTGTTTGACGATTGATTTTTGGATGGTAGGCTAATATAAACCCCAATTATGTCCCCATTTTCTTCCACAAGGTGAACCAAAAATGAACATCAAACTTGGTGTCCCAATCTGAAATAATAATCTTCAACAAGTAATGCAATCTAACCACTTCCTTGAAAAACAAAGTAGCTATGTGGGAAGCATCATTACACTTTTGACATGATATAAAATGATCCATTTTAGAAAATCTATCCATTACAACAAAAATAGAATTGTTACCTATTTGTGTTCATGATAACCCCGAAACAAGATCCATGCCTATATGTTCCCATGATCTTTTTGGTATTGGAAATGGTTGATACAACCTTTTATTTTTCCTCACTTCTTTTTCATATTGACACAATCAACAACCTTGCACCATCTTCTTTACATTTTCACTCATACCCAACCAATAATAACTCTCATTTAGTTGTGCCAAAAAAATTTCCACTAAAAAATGAGCACTCAAAGCTCCACTATTTTTTTCCCTTATTAAATTTTCTCTCATTGAATTAGGAGGTATACATAGTCTCTTCGCCTTAAATAACAAAACCTATTGCACAAAATAATCCAACCATGGTGTTTTATCCCTCTCCAAAGGATTATTACACGTTGTCCTGTAAACCTCTTTAAAATCAACATCCTCATCATACAACTCCTACATAGAATCACCAACAACATTCAATCTCATTTCAGTCAACAATAAATTCCTTTGACTTAATGCATTAGCTACTCTATTGGATTTCCCACTTCTATGTTTCAATACAAAAGAATAACTTTGAAGAAATTCAACCCATTTCGTATGCTTTTGACTAAGCTTACCTTGACTATTTATAAATTTCAATTCATGATGGTCAGTATATAAAAAAAACTCCTTCAAAAGAAAGTAGAGTCGCCACTTCTTAAGAGCTTACACAATTGCATAAAAATAATGATCATACATAGAATATTTTCTTTTTTCTTCATTCAAATCTTCACTCTAATATGTTATTGGTCTACCCTCATGACTCAAAAATCATCCAATCACTGTTCCAATTGCATCACAATCAACTTGGAACACTTTACCAAAATCAAGGAGTGCTAACACATGCTACTCTATTACTTTATCTTTCAAAATTTTAAAACTTTTCTCAGCTGCTATTGTCCACAAACTCCTTTCTATTACCCTTCATAGTTTTCACAATAGGAGCACAAATCCCATTGAAATTCCATATGAACTTCTCATACAAGCTTGCTAAGCCATGGAAGCTTCTTACTTCAAACATACTCCTTGGTGAAGACCAATCTACAATTGCTTTTACTTTTTCCAGATCTATTTTTACACCACTACCAAAAACAACAAAACCCAAATATACTAGATCCTCTTTCATGAAGCTACATTTTTTCACATTCAATAACAATTTATCCTCTTTGAGTCTTTGAAAAACTTCCCTAAGATGATGCTAATGTTCTTTTTTCTTGCTAAAAATCAAAATATCATCCAAATATACTATGAAAAACTTACCAAGGTATGTTTTAGCACTTCATTCATCAATCTCATGAAGGTACTTGGTGCATTTTTCAAACCAAATGGCATCACCATCCATTCATACAATCCATCCTTTATTTTGAAAGCAATCTTCCACTCATCCCCTTCTCTTATGTGAATTTGATGGTACCCACTCTTCAAATCAATTTTGGTAAAGTACTTAGCCCCACTCAAACAATCCATCATATCATCCATTCATGGAAATGAAAACTAATACTTGATAGTTATCTTATTTATGGATACCAAATCCGTACACATCCACCACTCTCCATATTTCTTTGGTTTCAATACCGTTGGGACAACACATGGACTTAAACTCTCTCTAATCAGCCACTTATACAACAACTCTTGCACTTGCCTATTTATTTCTACATTCTCCATAGGTGTCATTTTATATGGTGTTTTGTTTAGAAAACTTGTATTGGGAATCAAATCTATACAATAGCTTATACTCCTCATTGGTGGAAATCCATTGGGTGGTTCATTATTATTGCTCCATATTCTTCCAAAAATTTCTGAATCTTCATTGGTATTTCCTAATTTTCTTTTGTTGCCACAACTACTGCAATCTTTGGAACAATAGCAAAACATTGTCCTCATTCATTCAAGTCTTTCAAAAATTATTTGTTGAAAACAAAACAAACCTTGGAGCTGCCATCCACTTCTTCTCATTCTTGAATTAGTGTTTATGTATATTCTTTGTCATCTTTCTTAATTTGATATTGTTGGTGTAAATAAAGTCTTGTACCTAGTTAATTCATTACTAGGGCCCGACTTATTTACACATGTTAAGTTTACTTAGGTCATAGGAAGGAATATTTCTAGAAGGTGTTAGTTGTCATTAGTTTTTATCTTATCTTTTGACTTGTAACACATGTGAACCAAGGTAAGTGTGATGAGTTGTCTCATGTCATATGATTAAAACACTTATCATAATCCTATGACATCTTGCATCTCACCTTGGCTATATATCCAAGGGGTCTCTCTCATTGTACATCACATCATTATCATTGAATCATATTAATAAGAATATAGTTTATTCTTGTCACATTCCATTCTCTCTCTTTGTGCTTTCCATTTGGTCTCAAGATCTTGGCAGTGATAGCCAATTCTAACATGGTATCAAAGCTAGTTGGGTGCCATTGGAGAGTCTTTTTCTAAAGAGAGATGGTAAATCAAAGCTTGTTGGTGCAAATATAATCTCACCATTATGTCCATAAGGTTTGAGAAAGTCAATTTTTCCTTTTGTTTCATCCAAATTGGACATACAAGGCCAAATCTATGAGGGTTTGAAGCTGAAGAGTGATTACCAGATCAAGAAGGTAGCTACATTTATGGAGCATTTTGGGTCAAATCCGACCCTGCCATCATGTCCAAAAAGGCCAAAAACCCTCAGATCGACTACCAATTCATCCAAATTAGAGCAGTTGTACAATGAGGTAAAAAAAAATTCCCAAGGAGTCATATGGCCTCCTAGGTTGTCACAATTACGCGATACAATTTGTAGAAAATTATTATTAAATTTTTGTCCAAAAAAATTGAATTTTTTTTTTTAAAAATCATTGGTATTGATTAAATATTTTCTGAAAAAATTGTATAGAAAATTTTATCAAAAATAAAAAAAAGGGCAAGCGACTATACAGTCGCTGTAGATCTATGTCTTTATACCTTGGGATACCACGGGCTCCTGCAGCACCGCCACATGGCAAGCTATGATTCACTATTGCGAGCCCCTCCATATTCTATGAGCCACCCATTTATAGTTAGCAATACACAAAAAAAATTCTAGCAAAAATTCAACAAACTGGCGGCAGTTGGAAAATCGCGTACCCACCAAGATACTGCCAAAGATTCTGAAGATTCCCCTGACGGTAGTCAGAATATTCCAATACTCTCACGGATTCTGTGCAAAGAATATTCTGACTATTGGAAGGGTATATTCCTTTGTGATGGGTCATAGTCTTTCAAATTTAAGCTCGTAAATGGGTGACGTCAGCAGTTGGTTTGAATATTTTCTACCCCCCTCCTAGTTGAAGTTTTCATGTTTGCACTTGATCTTCAAATGCTCATAACTTGAGCTCATGACCTCCTTTATTCGAGCAATTTTTTTTTATTTGGCTCAAAATTTTTTGCTCTTCACATCGATGTAATTATTTTTTGGTTTTGGTGTCTATTTTTCCATAAATTGTAGATTCTCATAGGCATTGTTGCTTCATATCTTGCTCCTACGATAACATTTTTGCGTGCAGTTTTTTTTAAAAGTGCATAATTTTTTGTGTACTTTTTAATTGTATGATCAGATTTATCTTATTTTGTACCAAAAATTTTACTTGATTCTATGGCCTATTTTTGGCATTTTCATGTACCAAGATCAAGACCACTTCGTTATTTTTGGCAAGTGGCAACTATAAACACACTAAATATAAAGTGCCAAATCAGATATTGCTTGGGGGTTTTCTTGATTGAGTGATTTAGGGGGGGTAATCTTGCAATGGTTGATTGCATTCTTTTGCTTGGTTTGTGTTCTTGCAAATGGGGAAATCTCAAATTGAACTCCTAACTCCACATTTTTATGCCACATGGAGAAAATCAGTATGGAACTATCTCATGATGAAAGGTCTAATAGTTCATCTAAAGGACACCATTCAACAACCTACTAATGCTAAAGAATTGGAAAAATGGGAGATTGATCATGAGAAAACACTTGGATGCATGTGTTCATTAGTCTCATTTGATTTACAATTTCATATTGAATCATCCAAAACACCTAAAGAGGCTTGGGAGACTTTTGAAAAATATTATGGTAAAACATATAAGATTAGGGGATATCAGATTGATAATGATTTGAACACATCCAAGACTACATCTCCAAAATCAAGCAACTAAGAAAATAGTTGAAGGAATGCAACATTGAAAAAGAGGATTTATAGTTGATTCTAAATGTGTTATCCAAGCTTGGTCCTCAGTATTCAGTTTTGTTTTGGCTTTCATACCCATCGAATTTCTATGGGAGCATCATATGTTGATCCTAAGTTTGATGAATTTGAAAATCTCCTAATCCAAGAGGAAGCTAAGTTAATGAACATGGGTCTAATCAAGTCTTCCAAATCACAAGTATTGTTGGCTAGTGAGTCAAATGGATAGAAAGAATCAAAGAATCTTGATAAGAAGCAAAAGAAGAAAAAGAACAAGCCACATAAAGAATTAGAATCCTCATCCTCAAAAGGAGAATCATCTAAGAAGGAGAGGACTTTTTTTCATATTGCAAGAAGGATAGACATGAAGAACACTATTGTTATAAGAAGGTTATTGATGAGTTGAAAAATCTTCTCAAAAAGAATCACATTGATTTTCCTTCTAGAATGTATGAATCTTCTTCAACTTCTACTTCAAAAATATATCTAAAAAATACAAAGGTCAAGCATCTATGTATCAAGATATAAAGGACAAGCTCTTTGTGCTCTTTTAGATCCAAGATCAAGGAGATGGCTTCTAGATTCAAGAGCATCTCATCATATGGCATCTTCATAGTCTATCTTCTCTTCTTTTCATCCTTGTACTATGTCTCCTGTATTGATGGGAAACAATACATACATAAGTGTAATTGGGAAGGGATCTATTAGCTTTGGGGACAACACTTTCAAGGATGTTTTGTGTGTTCCTCATTTGACAAACAATCTTCTTTCCATATATCATATTACACATGGTGGATATGGGAGAACTGTGGAGTTCATACCTAATCCAATCATCATTTGAGACTTGGATAGTCGAGAGATCATTGCTACTGTGGCAGTTAATCATTCATCTTGGTTGTATACCTTTGAATATTTTTCCTCTAATGATAACATTTTTCCTACAGTTGTTGATCACATTTCTAGCATGAACCATGATTTAGAGGAGACATTTGGCTTCTTGAACTTGGGAGTTCTCATATTAGATCTAGTACTTGAGCTGGATGCATTTTATCTCCTCCATCTATTGTTGCAGTTGATGATGCTTGTATTGCTATATATGGCTTCTTGTGATTCGGTGCAACAGGATCCTGATTTTCTTCCAGATATGGCTACTTTGGATGGCTTCTTGACAAGTATTTCAGACTTGTTTGTGGAGTCTCATATTGCAGATTTGGGGGACATCATTGATGACATTCATCTTCTCTTTGATGAAGATTCTCTTTCTTTAGTTGTTGTGAGAGAACACCTTGTCCCTCTTCTTCATTCTCTACATGATCATTATTTGCAGATTGGCATGAGTGTGGATACTTTTGAACAACATTTGGAGGAGGCTTCTTTATCTTCATAGGGGATACCCTTGTCTTTGGATCGCATGTTCTACATTCATCTCTACTAGATGTTGGATTGTCCCATTTAGCAGTGTGGCCTAGAATGTCTATTTGGAGTGTGTCAACTTTTGGCATCGACATGGAGACACTTAAGCATGCTTCAGAGATATCATCCATCATTCATATTCTTGATATCCTACATGCATTCATGGTTTTGTTTCTACCTAAGGGGAGGAACGTTGTTTGGCGAGATTGGATCATCTTTAGCATTTAATGTCGAGCTTCTATCATCATTCCAGGAGACTTAACATTGAGGGGGGTTCCCTTGTCTCTCTTCTTATTCTCTCTTATGGGGGGGTCTTTTTCCTCACGTGGGGTTTTGGTCTTCTCATTCTTCATTCAGAGCATTTCTATTTTGTATCTTTTATCTCTCTTTTGGGGAGGATTTTTGTCCCACTGGGTTTTCTCATTTTCTTCATTTCTAAAAGATTTCATTTGCATTGCATGTACATGGGTACCTAACATGGACTAGTAGTCGAGACCCATCTTTGTGTCATTTGCATAATAATCTTCTACTCCCTAAGTTGTACTTAAGGGGGGGTCTTGGTGTAAATAAAGTCTTGTACCTAGTTAAATCATTACTAGGGGACTTATTTATACATGTTAATTTTACTTAGGTCATAGGAAGGAATCTTTCTAGAAGGTGTTAGTTTTCATTAGTTGTTATCTTATCTTTTGACTTGTAACACATGTGAACCTAGGTAAGTGTGATGAGTTGTCTCATGTAATATGATTAAGACACTTGTCATAATCCTATGACATCTTGCATTTCACCTTGGCTATATAACCAAGGGGTCTCTCTCATTGTACATCACATCATTATCATTGAATCATATTGATAAGAATATAGTTTATTCTTGTCACATTCCATTCTCTCTCTTTGTGCTTTCCATTTGGTCTCAAGATCTTGGAAACCATAGCCAATTCTAATAGATATGTGTTTTTCCACCCATCAAGAACAACTCTTCGATCAAATTTACAAGGCCTCCCCAAAAGTAGATGGCATACATCCATTGGAATCACACCACACATTATTTGTTTCATACATTTTCCAATTCAAAAAATCATAAGACATTGCTCACGTACAATCAAACTACATGATCTTTTTGCAACCATGAAACTTGATATGGATTGTGGTGTTTCAATCTCTTCAAATTAATTTTTTCCACCATCTCTTCAGATACAATATTATCTCTTCTAACACTATCCACTATGACTTTGCAACACTTGCCACCCACTTTGCATCTTTTCGTAAACAAATTTCTTCTTTGCATGGGCTCCAACTTCTCCTTCGTAGGATTTATCACAACTCTTTGTAGCATGAGAGACTCTCCATCTTCAAGTCCTCCATGAATAGGTGCAACCACATATTCATTTTCAACCTGTTGAACATGAATTATAGCTTCCTTCCATTTACCATTATTTTATTGCATTTGTGGGCATTCAAATGCCCTATGCCCTAGCTCTCCACATTGGTAGCATGTACCTCCAAACCCTCTTCCTCTACCTCTACCAAAGGATCCTCTACCATGGAAGCAATCTCCTCTTCCCCTAGAAGATTCTCCTCTTCCTTTATTTTTTACACACCTGCATGAGATGTACTTGCCTAGTCTTCTTTTCCTCAATAACCTCTACCACTACTATTTTTTCCTCTTCCTCTCAAAAATTTACCCCTACCATGGGAATTTTGTTGTTGGTCTCTTACAAGTTTCTCTTCTGCCTTCAAGGCATATTGATATGCCTCTTCTACACTAGTCACACAAAGCATAATCATTTCATCTTGTATAGAATTATGAAGACCATTTAAATATCTTGATACTTTTTCTACATCGTCATCCACATGTCTAGCCCAGATGCTTAATTTATAGAACTCCTCGGTCTACTCCTGAACATTCTTCTCTCTTTGCTTCAAATTTTGCAACCTCTTAAACAAATCAAGTTGGTAATCCAAAGGCAGAAATTTTTCCTTCAAATACATCACCATCCTCTTCCATGTTTTAATTTTCTCTTTACCTCTTCACCATCTTTCAACTTGCACATTCTCCCACTACATGTAAGTGTGCCCTTTTATCTTTGTGCTTGCATATTTCACCCATTTTGGATCCTCAATTGACTCCATGTTAAAATATTTTTCCATCTCTGATATCTACTCCAACAACTCTTCTGAATTCAAAGCTCCATTGAAACTTGGGGGGTCTAACCTAGGCTTGCTACAAAGACTAGCCATTGCTTTGAAAAATCTACCTTTTTCCTCATGTCTATGCTCATCTTTTGCATCAAATTCTAGTACTTTCTCTTTAGCTTCATCCTCGCTGACATCCACCACTAGGATTCATCTTCACTGCATCAATTATATTGCTTCCAAATGTGCTCCTATTTGAGCTTTGAGGCCTCTCATCATTTCTCTAAAGACCTCATGATTTGGATTATGTGGTCCTCTTCGCCGATTACCCCTCTTTGCGCCATGTCCATAACCCTTTGTAATTACAGTTTTCAATTTCCTCTCACACACCCACAACAATCTCCTACCAAGGTTCTTCACCAACACAACACAATACCAACTCTGATACAAATTACTGTAGGTAAGAATTAGGGGTCTTATCAGACTACCAATTCCAGCAGCAATAAATCTACACAACACCTTCCAATATTTAAAATTCAAATTACACATTCAAATTTTTAGTCATAGACAACATCATGAAGCTTCAAACCAATAATTCCATTTTATGAACCAAACCTATAGACAAGATTGAAATCTATCGATTTCAATTACTAAATTCAATTGCCACAAATTCATGAGATATTTACAATTTTATAGTCATCAACCAACCACTCCACATCATCATATTATTTTTTTATAGCCCTACTCACATTCTCTATATTTTTCCTCAATACAAATCTCCAAACAACAAGCACTACTCCTCAAATTGGTGAACCCCTTCAATAGCAACAATTTTCACTTTTATATGCTCTCATGAGCATGTAAGTTGAACATGTTTTTAATTTCAAATTAAAACAACACCCAAGTAGGTTGTGTGGAATTTCATCAGCCAAATAATTAAGATTACCATATCCAAGATAATCCTATAGCCTCCACAATGCCTCGACCTCCTTTTCAAAAGTGACCATACACCAAAACTAAGGAAAAGTAATTGATTTGATTTTAAATATATGCAGCAACTATTACTTGGGTCCTCACCATGACCATTTTCCACACCCAACAAAAGGTATATGCTGAAAATGTATGTAAACATTACATGATTGTTAAAAGGGACTCACACCATATGCCAAGTTTCCACACTTTATAAATTGCCCCATAAAATATCATGAATTGCTCGTCATCACAAAGAAACTCATATATGTAATCAACAACAAAATATTATAAGTTTGAAGATTAATTCCAAATTGAATTTCTTAGTCAGTTGTCCCATTTGTGAGCCTTTTATTTTATTATATTTGAATTCCTAAAATCAACATGTTAATTATTTTGGTTGTCCACCTTCTAGATAATCCATTCGAAATATAAACCATTTCATCAAATGTCTTGTCTACACAATCTACCAAAACACAACAAAAACATCACATAATGAAAAGCAAACAAATGAAATTGATCATTTTTTGGGCGATGCAAGATTGCAATTACACCTAGGTGCTACTGCGTCATTAAATTTGTTTCCTCACATGTGCTAGCTATATTTGGGTTTGAATAGATATTTTAGATAGCTAAAATGATATCATAGTTTTATCACTTGATTTATAATAACATTTATGATATAGTATATTGTATTTGCATATTTATTAACGTGTTTGAATATTAACTTTTGTAAATTTTATAGTTTGTACCATTATTTTACCTTAATGTTCCTAGATTATACATAATTTGTGTTAATGTACTCATTTCTTGAGATTAATACAAGTTTGTAATCTCTTTGGGAGTGGATTTTTCTACTTGAAAAATGTATCCGCACATATGGATCGATGTTCTTGTGGTATCACTTATTTTTTTACCTTGATGATATTTCTATTTCTAAACATATTTTATTATTGTTAAAAAAAATAGTAAGTATTAAATATCAATAATTTTTACTATATTTTTTACCAAATTATCAATAAATTAGAGAGTTTTATACCACATGTATTAGTTATCACCAACAATCTTTTACATTATCTTATTAAGACACGTATTTGAGGATTCATCCTAGCCATTATCATGTGGGTAATAATCAAATAAAAATTTTGACACTATACCATATTCACACCAAAAGATCAATAGATTAACAAAAGATGATTTTGAAGTACTATCTATAAATCATTTATGAAAGACTCTAAAATACCTAAAAATGCTATTTCCTACCAACATTACCTTATTGGTAGGAAGTGTTTCTACTAGCTTGTGAAGTAGTTTATTATTGTGAGTACATGTGTGTCCCTTGACCTTTGCTTGGGTGAAGATTTAGAGCACTCCTAAAATCTAAATTTAGAATGGGAAAGACTAATATGTATTTTCTCTTAAATTTTAGTAAAAAAAACTACAGTATCAAAAACCACTTTCTACAATTTTCATTGCAAAAATTATTAAAAGAAAAATATCGTGTAAATTTTTAATCAATACATCTAAAGAAAATACCACCAATAAATCTCAAGTGGAAAACAATTCATTATAAATTCATTATTTAAATTGATTGTCAATTTTGATGCTCTATATTATGTTTATTTTCATTTATATAGTTCGGATAATCATTATAATTCAGATAGATCACAATGTTAATACTATTCATCTACAGCTCGTGAAAATAGAATCAAGAGAAACTGTTATTCATTCTCTTCTATGGATCAATTCTATCAATCAATTTATTAAAAAGATTTCCAAAAGAGACTATCAATACACATATCTATATGCTTTGAAGTCTTTATTAAAAATTTAGTCATACGAAAATAGGAAGCTAATGATCTAACATCTTTAATATTTCAAAAAAGATATTTTATAATTAAGATATTGTTTGAATAACATGAATCTTATTATTTTAATAAACTTTCATAATAAATTTATCCTTTTAAAAAATATTATAAATTCAATTTACTACTTGAAACATCATTCAATTCTGATCAAATAGTCAAATCCAAAAAAAATCTCTTAAAAGACAATATTTCAAAAAAAATATCTTCCTTCAACTTTCAGTCAAATCCACGACGTGTCAAAAAAAATATCTTCCTCCAACATAAAGTTGAATAAAATTCCATACATCATTTTAAGTTTTAAAAGTTGATTTGAATGATCTGATGATTTTATATTGTTCTTCTTCTGACATATCCGTCTGAATTTAACATAGAAAATATTTTCAATACGAAAATTGTCTTTAAACTTAGAAAAGATTCAAGGAAAAATATAGAAAATTTGTATAAAACGAAAAACCACTTTGAACTAATAACAGTTTCAGGGAAAGGATAAAGTCCTCTGGTTGGAGTTTTTAATTTCAAAATGATTGAATTTTAGATAAAAAGATATTATGCGATGCAATTGATTATATTGGAAGGAATGGACATCTTCATTTGACCAAGAAAACACAACTGTTTATTCTTTGAACAAACTCAAAAAATGTTCTTACTTATGGTGAACAACACTTCCCCTGGTTATTGGAAGGCGTCTTTTTTTAATTATTTAAGAGTGTTGAGCAAATTTTGTCCATCAACGGTTGAAGAGCCTCGATAGCCCTTGCAAGACAGTTAAACGAATCTCAGTCATTCATCATTTTTTTGCGATTTTTTAAACTGTTTTTTGCCACTTTTTAATGTTTTCTCGCCACTTATTACTGCTTTCCCCTCCGCTATTGGTTTCGGCTCCTCCAAACTCATCCTCACTGGTATTGACCTTTCATTCCTCCAATTTGACGAGTTGCAACGTGAATTTTAGAATATGTTTAATAAAATGAAAATTACTGCCAAGATCCTAATAATGAGCACATTTAGGTTTTAACATTATGACATCCTTTATCCTACGTGGTTAAGTATATATTAGCATAAGTAATAAATAATGTAAATTGTATATAATAACAAATAATTATAAATATATAATTATATTATTTATTATTATTATATATTATATTCTTTAACAAAACTATTAAATATATATAACATTTTTATAATTACTAATTAATCATTATTAAATTCTTATTTGATACAAAATATATTTAATATATTATATAATTTTATACAATACAAATTAAATTATATACAATATAATTATATTTATAAATATATATAATAGTATATATAGATTATATTATTATTATATATTATATTCTAGAATACAAAATATTAAATATAAGCATGAAATGATTATAATTAATAATTAATATATTTCCTTTATAGATCAAATTAAATTAATCTATAAACAAATTCATAGTTTAATTAATCTTTGGATAGGTTAGGAAAAAAAAAACTATATGTTAATATAAAATAAAATTAATAATGTACAGTAATAATTATTATTATATATAAACAATATCATTTTCAAAATGATCTACAAATTGACCTCATATACTACACAAATGTATGCAAAAAATAAACCATATTTTTCTCTAATTGACCTTTCACACCTCTTCAACGTACCCATTACACACCAAGGTGCGATTGCTAGTTTACATAAATACGTTCTTCTATTCCAAGGTCAATCTTTTCATACTCAAGTAAACTTGAAGCACTTCTCTTGAATTTAATTTTTTTATGGATTTATCATGTTGATCAAACAAATGTGACCAAATAATGCCTCCTCAATCATTTCCAAACTAATGGGAAACATTAGCGATAACAATACCTTTGATTTTCCTCATGATGTCTAAATTCAATGCTTTTGTAGTGTCAAAAAATGTGGTCTGTGACATTTTAACACTTGTTTGGGCCCTCCTTATAAAATTGAGTTAATGATGTCTTCACTTAGTGTTGTAATGTGTTTAACACACTCACATTAGGTCTTAGGCCCTTGTGAACTAAATAAAACTAATCATACTTTACCTAAGGTGTTGTAAAGTGTTGTGCCACACTTTCACACTTTTCTAGGGTTTTCATAAATATTTGGGCTTTTTTATGCTTTAATTGGCCTTATTTTGCATCCAATCCTTAATTAATGTATCTTTTTTAGGACAATCCTGACATAAACCAGCATCCAATCATAATTTAGGTGTTTTTAGGTTGTGTGGCCCACATTTAGTGATTTGGGACTCATATGCCACCTTGTGCATATGAGTCCCACCTAGGGTTTTGGGTCCCAATTTGGATTTCACACTGATCTAAGCATTTTTGAAAATGTGTCCCATAATTATGCCTAATGAGACTCATACGCCACTTCTAGCGTATGAGTCCCATGTGGCCCGAAATTAAATTTAATTCAAATTTTTGGTGGAATTTTATCCTCCTAGATCTGATGTCGGCTTGCAGTGTGGTAACTTCAAAAAATTAGGCATAAACAAGTATAAATACAAGTTGTTTTCACTCATTTTACACCTAGCAAGTTGAATGAGCATCCTTATAGCAAATTTGAGTCCACAAGAGCATTCAAGAGCATCCAAGGGTTGATTATCAAGTGTTTTAGAGCATTATTCAAGCATCAAGCATCATGTCAAAGTCATCATGCATCATGTTTTTTTTTGAGCTAACATTTGTGATGTAGGATTTTATGATTCAAGCTAGCATTCAACTCAAGATCTATCACATTCAAGCAAGAGTCAAGATCTACATCCATTGGAGCCACTTCATACATGTTTGCAGCACTTTATTGCTAAGGTTTGGTGACTTGCAATATTGCATTTTGTTCATTCATCATTCTCTTTTCCTATTTCATTTCATTTCAATGTTTCATTACCAAAATGGGGTTTGACCAAGGCAAACCCCTTTCTACTAACAAAACAAAAAAATTCCCTCTTTAGTGTGTGATTTGCAAATCTAGGTTGAAGACATATTGAAAAGAAAGTTTGGAGAAAGTTGTCAAGTGTTCAAAGTTTTCAAAGTTGTCACCTTGCATTGAAGATCATTAGAGAACATCTATAGGCTACAAATAGAATATTTAGATCCAAAAATCAGGTGGAAAGGACAGAGCAAACATAGAGGAGCAGTTTTAGGCTTTGAATTTCTAGAAAACCCTAACTAAACTAATACACCACTTTTGGCATATGAGTCCCAGTTTGGTCAAATTTTCATATTTCAAAAGTTTCAGACACCTCTCTGCCATATTTCACTTTTTGCCCAAAAACCCTATTCTAGGACTAAATCGCCCAAACTGGTGTATGAGTCCCAACAAGCTTTAAAATTAGTGTTTTCAGCATTTCAGGCCTTCATCTAGTCTTCTTCAAGTTTTCAAGTGCACACCTTTCATCTCTCAGCTTTCTATTCTGTTTTACATGCATTTTTAGGTCATTTGAAGTATTGCACTACATTAGGTTTAAACATTAAGTCTTGCATTTCATTAGTCTTTCCAAGCCCTGGCTTGGTGGTGAACCCCTCTTTAGTTTATAATTGTACCCTAGGACATCCTTGTTTCAAGATCTCTTCCTCTTTTGTACACCTTAGGTTGAGATTCTAGGGTTTTCCTTGAATGAGAGTGTGAATATTTTTATTCTATCTCCCAAGCATAGAAGCAACAAAATTCCACCTTTCAACTTCCATAGTTTATGCCATTGCATATAAAAAGCTTTCATATATAGTTATCCTAACACGTTTTAACCACTAGATTATGATTAAGTTACAAAATGTAGATAATTGTGTCAATGATTTGGAAAAAAATTAGAGGATTTCACAAGTTAGACAGTATTTAAGCTATTGGCATATTATTTTTAGTTTCTACAATTTATGATGAGAGACGTGATTCATTATGTATATGCATTCTTTAAAAAATATATTTTAAAGTTATTTCTATGAAGATAAATTGATTGTTAAATTATTTTCACATAATATTCACTGATTATATAATTATTTGGTTTTATTCTTTATCTTGTGATTTCATTTTTTATTTTGAAGAAGTGATCAATACTTTTTTTCATCATTTCAAATACAACATCAAGAGTATTAAGTAACAATTGACAAATTAGTACAATATAAACAAGGACAAAATGAAACAATCAATAAATATGTGATTCAAATTTAAATGATGGTAGCTAAAATAAATTTCAAATACTAGATAATCATTTTCAATAATTATTTATCAAAATTCTATTTCAAATACTCAAGGAGTGTATTAAATACTTATCATTAATTTTGAGTTATGTGGTAGTATATGTAGGGGTGAATACTTGAATTTAAGTATTCAATGGGCTACATATACATTAATAAAAGAGAAAAATGTGGAGTGAATAATTGAATAATTGTGTCAATTTTTTAACTGCATGAAGTGTAGCATAACCGCTATGTGGTTAACAATGTAATATACCAACATTCCCCTCCTTATTACAATGCTCCTCAAATGTACCACTAAAAACTCAAATTTCACCTTTCTAAGGAAACCCCCCTCAAGGCAAGTACATAAAAAAACTTGTTGATTATATAAATACGAATTCATGAGAAGATCTTTCCTTCAAGAAACAAATCTTGAATCAAGTGGAACTCCATCAAACTACCTTGTGACCCTCGAAAGGGTGTAGCTTCGATCTGAATTTCTAAGTTCTTGGACTACCATTTTCCCAAACTCCCAAATCATAGATTCCCAAATTATTCAATAATAATTCATATTGAGTTGCGATAAAGCTCCACCGAGTTGTCTAATGACTCTCGGAAGGGTATAATTTGTTAGTGTAATTAATATTTAATTACGCTTGCATAAGTTTACTTAGGCTTTATTTAATTCCTAAGTTTTAGGATCTCATATTTATCTTATCGAGCTATCTTGTTGCTCAAGATTAGGTTTAGGCATTTTTGCTTTTATAAAGCAAATTATCTCTTGTAATTAATTGGTCTTTTCGAATATATCAATTTGCATGTTTTTATGCAAATCTCTGCTTTTTCGTTTTCCTCTTCTGTGGAAGGTAATTTTCAGGTTTGCAATCAGATCATGGGTTTCTAACATGGTATCAGAGCCTCGATTCATAGCCCCTTCTCAGATTTCTGGAGAGATTCATTGCAGAGTTCGTTCGAGGTCCCTCAAGGGTTTTTCTCCTTGAGTATATTTATGCAGCGTTTTGGATCAAATCAAGTTTTTCTATTTGATTCAGAGCATTGGAAAAGATTGAGGTTTGATGAAAGTCATTTTTTATTGGAGCCATTTTTAGTTTTGCTTCAAGCTAGCTTCCACTCAGTTTTAGGAAAAACAATTTCTGGGTTTTATTTTTTGCTTCAAAAAATTTTTGGGTTTCTGTTTTTGTCATCTCATTATAAACAAATTTTTTTAAAATCAAATTTGAAGATTTTTCATCATGGAGGCAAATGTGAACATTGGTTTGTGCATGCACTTATTTTCATGCACTAGGTTTGAATTTTCTCTGCAGTTTATGCATGTTTTGCATTATCTCCTTTTACAATCATTGGGTTATTGTAATAAATGAACTGAGATAAAGTTCCATTAAGGGGGTTATTGCATCCATCTTTCATGATTGGTGACAACTTGGATGAGTTTGTATGATTTCCTATTGTCTCCTTTTAGCTTCTTTCTTGCTTAGCTGGATACATCTTTGGTTTGCTTTGGTTCACACTTCACATTGGGATTTTATAGTTCTTGATCCGCATTGGTTCAGATCTTTCTCATTTGAAGGCCATGGTTTTATGGTGAATGTTCCAGAATCTTGATGGTACTCATCCTATGGGCAGTTTTAGTTTTAGTTTAGCATTGGCTTCAAGACACAGCTTCCAGATTTGTCACTATTATGGGTCCATTCATCCTTTCATCTACTGTTGTTTTCAGATTCCTGAGTTGATCCAGTATGTGAGTTTCCAGTGTTCCTTAGCATCAGGTCTGCTATTGCATTTGTGATTCTGATTGGTATTTTGCAAACAGAAGTATCTTTCCGTGCTTGCCAGATTTGGGGTTCCAGTGTTGCTTCATCAGATTTCTTCCAGTGTTTCTTCGTAGCAGTTCATCTCACTGAGGGGGGTTTCTCTCTCTTTATATTTGTACATGAGTACCTGATCAGGCCTTGTTGTCGGGACTCATATTTGCATAATAATTTGCTTCTCCCTAAGTTGCACTTATGGGGGGGTGTTAGTGTAATTAATATTTAATTACGCTTGCATAAGTTTACTTAGGCTTTATTTAATTCCTAAGTTTTAGAATCTCATCTTTATCTTATCGAGCTATCTTGTTGCTCAAGATAAGATTAGGTTTAGGCATCTTTGCTTTTATAAAGAAAATGATCTCTTGTAATTAATTGGTCTTTTCGAATATATCAATTTGCATGTTTTTATGCAAATCTCTGCTTTTTCGTTTTCCTCTTCTATGGAAGGTAATTTTCAGGTTTGAAATTAGATCATGGGTTTCTAACATAATTCTCTATCACAGTCTCATACACTTGTTGGACAACAATTCATATTGAGTTCAGCACCAAATCCCTTACCTATCTCCAAAAATCAAACTTCACAATACATGTTCTTGAAATCCACCTACACCAAAAAAGGAAAGCAATAAATGAAGCAAAAATGCTTCTCATGCAAAGCACCATCTCAAGGCGAGAAGCTAACTTGAGATGATGAAAAATTTTCCATCCTTTGAGGCCACCAATCTCCAATAGTGAAGGCTCAAAGCATGAATCCAATCTTAGTATCTTCTAAAAAAATAATAATCAACAAAAAAATCATCTTGTGGATCTTCATCCTCAACACTTGTTTCCAAGTTAGGAATAGTGATGCTTAAGTCTTGATACTTTTGTTCAAGGTACGCATTTCAATCTCTCAACTTAGTCATGCCTAGCCATACATCTTCATTGAGAGTTCTATAATACCTAAAATATGAAGTTATTATAGTTTTGAATCTCCCTAAAAGGGAGCATACATTCTAGATATTTTAACGTACCACATGTGATGACAAACAAGGAGGTCTTCAAACTAACCAAACACAAATTCACAAGCTTCTATGCTCCAAACCCTATCTAGTGTGATCCTTCTCAAATTTCGCTATTCTAGCTTATAGGTGTGCAAACTAGGTTTTCCTTTCACAACTTGCAATAAACTACTCAAATCCTCAAAAAATCTACCACTTCAAGAAACCATCAGGGCACTTTTAAACATACCACAAATTCATATGCACTTACTTTGAAACAATATCACATAAACTGACCTTGAACGTTGGAAATGGCTCCAATTAGCCTACTTTTACAAAGGGACTCATCTTTAAACTTGTTTCCAACATAATATTCCTCCAAACAATCTTAGACCAAATACCAAAACCACCAAAACTTCAAGTTTTACCACCAGGAGAGCCCTCCAAGTCACTGTTTCACCAAACCCTTATTTTAACCCCTCACTAGTAGGGTTTATTGAAAATGCATGATCTCGACATCTATCCACTTGGAAAATTCATCAAACATCCTCTAATATGCTTGCACAAACTTAATTCATCACCAAAACCTATTGCCCCTAAGGTTTGCACCTTTTTCCACACTCAAACCTCACAATTCCACTCAAATTCCACCAATTTCACAATTAGGGATTCATGCCCAAGGCTCCAATTGACCTCCCTTGTTCACCAAAACCCTCCTAACACCTATTCCTATTCTATTTGACCCATTCCACTGAATTACAGTAAGTACAGATGGTGGAATGGGCCTTTACTCCATTTAGGCCTTCATACTCTTTACCTCTATTTTCTGGACGCCTACTAAAAATTGATCACCAAAGATTTCAAACTCAATAAAATTAGATCAAACAAACTTTAATATGATACTAACACATATATCAAATAATCCAAGAGCAATTTAAACAGCAAACCCATTGTATGGGTCCGTACAGATCACAAGAATAGTCAATTTTCTGGAAAAATGTAGAGTTTAAAGAGATTTCAATTTGGTTTATTCATCAAAACTTTCCCACTAGTGTTTACAATGAGATACCAAACTTATACCAACCATTTCCCTCCTAAAACAACTACCACAACCGCCTAAAACTGACCTTTGAATGATATGACCGTTGAGCTTCCACAATCTTGCAATTTTGCAATTTTTTGCTTGACATCTTTTTACATCATTTGCAATTTTGCAATACTAACACAAATGACCCCTAACCACACTAATATGACTCATTACATCACAACTTGGTCTATATGACCTTATTGAACATAAAAAGACTCAAAATACCCTAAAGCCTACTTATCAATAACCTTGATTGACAACATTTACCCAAAGGTTCCCCTGCACCAACATGTCAACAAATGTGGGGTAATGAGTGGCTCTCAAGATCACTTTAGGTACTTTATATCAAAGAGTCACAATCTCATGGGGCAATACCCTACTTTCAACCCAAAATCAACTCTCTATTAAATAGACTTTAAACTAAAAACTTATATCAACATTTTCACTTTCCTTTGACAAATAGGGTTATGCAGTTGCTTAGCATCTTTTCTTGATGCCTTAGTTGCATCCCTTTTCTTATAGATCTTGATTGAAAAATAAACAATAGAAACAACTTCAAACACTTATTTCTTTAAGAAATAATGCCCTAGGCATTTGAAAAACTAGCTAAGGGTTTTTTAAGTCATTTCTTGTAAAATGGCCAATGAGAGAAATAGATATGAGACTCAGCACCAACAAAGGTTTTGTCAACGTAGAGATGCAATTTTAATATATAGAGTAAATTAGAAGAATCATTCAGAAAGTATTTTATCCTCACCTTTCATGTTTACTTCCCTTTTCACAATTGTTGCACCAATATTCCCTTAAATTTGGCTTCAAGTGCTCTCCACTTTGATTTGATAGATTCTAGAACAAAATCAATTTATACATTGGTTCTTCTCACACACAACATTAATGATTTTCTCCTACATACAACACTGGAAACATTTATTCATTTTCTTCACAGCATGGATGTTGGTTTGTCTTGGCCTTAATTAGCAAACCCACAAACTACTAACCTATGGATTCGCCAAAAAATTTGATATATCTTTGGCATAGTATTGTTTGTCCTTTAGATGCCTCCTCTTCCACATGCATTGTCTATGCTTTGAATAAAATATTGCATGGGCTTTCAAATTAAAAAGGTGCAATGCACCCATATTATTAGGGGTAAATGCTTTTGACCGGAGCTATGAACTAGGTACAAGGAACCACAAGAAAAAATCAAACCCGAGAGCACATTGGCCCAATGAAGGCATAAGGCCTGCAAGCACTTTGGCCTAGCAAGGGTTTGAACCCTAGTGTCTGTCACTACAACCAAGCAACTTGACCACCGAACCATGCCTATTTCGGAAATTTTGCATGGGCTTTCAACATCTTCTTCCCCCACATATTTTTTTGGATGTTCATGTGTTATCTCATGAGAGATCCTCAACAATGCCTGATAGAAACATGTTGACTTACACACCACATTTTATTCTTACCCTTCCATTCTCATAAGAAATGGCTTATTTTCCCCTCCATGTGTTATGATAGAGACTGCCATTATTTCTACATACTCTCAGGTACAACTCTGATACCAAATGTG
>VDFB02000003.1:492852349-492914325 GCA_007258455.2 Sequoia sempervirens
TAGTATTAATAATTTCCCCACCAAGAACTCACAATTTGTTCAGTCTTTAGGCATTTCAATAAGGGAACCAATGGTGTCCATTGCATCGGCAGCTTTATTTTGCAATCTTGGTACTTGTTCGAACTAGATATGACTGAAATGTTTCTTCATTTCATCAACCATATGCTTATCAAGGAGAAGCTTATCACCCTTAGTCTAAAACTCATCATTGACCTATTTGATTATGAGTTGTGAATCGCCAAAAACACGAAGATGGGTTATATTCCATTGATCTATGATTCTAAGCCTTCTTATCAAAGCTTCATATTCAGCAATGTTGTTTGTACATGGGAATGCCAATCTGAATTATTTCGGGATATAGTCACCTTGAGGGGTGACAAAGAGGATACCCTCACTAGCTCCTTTTTGAGTGTATGACCCATCAAAATACAACATCCATGTATCTAATTATGAGACTATGAAGACTAATTCATCAAGGAATTCAGCCACTAATGGATACGCATCTACAAGAGAAGCATCAACCAACTGATCTGCAATAACCTTCCCTTTGATTGCCTTGTAGTCACATATTCAATATCAAACTCACTTAGGAGCATAACCCACTTATCCATGCAGCCAATTAATGAATTTCTTGATAATAGATATTTAACTGGGTCAACTTTGGATATCAACTTGATTGGATGGTTGACCATGTAATGGCATAGCTTCTATGAGCTAAAAAAAACTACCAGACAATCTTTCTCCATGGGAGAATAGTTAAGCTCATATCCCACAAGTGTATGACTAATGTAGTAGACGGCACATTCTTTGGGGGTGATCCCACAATACTGGTTTACAATTTTTGGCCAAACTGGACATTGAACTAAATTTTTTTAACTAAATCTTCACTTTCATGCACCTATAGCAGCTAAACTATGAGGAATTTGAAGATTCGATGCAAACTAGTGATTTGTGACATTTGTTATGTAGATTCTAAATGTATTTTTTTCAAGAAAATTGGAATTATATTGCACTTCTTTTTCCATCTCCTTCGAAAACTAGTTTTTAATAGTAAACACCATTTTTAAAGAGTGACGTTACTGGCTAACACATAATTTTTTTCTATGAAGGATAAAATTCTATTTTTTTTTAATTTAGATCTATAACTATTATATCTAGTGCATGGAATTGGTTTCATAGCATTTCATTGAATATTTTTTTCTTTATTAAGTTTCAAAGACAAACCAGTTATAATTTAGACATGATTTACTAGCTAAAACATAACTTTTTTTGTATATATCAAAATTCAATTTTATTTTTTTTGTTGGATCAAGGACATTAATAACTAGTGCATAGATATTTTTCAGATTTTTTTTATAATTTATTATTTCTTCACATGTGAAGAATAGAGAGCTTGATTTTTAGTGAAAAACCTACATTCACAAGAAATAAAAAATAAATACAATAATCAAATTAAATTTATTTAAAATTATACCTTTTTCAAATCTTATAATAAGGACTACATAATTACAAAAAATAAATTTTAAATGAATTCATTTGATTCCCCAAAAGGTAAATCAAAAGTGGGTTTTTATCAACATTTTGATAGGTGTAAAGGAGACTATGTTATAGGTATGGTTCAAAACTAGAGGGGCTCTATCCAAGGGGGTGTGATCTAAGGTGGTTTGATAAAACCCTTTTCAATTGGAATCCTTTAAATGGAAATTTTCAAGGCTTAAATCATTATATTTTCTAAAAATATGTGATTTCAGTAAAAATTAGGATCTCCCAGAAAGTGTAAACCACTATTGTGGGATCACCCTTGGAAGACTCATCATGTTGGACCAAAAATGCCTCTATCACAACTAAAGTGGCCGAAATATACAACAATAATGGTTTGCTAGGAATGGGGGGCATTAAGATTGGTGGGTTGGCAAGATACTCCGTGATCTTATCAAAGCCTTGCTGACATTGCAGATCCCATTTGAAAATTGTATCCTTGCATAAGAGGTGAGTAAAACACTGACATTTTTTAGTAAGTTGGGCAATAAAACGCCTAATAGACTGTAATTTCCCTTGTAGGCTTCTTAACTGTTTTAGATTTCTGGGCGGGGGCATTTCCATTATGGCCTTAACTTTTGTTGGATCAACTTTGATACCCCTTTTGGACACAATGAAGCCTAATATTTTTTTGGATGTGAGCCAAAAACACACTTCTTAGGATTTAAGCACAACTTGTATTGTTCCAACCATTCAAAAATCTACCTCGGACCTTAGGGTGATCCTCTCTAGTTTTTGACTTTCCTAGTAGATCATCAACATAGTATTCCATTATAATGTCGATAAGGTCATGGAAGATGAGTGTCATGGAATTTTGATAGGTTTCTCATGCATTCTTAAGGCCAAAGGGTGTGACATTGTAGCAGAATGTACCCCAGGGGATAGTGAAAGTAGTTTTGTGTTGGTCTTCGGGCATAATTTTAATTTGGTTATACCCTGAGAAGCCATCCATAAGGGATGGCATGGCGTGCCCTGTTGTGAGATCCACTAACATGTTAATATTAGGGAGTAGAAAGTAATATTTGAGACAAGATTTGTTTAGATCCTTGAAGTCTATGTAGATCCTAATGCCCCCAGTAAGCTTAGCCACAGGTACTCTATATGATATCTAATCTGAGTAATTGATTGGCCTAATAAATCCTACTACCAATAGTTTTTCTAGCTCCATCTTAACAAGTAGAGCCATTTGTGGATGCATTTTGTGGAGTTTTTGTTTGACAAGCTTTGCATCTAGATGCACATCAAGATGGTGGACAACTAAAGCAAGATCCAATCCTAGCATATTCGAATAAGACCATGCAAAGTTGATGATTCCTTCTTTTAGCAGATTGACAATGATAGGATACTCCTCTTCAGACAATTATTTGTCCACGTAGGTGATTTTAGGTTCTTCTTATGTGCCTAGATTGACTTCTTGCGTCTCTTCAATTAGGATCGAAGACCATTCAAAAAAATGAGTTCCGATAAGGGGAAGATGAACATCCCCATCCTCTAGTTCCTCATCAAGGTTTTCACTAGTGGATGCACCCTTTATTTTTAATTTTGTCGAGTCAAGAAGCACCTCAAAAAGGTTTCCACTAGATGACTCTTTCTTGTTTTGTTTCTTCTTATTTTTGTGGTTAGGGTGTTCATCTTCACTCGATCCCATAAGATGTGCATATGCTTCCTCTGAAGGAAATGTATCAACTGGTGCACTCCCTCGGAGGTCCCAATCAATGAGGTCAGGGTGACAAAGTGAAAGGATAATGGATAAAATGGACATAGAATCAAAGAGGGAAGGAATATCCACATCATCATAAGAGAGTATGATAGCCTCTTCTTCGGGTATATCCTCAAGAAAATCTATTTCTAAGTTAATATTGTTCGAAGTACTAGTAGATGCAGTGGATCCCTTTTGTTTCTTGTTGTAGCCTAGCTCCAAGTGTTTAGGATGCATTGGTATTTCAATGGGTTGTCATCTTCCATGTTCTTCAACACCAAGCCCTCCCCCTAATAATTATATTTTTTTGCTAATTTAGAAGCACGAGGATAAGCTTCTTGGAAGTAATCAATAAGGGAAGTTGAAGGCTCGAGTTCCTCTCTATAAACACATTGGTCGATATCTTCATCCGTCTGATCTTGTAATGTGCCTAGACATTCGAATGTTGTAGAACCCACATTCTTGGAACTGATGGTTTTGGTTTTTGATTGTTCCTTCTTTACAAACTAAAATGATTGGCCATAAGTGCAAGGAGATGGAGGCATTGTTCCAACGTTAAGTGTAGTACGCATCTCATACTCCCCACAGCCCTTGTCAATGATTCGGACTTTTGTGATGGTGGAATCAGATGTTGAGGATGTAGTGGAGGATGTATTGGATGATGGATTAGAAGATGGAATGGAGGGTGATGCCTGAGGAGATCCCAATTCTACTCTCAGACAATATCGTGAATGTGGGAAAGAGGCCTCATGAGCACGAAAATATTCAAAAGGCTAGGGGTCGATGTGGATGGTGAATTCAACCCCATTATATGGAAACTTCAAGTACTGATGGTATGTGGATGGGATAGATTGCATAGCATGAATCATGGACAACCGAGGAGGAGGTTATATGGTAAGTCCAGATCAAGGACATGGCAAGTAGCATATTGTACAACTAAGCCGACCTGAATGGGAAGGCAAACAATACCTTTTCATTCTCTTTCTACATTGTCAGATACCTTGATGGTGATGGTTTGATTGTCTAAGTTAACATGAATGTACCCCACCTATTTTATGAACTTTAAAATGCACATATTTAGGGCAGAACCATTATCTACCAAGACTCTCTTTACCTTATGTCTGGTGACAAGGAAATCAATGTGTAAGGCACGATTATGAGCGGCGTCTATGGGTGGAATATCATTTTGGCTAAAACCCAAATGGTAGGTAGATGGTAGATGTCCCATGAGAGCTTTAAATTGAGTGGGATCAATATCATTTGGCACATGCATATCCTATAAAGCTTTTGTGAGAATCTCTTGATGAATTGGGGAAGACTTACCCAAATCTAGGATAGATATTTGTACAGGGGTCTTGCCAAGGTGATCAAGGATATTATACTGTGAGCTCGCCAAAGCTAGTTGGGATAAGGTGGAAGGCCTAGGAACTGATATGCAAGTGTGGTGAGTGGTAATAGGATATTGGGGATCTTTTCCTTTTACACAAATCATGGATACAAGTGGTTTGACTTGGGTAATGCATGTAACAATATTCTCATCCTTATATGGCACCTTGTTATAACTAATATTGTTTGTGCTATTGTTTAGGTTGAACATATTGTTGGACCCAGTGTTTTCATTTGGTGTGTTAGGACCTTGGTTATGCTTGGGAAAGGAATTTTCATATATTTGTAACTGAGCATTGGATGAGGTAGATTGGTTTGCATCCACTACAATGTCTCCTCGATCAATTAGATCTTGGATATAACTTTTAATCCCTTGACATTTGTTGGTGGAATGACCCTTGATCCTATGGTAATCACAATACGCATTCTCTCTATACCAATTGGCTTTAGGGTTCAACTCAACAAAAGTTTTAGTAACAAGATAAGTGACCGCATAATTAGCTTGGAGTAACCTCTTGAATACTGCATCTAGGGACTCTCTTAAAGGAGTGAATGTGTGTTTAGTATTCCCTTGATTGGATTGATTGGATGGCGGGGGAGGATGGGGTGCACCTTGTGGCACAACTATGACATTGGTGATCGGTGGTCGTTGGGGTGCATTTTTTGGTCTTTGAGAAGTGCTAGCTACCTGGATATGCTTAGTGCCGGTGACACTGTCATTAATAGTGTTTTTGTTCCTATTCCAATAGTGTGATTTGTCCCCAAATTGTTTGTCTTTATCATCTTTAAATATTTTGATGATCCCTTTAGCAATGAGGTTTTTTTCAATTGTGGTTCCTTTCTCAATGACTTATGTGAAGGTAACTACGTAATGGAGATGTAAGTTAAATGCCAACTCAAAATGGGAGTTTGTGAAAAAGATGCCAACTAACTCCTTCTCGGGAAGTGTACACTTGAGTCAACTAGCTAAAGCTCGCAACATTTGTAGGTAGCTAAAAAATGCTTCTCCATCACGTTATTTGTCTTTTAGAAGATCCATGGTTTCTACATGCTTTTCTAGATTGAAAGGGAAGTGTGTGACGAACTTCTCTGAAAATTTGGAAAAGGTAGAAATTGATCCTCATAGAAGACCCATGAACCACTCTAAAGCATGACCTATTAAGCTTCTAGGGAATAACTGAAGGAGGTAGTTGTCATTATGTAAGACCTCCTAAAAATGCAAGTAGAACTCTTGCGAGTAGTTTCATGGATCTCCTCTCCCCTTATACTTGTCAAATTTTTGAATTTCAAAATGTTTCGAGAAAGGGATTAGGGAGATGGAAGGATCAAATGAATAAGGACAAATGTCCTCAAACTTGAAGGATTTCTTTGATGTACCAAGTTGCAAGTCCTTCAGGGCAACTTTCATTTCTTCCCATTCCTTATTGGTGGATGTTGATGGGGGAGGACCTATTGGATTGGACTGGTCATGGGGATGATATTGTTGCTATGACAACGGTGGAGGTGGATAGGACTATTCATATGAAGGAGGTGGATATGAAGAGATTTGTTGATAGTGATCGATGTATGTGGGTTGGGGATTGGTGTAGACCTATTGGTGTGATGGCAGGGCTTGGTAATATGATGAAGAGATACCCTGTTGATAAGATGGTGGTTGTTGATAGTAAGATGGATTAGACTAATAGTCATATGTAGGTTGTTTTTGGGAGATGTATGGAGGTTTTTGGGGGTTAGACGGTTGCTAATAAGTGTTATGCGAAGGTGGTTGAGGATTGACGTAGGGTGGCTATTGTAGAGGTTGTTGTTGGTTATAGTAAGAATAGTTGGGATTAGGGTTGGATGTGGTAGGTTGTGGTCTAGGAGTGCCTAGTGGAGGAGGTGGCTGATAATAAGTGTTTTGTGGAGGTGGTTGATGATAACATGGGGGAGAAATGGTGAGGTGAAGGTTGTGGATGATATTGATATTGGGTTGCAGGGTTGCCTTGGGATTGCAAAAGGGGTTGTTGTGGCTATGGAGCGACTTGGGGTTGATGTGGAGGCTGTGAGGGTGGTTGTTGCAGTGGTTGTTGGTAACATGGTTGTGATGGTAGTTCTTGTGGATTACCCTGAGGTTGATGCGGGGGTAGCAAATTGCCATGAGGCTAATGTTGAGATGCTAATGGAGGTACATGGTAAGATGGTGTTTATGGGATGACATGATTGGGGTTAAATGGTGGTGGTGGTAATTTTAATGGGCATGTTTAGATGAGGGGTATATGAGGAGGCACAGCAGCAAAAGGATTATACGCATTACCCCCAATGTTTCTGGATGACTAACTCGATTGATTTGGTGGAAGAGGCGGTGCAAATGGTGTGGGGATAGGACCTTGCGGGATGCTCGACCTTATAGATTGGGAGGGCCTTGAGGATTTCTAGGACTAAGAGGATTGCTAGGACCAGGACCTTGAGGATTATTAGGATCAGGCGTTGTACCCATGACTAAAATTGGGATGTGAGTAGATGAAATCTGATAACACACATCACTATCGAAACTAGTTGATACCATGTATCATATGGGGTAACCTAAGGGACTTGTGGGACTGATGATCCTATATTAACCTAAGAACTTTGTGGATCCTATGTTGGAGGAGAGGGTGTGATATTGACATATTGTGATAAATCAAACCCTAGTGGTGGCTTGGTACCCCTCATAAGCAATGTGGCAAGGATTTTGTCCCCATGCTCAATGAGAAGATGATCAGTCATTTGCACATTGGCAGGATATCTAAGATATTCATCAACAGTCAACTCAAGTTGGTTGACCATGCCTTCCTCAAAAGCAGGGCGAGGATGGATTTATGTGTTCAATTGCGAAGAGCTATCATTAGTGGGTGGATTTTAAGAATACTGAGATTGACCACCTTGGGACTATTGTAGTTCATGTGATCGAGTAATGTCCATGAAAATGTGAGTGACCAAGATACTAAGGTGACACTAAGCCCTAAGATTCACTTAAGTGGTGTCCTAGATGATGACCTAAAGGATTGTTAGGATGATGGGTCAATTTATTAGATGATCGATAAGATGATTAGGGATCGTTGATTGGATAGGATTGGAATGGATTGATTGATTGGATCAAATAATTATTTGGATTGGATTAATAGGATTAACTCTGAACTAGATTCAGGAGCTTGATTGGATGATGTAGGATGATGTCGATAGGATTGGATGATGAAAAATATGATTATGGCACAAATCCACCTCGAGATGGAAGTAGATTGATGAGGTCATGAATGATTACTAACTCAAGATGGATAAAAAATCCTAAGTGAGGATGATACTGATTAAGGTCAGTTACCTAACCCAATTGGGTAAAAATGTCCCTAAAATGATGTTTAGGGGATTCAGAATGATGGATTGATGCCTGATATGCTACCTAGGGATGTCCTAAGATGAACCCATGTGATTAGATTGACAATTGGATGATTTTTAAAAAATTCAAGTGTATGAAAATGAAGATTATGGATATATGGATGATAAAACTTTTTTTATCATAGGAACAGACTCAGAACAAAGTAGGCTTTCATTGGTCAAGAGGATTCACTCTCTGGTTTCTATATGGAAAGTGGATTCACCTCTGTGTGAAGTGAATTCTCATGCCCAAGTAACAAGTTCGCCTATCCAAGCCTCTATAGGTTTTCCTCTGTGTCTAGCAGGTTCACCTATCTATGGTTAACATGATCACCTATATCTTGGATTGTATGGTCAGGATTTGTAAGATCGTCAAAACAAACAGCGGGCTCCTCTAAATAGGACTCAATACATACAGGTGAAAGTGAGATCACCTCTTAGGAAAGAAAGTTCACCTATCTAGGTTGCAGGATCGCACCTATCTTTAGATGTATGGACAAAGAATGAAAATGCCTATCGTGGAAGTGGGATCGCCTATTTCCTCAAGTGTACAGATGGGGATGGTACAGACTCAAGAGAAAATTCACCTAGGTATGACATGGGATCACATGTTTCCTCAAGCGTATAGATGAATGAGTATGGAATCAAACATGAGATCACCTCTATGGAGATCATATTCACCTATTCTAAGGAATGTACAGATGGAGGACTGGAAGAATTAGACTTGGATTCTCCTTTATGGTAGATAGGTTCACCTATTTTGAGAACGGGTGGATGCATATCCGCCTATCTAAGGGACCAGACTGGTAGGTTTTCCTATGAAAGAAGTGGGTTCTCCTGTCTAGGATGACTAGACTTGACTAGAATGAGATGTCCATTTTCCCCTAGAAGGGTAGGATCACCTATCCATAGTGAAAATTCACCTCTAAGGGTAGGGATGGACTATGTCAAAGGACTAAAAAATAGCAAACAACAAGTAGTGGGAAAGGACCGACTTGGACTAAAGACACTCACTAGTATATCACAAGAACACACACCAAACACCACAAGCCTAACATTAGTGATAAGGGTTTACAAACTCAATGTAGGCCCACCACCTTGGGGGTTACCCAAGGTTAATACTCCATGAAAATCGGGTGGGAACACCCTTTCTTATGAAGGTGAATAGCTAGAGATCCAATGGCACAGGGTCATCAACTGATGCCACGATCTCACCTTTTGTCTCTCTCTCAAGAACTATCCTAGTTCACTACGAGGATTTCTATCTCGACCTAAGGGAGTACGTGGTGAGAAACTTCATGGTTTCATCTATAATCCCTACACTATACCAAGCTACATCTAAAACAGGGGTCTTATCTAGGCTATACACGTTATCTTGTGATCCTCAATGCACTAGGAGGTTTTGTGAGGAACTATGAACACGAGCCTGTCACAAGTGTGGCTTGGGACCCCCAACGAGGTATTGGAAACTCGAACCAACCTTGCACATCTTAACTAGGAATCACTCTAGTATCGATGCTTGGCTAAACACGATGTGACTAGATTGGGGTACAACTTTAGCTCTCCCCCCTTTATATACCTCACCAATAACACATGGTCGAGATTGTCCCCTGGGTGATGAAATCCCAAGAAAGTCTCACTAAAGGGAAGGATAGACTAGACATTCCCAATCCCCAGGCTCGCACGTAGCGCAAGGGGAGAGCATACGTGTACTAGTACTCTTGGGTAGACTCAATGTTGAGAAGTTGTTGAGAAGATCTAGCATTGTTGTCATTCATGTCAAAACCTAGGATCTAGAAGGTTGTGCTCCAGATGATATGCATAAATGATCTATCCTATTCAGTTCTTTGATGTTGTGTACTATGGATATTATCCTTGATCTAGATATGGTAGTACTTCTCTTTGGGACATTTGTGGATGACAGTTAATGTAGAATAATAAAGGTTAATCTTTTGATATTGGTTGTTGTTCTCAAAGCTTATTCCAGGTATCCTTGCTATCCAAACATTCATGTAGCATGTTACAAGTTTTGGTATGTATAATTGTGTTTCTCCGGTTAGTACTGAAATTGATGGAAATCAAGATTTGGTCTTGGTTGTGGAATTCCCATCGGAACCATAATATATTTCATGTAATTCAAATTTTTCTATCTTTTGGTAATTCTGATATCTTATGTATGACCTATTTATGGGTCCCTTGGTAATTTGGTAATGATATATTTATGTGCGACCTATCCTTTGGGTTCAGTGCTAGCATGCCAAGCCTTATTGAATATTTCAAGGTTGTTCTTCAAGTTGACATGTTTTGCTAGGCCAGCTTTTTTTTCTATGGATATATATATAGAACATCTCTTTGGTTTGAGACAAGAAGTGTGGTGTGTGCAAACAAAGAAAAGGGTGTAAAGGATTATGCGACAAGAAATGGAGAAGGAAGTACAAGGCAAGTGTCAAGAAGAAGTAATCAGTAGTGCAGAGGTTGTGCAAGGTAGGTAGGAAGAAGATTCTTGACCGGATCTATTGCAGACATATATTGTGTTTCAGTGAGAACTATATTCATGCATATGTAGATGCAATTATAACAGTTTTGTTCTGTAACATATACTCTGATAGTAAGTCATCTCTCAACTGTAATAGCTAGTTTTTGTATCTTGGGCAGTGAGCCACCTGGTAGTGAGCCTTACCTACAGTGAGCATTTTGGTAGTGATCCCTTGTAAAAATCACCTTAACCAGTGTTCTATAATTGAGAATTAGCATTCTCTGTGGTTTTTCCCTTCTTGGGTTTCCACGTAAATTTTGGTGTTCATTGTGCATGGTTTTTATGTGCTTTCATGTTCATATTTGTTTGATTATTATCTAATTGATATAAGCTTTCTCTAGATTAATTAAAGTCAAGAAATTTTTTTTATGATAACTGATTCACTCCCCCTCTTAGTTATTTGGACTGTTTAAGAATTGGTATCAGAGCTTGGTCCCTTGTAGATAGAGCTTAACCATTTGAGGGAGATCTTGGCAGTTTGAACAAATGGAAAGAGACTATTACTTTGAGGAAGAACTAAGGACAATGTTAGATGATATGGAAAGCATGGAATCTAAAAATGAAGAATTCAAAGAAAAAAATAGGGAGGAAAATGCTTGTATCTCAAAGCTAAGGGAGCAAATCTGGAAGTTCAAAGCAAGACACTGAGAGGTCAACGAGGAATTAAAGGAGTCAAAGGAAAGTTTTGTGAATCTAAAGCTACGGTTGGATGAATGTGAGAAGACTAAAGAAGATCCCAAAGATACCATCAAATAGAAAATGGAAGAACATGGAAGAAGACTAAAGAAAATATCAAGGATACCATCAAATAGAAATTAGAAGAAAATGAGAAGTTAGATCAAGAGTTAAGAACTTGGCTGAAATCAGAAGCAAGATTATGTGAAAGTAGCATAATTCTAGATCAAATCTTGTCCATACAAAAATGTCACAAGGATAAGGAAGGACTTGGCTTCTCAAGTGAAAGCTCAAATCTAAATACTAAGGGTAAAGACAAAGTAGTTGAAGCTGAAGCAAGATATGTTGCAAGCAAGGTCCAAAACTCTAGAACATTGACAAAAAGACCTCCGATCAGGAAACCAAATGCTCAAAGGTACTTATCGTTTAATGGTCATTTCTTTCTATGAAAAAAATTTGGACATAAGGCTATAGAGTGTAGAAGCAAGAAGGAATTGAGTACTCAGTGCTTTAACTGTCACAAGTTTGGTCACAAAGCAAGTCATTGCAAAAGTCAATTATCTAATTTGGCTAGAAGGAATGGAATGAATAATCTCTTTCATGGTTATTTCTATGTATGCAATGGTTATGGTCACAAATCTAATTAGTGCAAATTTCACTCAGTTAAATTAGGACAAAGATGTTACAAGTGCAGTCAACTTGGACATTATGCTAACACATGCAGATATGTTGCTCCAGAAAAGCCTAAAAAATAAAAAGAAGGTTGCAGAATAAGATGAATCTAAGAAGAAGATGGTCATGGCTTGGAAGAAAAAGGAAACAAGTGTGGAGAAATCTTCCTCCATTGCACCAGATCTCGATACAATCCCTATCGAAATCTGAGCCATACTGCCTTAGATCAGGGGGAGCTTTGCAATGCATATCCTGACAGTTCCTCCTCTCCAAGTAATATTGATGGTTTTTCAACATGACTAAGTTTGATCCAGTTGGTGATGTATGATGAAGCTTAATTCAGTTGACAAAAAAGTGAAGTACAATTGATGGCGCCATCGACGTAAGTTTTTGGTGGCAAAGTCATCATGAGAAATTTAGGATAAAAGGTGGACTTTTAAATCATTTCTCACAATTTGCAAAGAAGGAAAAGAAGTTTCGTTGTGAGATAAAAGGATTGAAGAAGCCAAGCACATTGATGGAATTTTTGTTGGTTGACAGTGAATATAGTGACGATATTCTACTAAGGCTGAAGGGATTAGAGTTGGAAAAATTTGATCATCAGAAGATTAAGGAAATGGAACTAGGGTTGAAGATTGATGAATTGCAAAATGTAAATGCCTTGGGTATGAATCTATGGGGATAATTTCCCTGGATTACCGACAAAGAGTCTATCTTGTTCTTGTTGAGTCGATTCAAGGATGGCAGCATCATTTTGGAAAAACCCTATCCAATCACTAAGGAAGCCATTGAAGCTATTACTGCATTGTGTATTGTTGGTGACCTCCCTGGGAAGAAAACGGTGAAATATAGAGACGTGGAGGAACTTACCAGTGTCAAAAAAGACCCTTGAGCTCTACTAATAAATACCATTTCTGATCCTGCAATAAGGTATTTTGCGTACGATATCACTTACAAAGTCTATTTTTGAAATCGTGAAGGTTCTACTTGGGCTAGATTGTTGTGTATCTTGCACATAAGATGGTGAAATAAAATAAACAGTTTGACTTGTGTAGCCTAATAATGGAAAACCTAATTAAGAATGTCAAAATGTATTTGGTTGAGAGTTATTCCTTCCAGTTTGGGTCTCTACTCGTGTTTAGTATTCTACTTTCTGAATTTTTTACTATCAAAAGAGAATATTAAGTGGAAGTCCAACATCCCTATTAGAAAGAAACTTTACAGATATTTGGAATGTATGAAAGATAAAGCAAATGCATACAAAGTTTATTTCTCATCCTTGCAAATGGATGTGTGCTCTGGTGTGATAGTGTCTAGTACGACATCTATCAGTCAATTTGAGGAGGGTTCCTCCTCCAGTAAGAAGGAGTTACATGTTATTGTTGGTGGTTCCCCTCTAAAACCTAAAAGGAGGAAAATTAACACAAAGTATGTCATCACTATCTCAAAAGAGAAGAAGAGTCTCTGCCTAGATTTCACTCTTTTGATCTAGATGAAGTTCGTTCGGTGTTGGATGTGGGTGATATGAAAAAGATTGGTGAAATGTGGTATGCTTGCTCTCTAGATCGTAGGCCTAGAATTTAAGATTATTTTGTTGATTATCTGCTCAAAAAGGGTATTATTGTTTCAATTGTTTCTAACTCATTACCAGATGATCTAGAAAGGTTGTTGCGAGAAGGATCTGAAGGTCACAAGATCTAAGCTATGATTGAGAGAAGGTGTGTCAAAGCCAAATAGAAGTTATCCAAACACATTGGTGAGACAAGAGAATGCATTAAGGAGATGTCTAACATCTACAGGTACTATCTCCAGTGGCTTGCTATTGTTGACAACTTTAGAAGCAGAATTGAAGTTATTGAATCTAAATTGAGTGATATTGGGAAGGTTTTTTACTTCTTCAAAGATAAAGAAGGAAAACAAAGAATAAGAGTTGGTGAGTTTCAAGCTAATTTATTGTCTACTCAGTGATAGAGGGAATATTTGGTTAAAAAAAATTGGTTGGTCAAAGAAATTATTGAGGTTTGGTTGGATCATCTCTCTGGGATACTTTCCGATGTAGAGGATTGTCAAATTCAGTATCTGTCTCTAGATTGGTCATCATTATTTGAGTTATTGGCTCTACTAGATAGCATGTGTGCTAGAATGGTTTATGTTGTGCAAGCTTGGAAGAGGATTCTTCCAACTATGAGAGAAAGGTACAAGAAAAAAAATCATGTGAAAAGTGTTATTTTTAGTTGATTTCCTGAATGTTCTTATTTGGCCCTTTTCCTTTGATGGGAAAAAGGGGGAGAAAATGAAGAGAAAAAAAAAACAAAAAGAGGAATTGAATTACTTCACAAAGGGAGAGTGTTTTGAGTCTTTTGTTTACAGTTTTGTGTTTTTGAGTTTTTACTATTTTTCCATCAATGCAAAAGGGGGAGATTGTTGAGAATTTATTGAGAAGATTTGGAATTGTCATCATTAATGTCAAAACCTGGGATATGGAAGGTTGTGCTCCAGATGATATACAGAAATGATCTATCCTATCAAGTGTTATGATTTTGTGTAGTATGGATGTTATCCTTGATCTAGATATGGCAGTACTTCTTTCTGGGACATCCATGGAAGACACTTAATGCAAAATAATGAAGGCTAATCTTTTGATATTGGTTGTTGTGCTCAAAGCTTATTCTAGGTATCCTTGCTATCTAGACATTCATATAGCATGTTACAAGTTTTGGTATGTCTAATTGTGTTTCTCCAGTTGGTACTGAAATTGATGGAAATCAAGATTTGGTCTTGGTTGTGGCATTCCCATCAACTCTGGAATATATTTCATGTAATTCAAAGTTTGCTATCTTTTGTTAATTATGCTATCTTATGTATGACCTATTTATGGGTCCCTTGGTAATGTGGTAAGGACATCTTTATGTGCAACCTATCATTTGGGTCTAGTGCTAGCGTGCCAATCCTTATTGAATATTTCAAGGTTGTTCTTCAAGCCAACATGTTTTGCTAGGCCAACTTATTTTTCTCTACGGATATATATATAGAACATCTCTTTGGTTCTAGACAAGAAGTGTGGTGTGTGTGAATAGAGAAAAGGGTGTGAAGGATTATGCGACAAGAAACAGAGAAGGAAGTGGAAGGAAAGTGTCAAAAAAAAGTAAACAGTAGTGCAGAGGTTGTACAAGGAAGGTAGGAAAAATATTCTTGACCAGATCTACTGCAGATAGATATTGTGCTTCAATGAGAATTGTATTCATGCATATGCAGATGCAATTATAGTAATTTAGTTATGTAACATATACTCTGGTAGTAATCTATCTCTCAGCTATAATAGTTGGTTGTCATATCTTGGGTAGTGAGCCCAATGGTAGTGAGCCACCCAGCAGTGAGCCTTACCTGTAGTGAGCCCTTGTCAAAATCACCTTAACTGATGTTCTATAATTGAGAATTAGCATTCTCCATGGTTTTTCCCTTCTTGGGTTTCCATGTAAATTCTGGTGTTCATTATGCATGGTGTTGTTATGTGCTTTCATGTTCATATCTGTTTGATTATTATTTGATTGATATAAGCTTGCTCTGGATTAATTAAATTCAAGAAAATTGTTTTATGATAACTGATTCACCCCACCTCTCAGTTATCTGAACTGTTCAACACTTAACTAGACTTGAGTAGGTTGTGATTTCTAATCCCCGGGCTCATTGTACGGTGCAAGGGGAGAGCATACATCAACAACTTCCTCCAAACATGGAAAACAAGATTAATTGACCCTTTAATAAAATGAAATGTTCCTAGATTAGTATAAAAAAGACACACACATTCTAACTAGGGGTTTTGGACCGATCGTCCTATAATAAACACGTCAGTAGTTTCACCTCTAGTCTTCATTAAATGTGGGATGAGCTACACAAATAGTTAGTGAAATCTCACAGCCATAGAAAAACAAGTTAGTTGATTAGTACCCAAATCCATAATCAAAAAAATGCATAGATTGAAAAATTTAATGTTCTAGATTACCTTAGGTTCGCCCCTGTGCAGGGTATATTTGCCTATGAAAGGATTTCAAGATCGCCTTTCTGGTGGAGGGGAGGATGTGAAATCAATCTTTGGGTGGAGAGGTGTATGCAAATTCTCCTCTGTGATCTAAGCAGGATCGCCTTTTTTGTTATCAACTTTGCCTGTCTATGTGATCTAAGGCTAGTTAGCCTCTAAAATGTTTGATCTTGGTCGCTAGGTGTAGGTTTACCTCTTCATGGGAACGACAAATGCACAGTTGCCTATGTTGAAGTAGGTTTGCCCCTGTAGTTAGGTGAATTTTCCCATCGAGGAGGATTCACCTCTATAGCTTAAAATTTTGAAACCTACAAGAATAAAACAACAAAAAACTTCAAAGGACCCATGATGTGGATCCAATCGAGCATGCCAGAAATGTGTGCAATTGTTTCTAAACCTAAAAATGTAAAACAACAAGATGAAATGCAAGCAAGACACCAACAAAACACTCATGATTAGCCTACTTTAACTCAAACAAAATGCACAGTAAAACACCAATTTTTACCTTGCTTGAGTTGTCTCCTTTGGTTGGCCCTTTTAAGATGATTTTGTGTGCTCCTTCTTTGAAAAAATGGCTTGAAATGATGCTTAAATTGATGAGGATGCAATGAAGAATGCAATGGTGGAGATGGGTAGTAGATTTGATGCAAGATGAGTGCTTGAATGGATGCAACAATGTTGGTTTGGTAACAAGGATGTAAGAATACTAAAAGTTGGCTAAGTGTGTGATTGTTGAATGAAGCCAAAATCCACTATATTTAGGGGAAAGGCCTCTACAGAAATGGATGGTCAGGATTCATCCAAGGGTTGGAGATCTAGGGCTAGGATGTCTTGAGACCTCATAATCCATCTCATGTGGACATGTGGAAGATGAGGTGGACAAGGGAGGATGATGTGGAGATGATGTGGAGGTACCTTCAAGGTACCTTGGAAAAGGGGAAAAAGAGGTGGCTTGTCTCATTCTCCCAAATGATGGGAGGATGTGACAAGTGAGGAATTAAAATTTCCTCAATAATCCTCCTTGGGATGAGGCAAGGAATTAGTGGAGTGAAGAATTTAAAATTCTTTTTAAATTCTTAAGGAACCTAGGGGGAATATATTGGAATTAAAAATTTCAATTGGGCACATGGGGATACTAAATAGGAATTAAAAATTCCTAAGGGAGAGGAGATAACTTCTCCAAGTGTAGAAAGCTTTAATGAGGGATTTGACTAGGGTACATGCCATAATTGGCATCAAGTGGGATTAAGGGATAATTAGCCAAGATTTAAGGTTGTGCAAATGATTAGGAGGGATAATGATGGATTAAGGGAAACTTTCAAGATATGGAGGATATGACACTAATCACCATTATTAATGTGCACATCCTAGTCACAGATTAATTAAAATAATCTGGATTAAAAGAGAATTATGGAGGATGTTGACATAAAGAGAGAGAAGAGGAATGAATTAAAAATTGATTTTAATTCATTGGGATAAAATGACTAAATTAAATAAATTAGACTATTTATTTAATTTAGAGAGGAATAGGGTAAGGTATTTAATTGACTCATTAAACACCTTAGGAAACATTAGGCCTAGTATGAAATATTAACCAAATAATGAATTATTTAGTTAATATAGTTTAGGGATGCGAGATGGAAGGATACAAGGGAAAATTTAACCATATGGGGGTGGTCAAATTCAGGTTTCTATAGAACCCACTCATAAGCATCCTACTAATCTACTTGAAGTTCCAACTCATATGCATTTGATAAAAATTTCCACAAAATATTGCATGGGCCTATACTTCAACTTATTGTATGTTCCTTGTGGAAACCTCTCCTTCAAGTGCACCATCACTAACTCTCCAATCTAAAATTATCCCTTAGATGCTTATCAACATACTCCTTGTATTTAGTGACACTCTTCTCCAAATTTCCATTCACTTCCTTGTGCAAATTATGTATATACTCAACAAAGTCTTCCACTACAACACTCTTTCTACCCAAATCTGCACTATCACTCAATTCATCCACACCTCATGGGATAACCCATACACAATTTGAAATGGAATCTCCCACACTTTGATTGATTGAATTATTTAAGAAAAAATTTCTTGTGCCAATTTTAAATCCATTGATTTGGTGTGTCACCTACCAAGCATCTCAATAAATTTACCAAGCTCCTATTCACAACTTTTGTTTGACGATTGATTTTTGGATGGTAGGCTAATATAAACCCCAATTATGTTCCCATTTTCTTCCACAAGGTGAACCAAAAATGAACATCAAACTTGGTGTCCCAATCTGAAATAATAATCTTCAACAAGTAATGCAATCTAACCACTTCCTTGAAAAACAAAGTAGCTATGTGGGAAGCATCATTACACTTTTGACATGATATAAAATAATCCATTTTAGAAAATCTATCCATTACAACAAAAATAGAATTGTTACCTATTTGTGTTCATGATAACCCCGAAACAAGATCCATGCCTATATGTTCCCATGAACTTTTCGGTATTGGAAATGGCTGATACAACCTTTTATTTTTCCTCACTCCTTTTTCATATTGACACACTCAACAACCTTGCACCATCTTCTTTACATTTTCACTCATACCCAACCAATAATAACTCTCATTTAGTTGTGCCAATTTTTTTTCCACTAAAAAATGAGCACTCAAAGCTCCACTATTTTTTTCCCTTATTAAATTTTCTCTCATTGAATTAGGAGGTAAACATAGTCTCTTCGCCTTAAATAACAAAACCTATTGCACAAAATAATCCATCCATGGTGTTTTATCCCTCTCCAAAGGATTATTACACATTGTCCTGTAAACCTCTTTAAAATCAACATCCTCATCATACAACTCCCACATAGAATCACCAACAACATTCAATCTCATTTCAGTCAACAATAAATTCCTCTGACTTAATGCATCAGCTACTCTATTGGATTTCCCACTTCTATGTTTCAATACAAAAGAATAACTTTGAATAAATTCAACCCATTTCACATGCTTTTGACTAAGCTTACCTTGACTATTTATAAATTTCAATTCATGATGGTCGGTATATAAAAAAACTCCTTCGGAAGAAAGTAGAGTCACCACTTCTTAAGAGCTTACACAATTGCATAAAAATATTGATCATACACAGAATATTTTCTTTTTTCTTCATTCAAATTTTCACTCTAATATGTTATTGGTCTACCCTCATGACTCAAAAATCATCCAATCATTGTTCCAATTGCATCACAATCAACTTGGAACACTTTACCAAAATCAAGGAGTGCTAACACGTGCTACTCTGTTACTTTATCTTTCAAAATTTTAAAACTTTTCTCAACTGCTATTGTCCACAAACTCCTTTCTATTACCCTTCATAGTTTTCACAATAGGAGCACAAATCCCATTGAAATTCCATATGAACTTCTCATAGAAGCTTGCTAAGCCATGGAAGCTTCTTACTTCAAACATACTCCTTGGTGAAGGCCAATCTACAATTGCTTGTACTTTTTCCAAATCTATTTTTACACCACTACCGAAAACAACAAAACCCAAATATACTAGATCCTCTTTCATGAAGCTGCATTTTTTCACATTCAATAACAATTTATCCTCTTTGAGTCTTTGAAAAACTTCCCTAAGATGACGCTAATGTTCTTCTTTTTTCTTGCTAAAAATCAAAATATCATCCAAATATACTATGAAAAACTTACCAAGGTATGTTTTAGCACTTCATTCATCAATCTCATGAAGGTACTTGGTGCATTTTTCAAACCAAATGGCATCACCATCCATTCATACAATCCATCCTTTATTTTGAAAGCAATATTCCACTCATCCCCTTCTCTTATGTGAATTTGATGGTACCCACTCTTCAAATCAATTTTGGTAAAGTACTTAGCCCCACTCAAGTAATCCATCATATCATCCATTCATGGAAAGGAAAACTAATACTTGATAGTTATCTTATTTATGGATATCAAATCCATACACATCCACCACTCTCCATATTTCTTTGGTGTCAATACCATTGGGACAACACATGGACTTAAACTCTCTCTAATCAGCCACTTATACAACAACTCTTGCACTTGCCTATTTATTTCTACATTCTCCATAGGTGTCATTTTATATGGTGTTTTGTTTAGAAAACTTGTATTGGGAATCAAATCTATACAATAGCTTATACTCCTCATTGGTGGAAATCCATTGGGTAGTTCATTATTATGTCTCCATATTCTTCCCAAATTTTCTAAATTTTCATTGGTATTTCCTAATTTTCTTTTGTTGCCACAACTACTGCAATCTTTGGAACAATAGCAAAACATTGTCCTCATTCGTTCAAGTCTTTCAAAAATTATTTGTTGAAAACAAAACAAACCTTGGAGCTGCCATCCACTTCTTCTCATTCTTGAATTGGTGTTGATGTATATTCTTTGTCATCTTTCTTAATTTGATATTGTCGGTGTAAATAAAGTCTTGTACCTAGTTAATTCATTACTAGGGCCCGACTTATTTACACATGTTAAGTTTACTTAGGTCATAGGAAGGAATCTTTCTAGAAGGTGTTAGTTGTCATTAGTTGTTATCTTATCTTTTGACTTGTAACACATGTGAACCTAGGTAAGTGTGATGAGTTGTCTCATGTCATATGATTAAGACACTTATCATAATCCTATGACATCTTGCATCTCACCTTGGCTATATAGCCAAGGGGTCTCTCTCATTGTACATCACATCATTATCATTGAATCATATTAATAAGAATATAGTTTATTCTTGTCACATTCCATTCTCTCTCTTTGTGCTTTCCATTTGGTCTCAAGATCTTGGCAGCGATAGCCAATTCTAACATGGTATCAAAGTTGGTTGGGTGCCATTGGAGAGTCTTTTTCTGAAGAGATATGGTAAATAAAACTTGTTGGTGCAAATATAATCTCACCATTGCATCCATAAGGTTTGAGAAATTCAATTTTTCCTTTTGTTTCGTCCAAATCGAACATACAAGGCCAAATCTATGAGGGTTTGAAGCTGAAGAGTGATTGCCAGATCGAGAAGGTAGCTACATTTTTGGAGCATTTTGGGTCAAATCCAACCCTGCCATCATGTCCAAAAAGGCCAAAAACCCTCAGATCGACTATCAATTCATCCAAATCAGAGCAGTTGTACAGTGAGGTAAAAAAAAATTCCCAAGGAGTCGTGCGGCCTCCTAGGTTGTCACAATTACGCAATACAATTTGTAGAAAATTATTATTAAATTTATGTCAAAAAAAATTGAATTTTTTTTTGAAAAAATCATTGGTATCAATTAAATATTTTCTAAAAAAATTGTATAGAAAAATTTATCAAAAATCAAAAAAAAGGGCAAGCGACTATACAGTCATTGCAGATCTACGTCTTTATACCTTGGGATACCACGGGCTCCCGCAGCACCACCACATCGCAAGCTACGATTCGCTATCGCGAGCCCCTCCATATTCTACAGGCCACCCATTTACAGTCAACAACACACAAAAAAAATTAGCAAAAATTCAACAAACTGGCGGCAGTTGGAAAATCACGTACCCACCGAGATACTGCCAAAGATTCTGAAGATTCCCCTGACGACAGTCGAAATATTCCAATACTCCCGCAGATTCTGTGCAGAGAATAATCTGACAGTTGGAAGGGTATATTCCTTTGTGATGGGTTGCAATCTTTCAAATTTAAGCTTGTAAACAGGTGACGTCAGCGGTTGGTTTGGATATTTTCTACCCCCCTCCTAGTTGAAGTTTTCATGTTTGCACTTGATCTTCAAATGCTCATAACATGAGCTCATGACCTCCTTTATTCGAGCAGTTTTTTTTATTTGGCTCAAAAAAAAATTCTCTTCACATTGGTGTTTATTTTTGGGTTTTGGTGTCTATTTTTCCATAAATTGTAGATTCTCATAGGTGTTGTTGCTTCATCCTCATTTTGGGAACTTCGGGAGCTCATATCTTGCTCCTCCGGTAATATTTTTGGGTGCAGTTTTTTTTTTAAGTGCATAATTTTTTGTGTACTTTTTAATTGTATGATCATATATATCCCATTTTGTACCAAAAATTTTACTTGATTTTGTGGCCTATTTTTGGCATTTGCATGTACCAAGATCAAGACCACTTCGTTATTTTTGGCAAGTGGCAACTATAAACACACTAAATATAAAGTGCCAAATCAAATATTGCTTGGGGGTTTTCTTGATTGAGTGATTTAGGGGGGGTAATCTTGCAGTGGTTGATTGCATTCTTTTGCTTCGTTTGTGTTCTTGCAAATGGGGAAATCTCAAATTGAACTCCTAACTCCACATTTTTATGCTACATGGAGAAAATCAGTATGGAACTATCTCATGATGAAAGGTCTAATAGTTCATCTAAAGGACACCATTCAACAACCTAATGATGCTAAAGAATTGGAAAAATGGGAGATTGATCATGAGAAAACACTTGGATGCATGTGTTCATTAGTCTCATTTGATTTACAATTTCATATTGAATCATCCAAAACACCTAAAGAGGCTTGGGAGACTTTTGAAAAAATTTATGGTAAAACATATAAGATTAGGGGATATTAGATTGATAATGATTTGACCACATCCAAGACTACATCTCCAAAATCAAGCAACTAAGAACACAGTTGAAGGAATGCAACATTGAAAAAGAGGATTTACAGTTGATTCTGAATGTGTTATCCAAGCTTGGTCCTCAGTATTCAGTTTTTGTTTTTGGCTTTCATACCCATCGACTTTCTATGGGAGCATCATATGTTGATCCTAAGTTTGATGAATTTGAAAATCTACTAATCCAAGAGGAAGCTAAGTTAATGAACATGGGTCTAATCAAGTCTTCCAAATCACAAGTATTGTTGGCTAGTGAGTCAAAGGGATAGAAAGAATCAAAGAATCTTGATAAGAAGCAAAAGAAGAAAAAGAACAAGCCACATAAAGAATTAGAATCCTCATCCTCAAAAGGAGAATCATCTAAGAAGGAAAGGTCTTTTTTGCATATTGCAAGAAGGATGGACATGAAGAACACTATTGTTATAAGAAGGATATTGATGAGTTGAAAAATCTTCTCAAAAAGAATCACATTGATTTTCCTTCTAGAATGTATGAATCTTCTTCAACTTCTACTTCAAAAAAAATCTAAAAAAGACAAAGGTCAAGCATCTATGTATCAAGATATAAAGGACAAGCTCTTTGTGCTCTTTCAGGTCCAAGATCAAGGAGATGGCTTCTAGATTCAAGAGCATCTCATCATATGGCATCTTCACAGTCTATCTTCTCTTCTTTTCATCCTTGTACTATGTCTCCTATCTTGATGGGAAACAATACATACATAAGTGTAATTGGGAAGGGATCTATTAGCTTTGGGGACAATACTTTCAAGGATGTTTTGTGTGTTCCTCATTTGATGAAAAATCTTCTTTCCATATATCATATTACACATGGTGGAGATGGGAGAACTATGGAGTTCATACCTAATCCAATCATCATTTGAGACTTGGATAGTCGAGAGATCATTGCTAATGTGGCATTTGATCATTCATCTTGGTTGTATACCTTTGAATATTTTTCCTCTAATGATGACATTTTTCCTACAGCTGTTGATCACATTTCTAGCATGAACCATGATTTAGAGGAGACATTTGGCTTCTTGAACTTGGGAGTTCTCATATCAGATCTAGTACTTGAGCTGGATGCATTTTATCTCCTCCATCTATTGTTGCAGCCGATGATGCTTGTATTGCTACAGATATGGCTTCTTGTGATTCGGTGCAACAGGATCCTAATTTTCTCCCAGCTATGGCTACTTTGGATGGCTTCTTGAAAAGTATTTCAGACTTGTTTGTGGAGTCTCATATTGCAGATTTGGGGGACATCATTGATGACATTCATCTTCTCTTTGATGAAGATGCTCCTTCTTCAGTTGTTGTGAGAGAACACCTTGTCCCTCTTCTTCATTCTCTACATGATCATTCTTTGCAGATTGGCATGAGTGTGGATACTTTTGAACAACATTTGGAGGAGGCTTCTTTATCTTCAGAGGGGATATCCTTGTCATTGGATCACGTGTTCTACATTCATCTCTACTAGATGTTGGATTGTCCTATTTAGCAGTGTGGCCTAGAACCTCTGTTTGGAGTGTGTCAACTTTCAGCATTGACATGGAGACACTTGAGCATGCTTTAGAGATATCATCCATCATTCATATTCTTGATATCCTACATGCATTCATGGTTTTTTTTCTACCTAAGGGGAGGAATGTTGTTCGGCGCAATTGGATCATCTTTAGCATTCAATGTCGAGCTTCTATCATCATTCTAGGAGACTTAACATTGAGGGGGGTTGCCTTGTCTCTCTTCTTATTCTCTCTTATGGGGGGGTCTTTTTCCTCACATGGGGTTTTGGCCTTCTCATTCTTCATTGAGAGCATTTCTATTTTGTATCTTTTATCTCTCTTTTGGGGAGGATTTTTGTCCCACTGGGTTTTCTCATTTTCTCCATTTCTAAGAGATTTCATTTGCATTGCATGTACATGGGTACCTAACATGGACTAGTAGTCGAGACCCATCTTTGTGTCATTTGCATAATAATCTTCTACTCCCTAAGTTGTACTTAAGGGGGGGTCTTGGTGTAAATAAAGTCTTGTACCTAGTTAAATCATTACTAGGGGACTTATTTATACATGTTAATTTTACTTAGGTCATAGGAAGGAATATTTCTAGAAGGTGTTAGTTTTCATTAGTTGTTATCTTATCTTTTGACTTGTAACACATGTGAACCTAGGTAAGTGTGATGAGTTGTCTCATGTAATATGATTAAGACACTTGTCATAATCCTATGACATCTTGCATTTCACCTGGGCTATATAACCAAGGGGTCTCTCTCATTGTACATCAAATCATTATCATTGAATCATATTGATAAGAATATAGTTTATTCTTGTCACATTCCATTCTCTCTCTTTGTGCTTTCTATTTGGTCTCAAGATCTTGGCAACCATAGCCAATTCTAATAGATATGTGTTTTTCCACCCATCAAGAACAACTCTTCGATCAAATTTACAAGGCCTCCCCAAAATTAGATGGCATACATCCATTGGAATCACACCACACATTATTTTTTTCATGCATTTTCCAATTCAAAAACTCATAAGACATTGCTCACGTACAATCAAACTACATGATATTTTTGCAACCATGAAACTTGATATGGGTTGTGGTGTTTCAATCTCTTCAAATTAATTTTTTCCACCATCTCTTCAGATACAATATTATCTCTTCTAACACTATCCACTATGACTTTGCAACACTTGCCACCCACTTTGCATCTTTTTGTAAACAAATTTCTTCTTTGCATGGGCTCCAACTTCTCCTTCTTAGGATTTATCACAACTCTTTGTAGCATGAGAGACTCTCCATCTTCAAGTCCTCCATGAATTGGTGCAACCAAATATTCATTTTCAACCTGTTGAACATGAATTATAGCTTCCTTCCATTTACCATTATTTTATTGCATTTGTGGGCATTCAAATGCTCTGTGCCCTAGCTCTCCACATTGGTAGCATGTACCTCCAAACCCTCTTCCTCTACCAAAGGATCCTCTACCATGGAAGTAATCTCCTCTTCCCCTAGAAGATTCTCCTCTTCCTTTATTTTTTACACACCTGCATGAGATGTACTTGCCTAGTCTTGTTTTCCTCAATAACCTCTACCACTACTATTTTTTCCTCTTCCTCTCAAAAATTTACCCCTACCATGGGAATTTTGTTGTTGGTCTCTTACAAGTTTCTCTGCTGCCTTCAAGGCATATTGATATGCCTCTTATACACTAGTCACACAAAGCATACTCATTTCATCTTGTATAGAATTATGAAGACCATTTAAATATCTTGATACATTTTCTACATCGTCGTCCACATGTCTAGCCCAGATGCTTAATTTATAGAACTCCTTGGTCTACTCCTAAACATTCTTCTCTCTTTGCTTCAAGTTTTGCAACCTCTTAAACAAATCAAGTTGGTAATCCAAAGGTGGAAATTTTTCCTTCAATTGCATCACCATCCTCTTCCATGTTTTAATTTTCTCTTTACCTCTTCACCATATTTCAAGTTGCACATTCTCCCACTATATGTAAGTGTGCCCATTTATCTTTATGCTTGCATATTTCACCCATTTTGGATCCTCAATTGACTCCATGTTAAAATATTTTTCCATCTCTGATATCTAGTCCAACAACTCTTCTAAATTCAAAGCTCCATTGAAACTTGGGGGGTCTTACCTAGGCTTGCTACAAAGACTAGCCATTGCTTTCAAAAATCTACCTTTTTCCTCGTGTTTATGCTCATCTTTCACATCAAATTCTAGTACTTTCTCTTTAGCTTCATCCTTGCTAACATCCACCACTAGGATTCCTCTTCACTGCATCAATTATATTGCTTCCAACTGTGCTCCTATCTGAGCTTTGAGGACACTCATCATTTCTCTAAAGACCTCATGATTTGCATTATGTGGTCCTCTTCGTCGATGCCCTCTTTGTGCCATGTCCATAACCCTTTGTAATTACAGTTGTCAATTTCCTCTCACACACCCACAACAATCTCCTACCGGGGTTCTTCACCAACACAACACAATACCGACTCTGATACAAATTACTGTAGGTAAGAATTAGGGGTCTTATCAAACTACCAATTCTAGCAGCAATAAATCTACACAACACCTTCCAATATTTAAAATTCAAATTTTCAGTCATAGACAACATCATGAAGTTTCAAACCAATAATTCCATTTTATGAACCAAACCTATAGACAAGATTGAAATCTATCGATTTCAATTACTAAATTCAATTGCCACAAATTCATGAGATATTTACAATTTTATAGTCATCAACCAACCACTCCACATCATCATATTATTTTTTTATAGCCCTGCTCACATTCTCTATATTTTTCCTCAATACAAATCTCCAAACAGCAAGCACTACTCCTCAAATTGGTGAACCCCTTCAATAGCAACAATTTTCACTTTTATATGCTCTCATGAGCATGTAAGTTGAGCATGTTTTTAATTTCAAATTAAAACAACACCCAAGTAGGTTGTGTGGAATTTCATCAGCCAAATAATTAAGATTACCATATCCAAGATAATCCTATAGCCTCCACAATGCCTCGACCTCCTTTTCAAAAGTTACCATACACCAAAACTAAGGAAAAGTAATTGATTTGATTTTAAATATATGCAGCAACTATTACTTGGGTCCTCACCATGACCATTTTCCACACCCAACAAAAGGTATATGCTGAAAATGTATGTAAACATTACATGATTGTTAAAAGGGACTCACACCATATGCCAAGTTTCCACACTTTATAAATTGCCCCATAAAATATCATGAATTGCTCGTCATCACAAAGAAACTCATATATGTAATCAACAACAAAATATTATAAGTTTGAAGATTAATTCCAAATTGAATTTCTTAGTCAGTTGTCCCATTTGTGAGCCTTTTATTTTATTATATTTGAATTCCTAAAATCAACATGTTAATTATTTTGGTTGTCCACCTTCTAGATAATCCATTCGAAATATAAACCATTTCATCAAATGTCTTGTCTACACAATCTACCAAAACACAACAAAAACATCACATAATGAAAAGCAAACAAATGAAATTGATCATTTTTTGGGCGATGCAAGATTGCAATTACACCTAGGTGCTACTGCGTCATTAAATTTGTTTCCTCACATGTGCTAGCTATATTTGGGTTTGAATAGATATTTTAGATAGCTAAAATGATATCATAGTTTTATCACTTGATTTATAATAACATTTATGATATAGTATATTGTATTTGCATATTTATTAACATGTTTGAATATTAACTTTTGTAAATTTTATAGTTTGTACCATTATTTTACCTTAATGTTCCTAGATTATACATAATTTGTGTTAATGTACTCATTTCTTGAGATTAATACAAGTTTGTAATCTCTTTGGGAGTGGAGTTTTCTACTTGAAAAATGTATCCCCACATATGGATCGATGTTCTTGTGGTATCACTTATTTTTTTACCTTGATGATATTTCTATTTCTAAACATATTTTATTATTGTTAAAAAAAATAGTAAGTATTAAATATCAATAATTTTTACTATATTTTTTACCAAATTATCAATAAATTAGAGAGTTTTATACCACATGTATTAGTTATCACCAACAATCTTTTACATTATCTTATTAAGACACCTATTTGAGGATTCATCCTAGCCATTATCATGTGGGTAATAATCAAATAAAAATTTTGACACTATACCATATTCACACCAAAAGATCAATAGATTAACAAAAGATGATTTTGAAGTACTATCTATAAATCATTTATGAAAGACTCTAAAATACCTAAAAATGCTATTTCCTACCAACATTACCTTATTGGTAGGAAGTGTTTCTACTAGTTTGTGAAGTAGTTTATTATTGTGAGTACATGTGTGTCCCTTGACCTTTGCTTGGGTGAAGATTTAGAGCACTCCTAAAATCTAAATTTAGAATGGGAAAGACTAATATGTATTTTCTCTTAAATTTTAGTAAAAAAAACTACAGTATCAAAACCCACTTTCTACAATTTTCATTGCAAAAATTATTAAAAGAAAAATATCGTGTAAAATTTTAATCAGTACATCTAAAGAAAATACCACCAATAAATCTCAAGTGGAAAACAATTCATTATTTAAATTGATTGTCAATTTTGATGCTCTACACTATGTTTATTTTCATTTATATAGCTCGGATAATCATTATAATTCGGATAGATCGCAATGTTAATACTATTCATCTACAGCTCGTGAAAATAGAACCGAGAGAAACTATTATTCATTCTCCTCTATGGATCAATTCTATCAATCAATTTATTAAAAAGATTTCCAAAAGAGACTATCAATACACATATCTATATGCTTTGAAGTCTTTATTAAAAATTTAGTCATACTAAAATAGGAAGCTAATGATCTAACATCTTTAATATTTCAAAAAAGATATTTTATAATTAAGATATTGTTTGAATGACATGAATCTTATTATTTTAATAAACTTTCATAATAAATTTATCCTTTTAAAAAATATTACAACTTCAATTTACTACTGGAAACATCATTCAATTCTGATCAAATAGTCAAATCCAAAAGAAATCACTTAAAAGACAATATTTCAAAAAAATATTTTCCTTCAACTTTCAGTCAAATCCACGACGTGTCAAAAAAAATATCTTCCTCCAACATAAAGTTGAATAAAATTCCATACATCATTTTAAGTTTTAAAAGTTGATTTGAATGATCTGATGATTTTATATTGTTCTTCTTCTGACATATCCGTCTGAATTTAACATAGAAAATATTTTCAATACGAAAATTGTCTTTAAACTTAGAAAAGATTCAAGGAAAAATATAGAAAATTTGTATAAAACGAAAAACCACTTTGAACTAATAACAGTTTCAGGGAAAGGATAAAGTCCTCTGGTTGGAGTTTTTAGTTTCAAAATGATTGACTTTTAGATAAAAAGATATTATGCGATGCAATTGATTATATTGGAAGGAATGGACATCTCCATTTGACCAAGAAAACACAACTGTTTATTCTTTGAACAAACTCAAAAAATGTTCTTACTTATGGTGAACAACACTTCCCCTGGTTATTCGAAGGCGTCTTTTTTTTATTATTTAAGAGTGTCGAGCAAATTTTGTCCATCAACGGTTGAAGAGCCTCGATAGCCCTTGCAAGACAGTTAAATGAATCTCAGTCATTCATCATTTTTCTGTCATTTTTTTAACTGTTTTTTGCCACTTTTTAATGCTTTCTCGCCACTTATTACTTCTTTCCCCGCCGCTATTAGTTTCGGCTCCTCTAAACTCATCCTCACTGGTATTGACCTTTCATTCCTCCAATTTGACGAGTTGCAACGTGAATTTTAGAATATGTTTAATAAAATGAAAATTACTGCCAAGATCCTAATAATGAGCACATTTAGGTTTTAACATTATGACATCCTTTATCCTGCGTGGTTAAGTATATATTAGCATAAGTAATAAATAATGTAAATTGTATATAATAACAAATAATTATAAATTTATAATTATATTATTTATTATTATTATATATTATATTCTTTAACAAAACTATTAAATATATATAACATTTTTATAATTACTAATTAATCATTATTAAATTCTTATTTGATACAAAATATATTTAATATATTATATAATTTTATATAATACAAATTAAATTATATACAATATAATTATATTTATAAATATATATAATAGTATATATAGATTATATTATTATTATATATTATATTCTAGAATACAAAATATTAAATATAAGTATGAAATGATTATAATTAATAATTAATATATTTCCTTTATAGATCAAATTAAATTAATCTATAAACAAATTCATAGTTTAATTAATCTTTGGATAGGTTAGGAAAAAAAAAACTATATGTATGTTAATATAAAATAAAATTAATAATGTAGTAATAATTATTATTATATATAAACAATACCATTTTCAAAATGATCTACAAATTGACCTCATATACTACACAAATGTATGCAAAAAATAAACCATATTTTTCTCTAGTTGACCTTTCGCACCTCTTCAACGTACCCATTACACACCAAGGTGCGATTGCTAGTTTACATAACTACGTTCTTCTATTCCAAGGTCAATCTTTTCATACTCAAGTAAACTTGAAGCACTTCTCTTGAATTTAATTTTTTTATGGATTTATCATGTTGATCAAACAAATGTGACCAGATAATGCCTCCTCGATCATTTCCAAACTAATGGGAAATATTAGCGATAACAATACCTTTGATTTTCCTCGTGATGTCTAAATTCAATGCTTTTGTAGTGTCAAAAAATGTTGCTTGTGACATTTTAACACTTGTTTGGGCCCTCCTTATAAAATTGAGTTAATGATGCCTTCACTTAGTGTTGTAATGTTTTTAACACACTCACATTAGGTCTTAGGCCCTTGTGAACTAAATAAAACTAATCATACCTTACCTAAGGTGTTGTAAAGTTTTGTGCCACACTTTCACACTTTTCTAGGGTTTTCATAAATATTTGGGCTTTTTTATGCTTTAATTGGCCTTATTTTGCATCCAATCCTTAATTAATGTATCTTTTTTAGGACAATCCTAACATAAACTAGCATCCAATCATAATTTAGGTGTTTTTAGGTTGTGTGGCCCAAATTTAGTGATTTGGGACTCATATGCCACCTTGTGCATATGAGTCCCACCTAGGGTTTTGGGTCCCAATTTGGATTTCACACTGGTCTAAGCATTTTTGAAAATGTGTCCCATAATTATGCCTAATGAGACTCATACGCCACTTCTGGCGTATGAGTCCCGTGTGGCCCAAAATTAAATTTAATTCAAATTTTTGGTGGAATTTTATCCTCCTAGATCTAATGTCGGCTTGCAGTGTGGTAATTTCAAAAAATTAGGCATAAACAAGTATAAATACAAGTTGTTTTCACTCATTTTACACCTAGCAAGTTGAATGAGCATCCTTATAGCAAATTTGAGTCCACAAGAGCATTCAAGAGCATCCAAGGGTTGATTATCAAGTGTTTTAGAGCATTATTCAAGCATCAAGCATCATGTCAAAGTCATCATGCATCATGTTTGTTTTTGAGCTAACATTTGTGATGTAGGATTTTATGATTCAAGCTAGTATTCAACTCAAGATCTATCAAATTCAAGCAAGATTCAAGATCTACATCCATTGGAGCCACTTCATACATGTTTGTAGCACTTTATTGCTAAGGTTTGGTGACTTGCAACATTGCATTTTGTTCATTCATCATTCTCTTTTCCTATTTCATTTCATTTCAATGTTTCATTACCAAAATGGGGTTTGACCAAGGCAAACCCCTTTCTACTAACAAAACAAAAAATTTCCCTCTCTTTAGTGTGTGATTTGCAAATCTAGGTTGAAGACATATTGAAAAGAAAGTTTGGAGAAAGTTGTCAAGTGTTCAAAGTTTTCAAAGTTGTCACCTTGCATTGAAGATCATTGGAGAACATCTATAGGCTACAAATAGAATATTTAGATCCAAAAATCAGGTGGAAAGGATAGAGCAGACATAGAGGAGCAGTTTCAGGCTTTGAATTTCTAGAAAACCCTAACTAGACTAATACACCACTTTTGACGTATGAGTCCCAGTTTGGTCAAGTTTTCATATTTCAAAAGTTCCAGACACCTCTATGCTAGATTTCACTTTCTGCCCAAAAACCCTATTCTGGGACTAAATCGCCCAAACTGGCGTATGAGTCCCAACAAGATTTAAAATTAGTGTTTTCAGCATTCCAGGCCTTCATCTAGTCTTCTTCAAGTTTCCAAGTGCACACCTTTCATCTCTCAGCCTTCTATTATGTTTTACATGCATTTTTAGGTCATTTGAAGTATTGCACTACATTAGGTTTAAACATTGGGTCTTGCATTTCATTAGTCTTTCCAAGCCCTAGCTTGGTGGTGAACCCCTCTTTAGTTTATAATCATACCCTAGGACATCCTTGTTTCAAGATCTCTTCCTCTTTTGTACACCTTAGGTTGAGATTCTAGGGTTTTCCTTGAATGAGAGTGTGAATATTTTTATTCTATCTCCCAAGCATAGAAGCAACAAAATTCCACCTTTCAACTTCCATAGTTTATGCCATTGCATATAAAAAGCTTTCATATATAGTTATCCTAACACGTTTTAACCACTAGATTATGATTAAGTTACAAAATGTAGATAATTGTGTCAATGATTTGGAAAAAAATTAGAGGATTTCACAAGTTAGACAGTATTTAATCTATTGGCATATTATTTTTAGTTTCTACAATTTATGATGAGAGACATGATTCATTATGTATATGCATTCTTTAAAAATTATATTTTAAAGTTATTTCTATGAAGATAAATTGATTGTTAAATTATTTTCACATAATATTCACTGATTATATAATTATTTGGTTTTATTCTTTATCTTGTGATTTCATTTTTTATTTTGAAGAAGTGATCAATACTTTTGTTCATCATTTCAAACACAACATCAAGAGTATTAAGTAACAATTGACAAATTAGTACAATATAAACAAGGACAAAATGAAACAATCAGTAAATATGTGATTCAAATTTAAATGATGGTAGCTAAAATAAGTTTCAAATACTAGATAATCATTTTCAATAATTATTTATCAAAATTCTATTTCAAATACTCAAGGAGTGTATTAAATACTTATCCTTAATTTTGAGTTATGTGGTAGTATATGTAGGGGTGAATACTTGAATTTAAGTATTCAATGGGCTACATATACATTAATAAAAGAGAAAAATGTGGAGTGAACAATTGAATAATTGTGTCAATTTTTTAACTGCATGAAGTGTAGCATAACCGCTATGTGGTTAACAATGTAATATGCCAACATTCCCCTCCTTATTACAATGCTCCCCAAATGTACCACTAAAAACTCAAATTTCACCTTTCTAAGGGAACCCCCCTCAAGGCAAGTACATAAAAAAACTTGTTGATTATATAAATACGAATTCATGAGAAGATCTTTCCTTCAAGAAACAAATCTTGAATCAAGTGGAACTCCATCAAACTACCTTGTGACCCTCGAAAGGGTGTAGCTTCAATCTGAATTTTTGAGTTCTTGGACTACCATTTTCCCAAACTCCCAAATCATAGATTCCCAAATTATTCAAAAATAATTCATATTGAGTTGCGATAAAGCTCCACCGAGTTGTCTAATGACTCTCGAAAGGGTATAATTCTCTATCACAGTCTCATACACTTGTTGGACAACAATTCATATTGAGTTCAGCACCAAATCCCTTACCTATCTCCAAAAATCAAACTTCACAATACATGTTCTTGAAATCCACCTACACCAAAAAAGGAAAGCAATAAATGAAGCAAAAATGCTTCTCATGCAAAGCACCATCTCAAGGCAAGAAGCTAACTTGAGATGATGAAAATTCTTCCATCCTTTGAGGCCACCAGTCTCCAATAGTGAAGGCTCAAAGCATGAATCCAATCTTAGTATCTTCTAAAAAAATAATAATCAACAAAAAAATCATCTTGTGGATCTTCATCCTCAACACTTGTTTCCAAGTTAGGAATAGTGATGCTTAAGTCTTGATACTTTTGTTTAAGGTACGCATTTCAATCTCTCAACTTATTCATGCCTAGCCATACATCTTCATTGAGAGTTCTATAATACCTAAAATATGAAGTTATTATAGTTTTGAATCTCCCTAAAAGGGAGCATACATTCTAGATATTTTAGCGTACCACATGTGATGTCAAACAAGGAGGTCTTCAAACTAACCAAACACAAATTCACAGGCTTCTATGCTCCAAACCCTATCTAGTGTGATCCTTCTCAAATTTTGCTATTCTAGCTTGTAGGTGTGCAAACTAGGTTTTCCTTTCACAACTTGCAATAAACTACTCAAAGCCTCAAACAATCTACCATTTCAAGAACCCATCAGGGCACTTTTAAACATACCACAAATTCATATGCACTTACTTTGAAACAATATCACATAAAATGACCTTGAACGTTGGAAATGGCTCCAATTAGCCTACTTTTACAAAGGGACTCATCTTTAAACTTGTTTCCAACATAATATTCCTCCAAACAATCTTAGACCAGATACCAAAACCACCAAAACTTCAAGTTTTACCACTAGGAGAGCCCTCCAAGTCACTGTTTCACCAAACCCTTATTTTAACCCCTCACTAGTAGGGTTTATTGAAAATGCATGATCTCGATGTCTATCCACTTGGACAATTCATCAAACATCCTCTAATATGCTTGCACAAACTTAATTCATCACCAAAACCTGTTACCCCTAAGGTTTGCACTTTTTCCACACTCAAACCTCACAATTCCACTCAAATTCCACCAATTTCACAATTAGGGCTTCATGCCCAAGGCTCCAACTGACCTCCCTTGTTCACCCAAACCCTCCTAACACCTATTCCTATTCTATTTGACCCATTACACTCAATTACAGTAAGTACAGATGGTTTAATGGGCCTTTACTCTATTTAGGCCTTCATACTCTTTACCTCTATTTTCTGGACGCCTACTGAAAATTGATCACCAAAGATTTCAAACTCAATAAAATTAGATCAAACCAACTTTAACAGGATACTAACACATATATCAAATAATCCAAGAGAAATTTAAACAGCAAACCCATTGTATGGGTCCGTACAAATCACAAGAATAGTCAATTTTCTGGAAAAATGCAGAATTTAAAGAGATTTCAATTTGATTTATTCATCAAAACTTTCCCACCAGTGTTTACAATGAGATACCAAACTTATACCAACCCTTTCCCTCCTAAAAAAATTACCACAACCACCTAAAACTGACCTTTGAATGATATGACCGTTGAGCTTCCACAATCTTGCAATTTTGCAATTTTTTGCTTAACATCTTTTTACATCATTTGCAATTTTGCAATACTAACACAAATGACCCCTAACCACACTAATATGACTCATTACATCACAACTTGGTCTATATGACCTTATTGAACATAAAAAAGACTCAAAATACCCTAAATCCTACTTATCAATAACCTTGATTGACAACATTTACCCAAAGGTTCCCCTGCACCAACATGTCAACAAATGTGGGATAATGAGTGGCTCTCAAGATCACTTTAGGTACTTTATATCAAAGAGTCACAATCTCATGGGGCAATACCCTACTTTCAACCCAAAATCAACTCTCTATTAAATAGACTTTAAACTAAAAACTTATATCAACATTTTCACTTTCCTTTGACAAATAGGGTTATGCAATTGCTTAGCATCTTTTCTTGATGCCTTAGTTGTATCCCTTTTCTTATAGATCTTGATTGCAAAATAGACAATAGAAACAACTTCAAACACTTATTTCTTTAAGAAATAATGCCCTAGGCATTTGAAAAACTAGCTAAGGGTTTTTTAAGTCATTTCTTGTAAAATGGCCAATGAGAGAAATAGATATGAGACTCAGCACCAAAAAAGGTTTTGTCAACGTAGAGATGCAATTTTAATATATAGAGTAAATTAGAAGAATCATTCAGAAAGTATTTTATCCTCACCTTTCATGTTTACTTCCCTTTTCACAATTGTTGCACCAATATTCCCTTAAATTTGGCTTCAAGTGCTCTCCACTTTGATTTGATAGATTCTAGAAAAAAATCAATTTATACATTGGTTCTTCTCACACACAACATTAATGATTTTCTCCTACATACAACACTGAAAACATTTATTCAGTTTCTTCACAGCATGGATGTTGGTTTGTCTTGGCCTTAATTAGCAAACCCACAAACTACTAATCTATGGATTCGCCAAAAAAATTGATATATCTTTGGCATAGTATTGTTTGTCCTTTAGACGCCTCCTCTTCCACATGCATTGTCTATGCTTTGAATAAAATATTGCATGGGCTTTCAAATAAAAAAGGTGCAATGCACCCATATTATTAGGGGTAAACGCTTTTGACCGGAGCTATGAACTAGGTACAAGGAACCACAAGAAAAAATCAAACCCGCGAGCACATTGGCCCAGTGAAGGCACAAGGCCTACGAGCACTTTGGCCTAGCAAGGGTTTGAACCCTAGTTTCCGTCACTACAACCAAGCAACTTGACCACCGAACCATGCCCATTTCGTAAATTTTGCATGGGCTTTCAACATCTTCTTCCCCCACATTTTTTTGGATGTTCATGTGTTATCTCATGAGAGATCCTCAGCAATGTTTGATAGAAACATGTTGACTTACACGCCACATTTTATTCTTACCCTTCCATTCTCATAAGAAATGGCTTATTTTCCCCTCCATGTGTTATGATAGAGACTGCCATTATTTCTACATACTCTCAGGTACAACTTTGATACTAAATGTGGGGGTGAAAACATGAATTTATTTATTCAATGAACTACATATACATTAATAATAAGAGAAAAATGTGTAGTTATAGTTGAGTAACTGTGTCAATGAAGTTGCATGAAGTGTAATTACATAACTGATATGTGGTTAACAATGTAATATGTCAATAGTGTATTCTTATATGAGGTTACCATCTATTAGATAATGATCTTTTATAATATAGTATATATAGCACTCATCATTTGATGCAAGAGCATCCAAGTACTGACATAATCCACATCAACCAAAAAAATGTTTCATTTTAAGTTTTACTTCAATTTGATTTTTGTTCTCAGAAGGCAGATTAACTTGATTTTAGTTATTGATGGTGGAAGAAGTTGAATAATGTTTTTTCATAGATTGACAAACATCATATATCTAAACCCTGGAGGTCGAATATGCTTATCAATTGGTTCCTCCATGTGATTAAATTTTATCATGCAAATTATTATTAAAATTTTATGAGAGCTATGGAAAGATAATTAGCATCACTCATGAGCAAAAAATAAAGGGGCAGAAAGAACGCAGTCAAAGATGAAATGACATATTGATGGGGTGAGATGGAAGATCACATAGCCTTATGGAATCAAAATGAAGGTTGATAAAAACAAAAAATATATGAAGAGAATACAAGGGGTTGAGCTTTGTAAAAGGTTGTAGAGATTCAAATAAATGCAAATATAAAAAAAAAAAATTAAAAATGTAGGGGAAGTGCCTCAGAGGGGCATGGAGAAATTGAAGGGGCGCCATTTTTGGGAAGACAATGAAAAATCTTTAGATTAAAAAAAGATTTCCAATGAGGGGGGGTGTGAGCAATAAGTGGGAAGTTGCGTAGAAAAGTATAGAGAATAAAAATGAGGTGCCAGTAGTGGAGAGTAGGGGTGGCACTAGATAGGAAAAAGGTAGAGGGGTTGCATATGAGATAAAAAAAATTAACTTGAAAAATTGGTAAGAAGACACAGAGCTATGCAGCAGATATAAGAATAGAGGGTTGCATGATAGAAAGGGGGTGCAGTAGGGGGTAAGAGTTTTTTAGACTTTAAATATTGTCTAGTCATCCAAAAGAAAGTTTTCAAGAAGAGAGAAAATAGGGGTTGCGAATTGTTTGGTTAAATTGGCTTCTGATCATTTGCAATATTGGAATATTGTGGAAAGGGTTCAATTACCCCCAGATTTGTCACAAAAGTTGGACCACTTAGTGGAGATAGACAGGGGTGTGTAATGTCCTTGCTTTGTATTGCTCTATTTTGGATTCAATAAATTTTTACCCCTCTTTTAGTTAAAGAAAATAGGGGTGGCCTCGTAGTTTGGAGTGGCTGCAATAAAATTGCATATTAGAATTGAGCAGGTAAAAGGTCATCATAGGAAGTGGAGAAAGAGACAAGGCGTCAATAGGAGTAAAGTGGAGTAAACGTGTAGAGGAAAGAAACAAATAAGAGTCGTATAGTATAAAGAGAGAAATTGAAAGATGTTGGAATTGGAACCAGATGAATTGAAGATGGTATAATGTTTAAACTGAGAAATTGAATTATGTATTAAATGAATTCAATATTAATTGAATTTGAATTTTAAAACTGAATTGTTTGACAAGTGAAATTATGAAAGCAAATTGAGTTTGGGCTTGAACAGTGTATTGGAAACTACATGTCAATCAATGTCAAAGGTGTTATCGATCAACTCATCTGTTAGCATGATATTGTCTAAAATAGATGTATCCTCTTCCTTTCTCTATCTACCATACTTTAGACACTATGAAGTTTCTTTTGTAGTGTGTACCCTGAGAATCCTCTAACCTATAGTCATAGACAAATCCAAAGTTACAACATAGGTGAGGGGAGTATCAATGCCTAAAATTCTCACCTCAACAGCTTGTGAGAATGATTTTTTCTATTTTAAGTTTTGTGTGAGAAACAATTGACCATAAATTCTCCACCACACGCTCTCCTTCAAAGAGAAAGGTATCATCACATGTTGAATTCCTTCCTACCTACAAGTCTTAGTATGAGTTCATGAGCACAACATGACCCCTCATTATGTACTATACAAATCATTTGCCTCTATCCTAGAAATATTGCACTTGAAAATAATTTAGAATCTCATTGAGGAAAAACTCCCAATAGAGGTTACTCAAGAAATATTGTGGAACCTCGTTATCATTCCATGAAAATAGACAAAAACCATCCACCATCTATCCCAAAAAAAATCCCTTATTCCTTGATACCAATGAATATGAAATCTCTTACAACTTTCATGCAAGGGTGCTTTGGTTCTCAAATCAATAAATAGAGCACATAAATCAAATTTCAATTTTTTTCTCTTTTACTTGTTTATACAATAATTTTTTAGATTATAATTACCATACATTCTCCCTATGATTGGACCATATATTTATTTTTTCACCAATAGAATCTATATAAGAAATAATAGATTTCAACAATATCATGAGGGTTCTCTAATTTTAATTAGTTGCATTATTATTTTTTAATATATCAATCAATATTTGGAGTTTATTTTTGTTGGTTTAAATTTCATGTAATGAATGTGTGTGTGTGTTTCACAAGGAAATTTAGGAATAGATGGAGAATAGGTTTTAATTTCTCTTCAATAGGAATTCCCTCCACATATTTTGGAGCATTAGTGTTTGGGGGTGTTGGAGTATTTTCAATTTTAAAAAAAAAAATGAATCAAAACAAGTGTAAACAAATTTAATTTTCATTTAAACCACTAAAAACCCAAAATTCTTACCTCCTCAACCTTGTGTATATCATGGTGGCATTGTGCTAGGATGTTAGGGAATTGAGAGAAACTGGGTTAAGCTCAAATGATCTCAGCCTCTATTTTTTTTATTTTTAACATAAACTAAATGCAAGAACATTATAATAAGAACTTTTTTTCCTGATAATGACTATCCTAGGCTTGGTCATTATCAATCCATAATACAAAATTTCTATAGCACGAGTGTATTATATTGTTTTCGTGGTTTCCTTTGATGGACCAAAAAGTGGTTGTGGTCACTTTTGGTCTTCCATATTTGTGCACACACCCTTCTATCAAATTGTATAGGTTTTTCGTTTTCTTAGGGGTGAATATTATTGTGTTAGTTTCAAATTAATTGATCACTAATTACTAATTATTTTCTTGTATATTGATAAATGTTAATCATTATAAATAGAAAAGGGATGATTATGGATCTAAGAAATTGGCTATCTAGTACTTGTGATATGAAATATTTAGGGATACTAAAAATATTTTTTCAATGGAAATCTATAGGGATCCAATTAATATTTTTTTATTAAATTAGAGGAAATGTGCTAACAATATCATGTAATGTTTTAAAATGTAATATTGTAAACCAATGAGTATTTCCTTACCTATAACTATTTGGATTCCTTTTGAATAATTTCATAAATTAGATCATGATCCTAAAGATATGTATAATGTTCCTTACTCTAGTGTTATTGGAAGCATAACATCTTCAATGGTTTGCACAAGAATAGATATTCCGTAAGTAAAGAGAGTTCTAAGTTATATAACCCTAGTAGGGAACACTACATATGGTTAAAGGGTGTTCATATATTTGTACATAAATTTGGATTACTATATTTGCTAATACGAAACTAATAATGTGGGAAAAGTGATTTATTTATAGGGCTTAATTATTTTTAATTATATTTAATATCTAAATTTACCAAGATGTCCTCAAGTGGTTGTGTTCACTCTATTTTGTGAATTAGTTAGTTGGGTGTGTAAGAAATAGTTTATAGTTTATCCTTTGATTACAAAAGTGTATTATATGGTTGAAACATATTCTTGTAAGGAGGCAATGTAACTATAGAGATTGTGTAGAAATATTAAATATTGCCTTTATTTATATAAAGGTGAGTATTGGATAAGATATACAAAGTGCAATTTATTTGGCTAACACAATGTGTCATTCTTATATTAAACATATTGATGTGCAACATCATTTTGTTTACAAGATCATAGAGGGTGGAAATATCATGGCTCAAAAGGTTGACACTATAGATAATGCTGGAGATTCACTTACAAAGCTAATAAGTATAAGGAAATATTTATGGTGTAAGGATGCTACGGAAATTGCATCTCTTAGAGCTTAATTCTTTTTTACTAATTCATATTTGTTGATGAGTGTTTTTGCACATTCACAACATAGAAAAAGTAACTAGGTACCCTATCTCTTGAAAGAAAATCTATCCTCATAGAACTTCCAAAAGATAACCCCCAAGGCTTTGATTGTCATTTTTCAAAAATGGCTCAATGGATGACGTTTTGTTGGTTTCACAAGGGGCCTTTATGGTTAAATTGAAAAATGGAAGCTTCTAAAATGAGGCTTTTGTGAAATCTGAAGACTGGTTAAAACCCTAGTTGTATTCTCATATTTGTAACCTAAAAATGACTCTTAATCATCAAATATGGAAACTTTATGATGATTTTTCTTCCTAAAAGTAACCTAGAGTTAAATAAAATTCAAAAGACAAGGGTTTCAAAGAGATCCTAAATCTAAAAACTAAGAGAAATCATAACAATGACTAATGCTTCAAACAGACAAATCCTCATAAAAACCAATTCTTGTTTAGTTAGGGTTAAACCCACAATGCTATAGAAATGGTGCAATCTTCAAAAAAAATCTTGAAATTTTTAGATTATAAACATTTACACATATTTTGGCATAACATGTTGAAATGATGAAAAATGGGTTAAGAGGTGTTATCATATGGTTTAGGACATAGAGCACACCCACTTTCCAATTTCATTCAAGGATAACCCTAGAGATCTCAATGCAAAGGAGAAAGAGATCTTGCAATAAGGTTGTCCTAGGGGTTGAATATAAACTAATGAGGGGTTCACCACCAAGTAAGAACTTGGAAAGATGAATGCAACACAAAATATAATGCTAAACCCAAATTCAATGCAAATTCTAACTAAATGACCTAGAATTGTATAAAAAACATAATAACAAACTATAAGATGAATTGTGTACACCTGGGAATCTAAAGATGACTAAATGAAGCTCTGAAATGCTGGAAATTCAAACTTTTTGACCTACTGGGACTCATTTGCCAATCTGGGAAAATCAGTCCTAGATCAGGGTTTCTACACATGAACAGGTTTCGAGGAAAAGGGTATCCAAATCTACAAACAAATCTGAAAAACACCCGTAGTGGTACTCATTCGCCACTTCTAGAGAATCAATCTCATTTTGCTTTTTCAAGAATTTGAAGTTCAGTTTTGTGCTTCAATCTCTGCCCTTCCCTTCCAAACTGATTTATGGATCTAAATCTGAGAAAATACCTGCAAAACATAATATAGACTTGATTTTCTTATGGGGAGTTTTCCTCAGTCAAACCCCTAGTTTGGTAATTAAACCTTGATAGAAACAATGAAACTTGAATGTAAATGTGAACATAAACCCTAGCCTCAGGTGTGTCTAAGACTAGGAAATATGAAACATAATGCAATCCTATTCTAATGTGCAAGAATATGATGCATGAATGGAAACATGAAGATGAATGACTCACTTTGAGAGACCTCTAATCACCCAAATGATCCCTAATGATGCTTTTACCTTCCTTAGGTTGAATGTAGAGTGATAATGGAGGATGGAATCACTTAGCAAACAAGTCCTTAGGCTTGGCTTGATGGCTAGTTCCATCTCCCCAACCTAGAATCCATCATGATTCACCATAGACAATCATGATCAACCCTTGAAAATGCTAGATCTTGAATGAAAGTGAGCTTGAATACCTACAAAAACACTTTAATGTTTCTCCTAAACTTCAACTTTGCTTGCTTTTGAAACTTGAATGCTCTTGTGAAAGAATGCTTGAAGATTCTTGATGCTTGTCTCTTGAAATTGCTCTTGAAAATGCTTGCTTAGATCAAAAAATGACTTAGAATCTTTCTTATATAGTCATTAACACCTAATTTACCATTATTTAGATCTCAAAAGCCGACATCAACCAAAAAATTGAATTAAAAAGGTGATTTTCCCACTCAAACCTTAAAAAAGCCCCAAATGGGACTCATTCGCCCAAGGTGGTGAATGGGTCCCACCTAGGATTACTCAATCGCCCAAGGTGGCGAATGAGTCCCACTGTATATTTTCAGGGTGGGTTTTCCAAAATTTTGATGTTTTAGATGATTTTGTCGGGTTTTTAGCTGAAATAAGCCTTGAGATCTGAAATAATGAGTCTTATGGGCCTATTAATGATGAATTAAAGGGTAATTAATGCAAGGGTACTAAAATAGGTTTAGATTAAATGAGAAATTTCCCTATCTCCAAGAAGGGGGGTCAATTTCCATCATTACACATGCATAAACATTGACAATTGAACTTAATGCAATAAAAGGCTAAGACTAACCATATAAAGTAGCATACTAGCAACAAATCACAAATGGTATGAGCAACAAATTCATCAAATATCTTTAACACTTTTCCATTACTATGAATGAACTAAAACTAAAATTGGAAGAAGGAACCATGCACATATTAAGAAGCAACAAGAGAAATAACACCACAAATTCAATATCTTCTCTTGTATTAAATTCAAAATGTATTTACAACAATTCCATATCAACCCTTCAAAATGAGAAAAAACTCCCATTTATAAATTTTAAAATACAAATTTAGGGTTGAGGTACATCTTAGATCAATGGCTTAGATTCAATCACTTGGGCAGTTTAGACCTAGGTGGCTTAGCTAGCTTGGCCCATTTACATTAAATGCATTTTCAAAATTGAAAACCCATATATCACATTGATCGATGCATCCAATTGGGTGTGGGGATCCTTTTACAATAAAGACACCATTAGAATAGACATCAAAACTGATCCTCCTCAAAAATAGTCTATCCTATTTTCTCCTTTTTTGTGTATTCCTTGAACCTAGTCAAAACACTATTTAATTCTTCTTCGGCAGGTGTAGGAATAATTTTGATCATGTGTCAATGTTGCTAGCTAAACTTCAAAATACTTGATCACCTTTGACCAATCAATTTGTGACTTGAAAAACCTATGCATAAAACCTAGAAACATGATGACATCCTCCAAATGATCCTCTATAATTACAGCATCAATTACATGTGAAAATTTTTCTTTCCACCATTGCTTTAGAATATTAATTGTGGATTTTCTTGAGAAACTATCTTTCCTATCATGGCCTCCAAAAATGTTATGCAACCAGCATAAATTTCATTCAAATCCTTTTTAATCCTCTCACAGTCAATCAAGACTTTATCCATTATTTCCCTTCTGAACATAAATGATTGGAGCCATAACTCAGGCTCATGTGCTTTGTCTTCAGAAATCACCCTCTCTTTAACCAAAACTTGGTGAGGCACATCCATCAACATTATTAATCTTAACACAGTTTTATCATCAAAAGCCTTACAATCAACAATAATTCATTGTATTCTCTAGGAATAGTTTTGGAATTTTCTATTTAATTACAAAACTTCTTCCAAAATTGGGATTCCCTTGTCAAAAACCCCTGCTATCCACCTATGACTGACTTGGGTAGAAAATTTCATTTTTCCCAATTCATGTATTGTTTCCTTTGATAACACCCTTGGAGGAGTTGAAGGGCCTACATCTATCTATATAAAGTTGACTAAATGCTTGATGTAGCTTTGAAGCTCATCAACCTATGCCTTCACCTATTCTTTTGCCTTCACTTCCTTCTACAACCATTGTAAAATTATCTCTACTGATTCCCTTAGTTCATGGACTTCCTTTCTTTTGGAAGTTGGTCCCAAATTTATTGAAGAAATATTATAATCCTTGGGAGGAATGTCTCCCTTAGCCCTTTCAACTATTGAGGTGGCAATGTGCACAAACCTTTTATTAGACTCATCCCTAGCAATCTTGGAATATATCTTTTCCCTTTTCTTTTCCTTGGCCTTATTTATTCTAGACAAGAATTCATCTAAGCTTGGGGCAGAAAATTCTATAATTTGTTTAACTTGTAACTGCTCTTTCAACCAATCAGGGGTAGTAGATTATTCAACATTGGGATTTTCTTCTTGTTCTTGATTACTCTATGAAACCTAATTTTCATGTTCCTTCAATGGCTCTTGGTGTTGATTTTATTGTTGCTCCATGTTTTATGTATCAAGCCTCTATTCTTCATGTTTAGTGGGAACTTCTTCAAGAACTTCCTTCTGCTGATCAACATTTACTTCAACCAGAGGGGGAATTGTATCCATCGATTGATTGTCAATTGGTTGCTCCATTACATGCACCTCTTGATGTATTTCTTCTTGGATTGCATGTTCTTCAGGAGTTGTTGTGATTGTTTCACCAAGAACAACCTCCTCTAACTCTTTGGAAACTTTATCAATTTTTTCCAACTTAGGGAATGGAATTCCATTCATAGGAGAGGATTTTCTATGATACACTACTTGGGGTTTCTCTCCTGAGCTCTCTGTATTAATTTTCCCTTCTCTTGTCTCTCCTTCTACCTGTGAATTAGTGGGAGAAATTAGAAGTAATGATGTGGTCTGTGTATCTTTAACTTGAGCAAAAGAAGGAATGTCCTCCTATTGTGCAACAGTAGTAGAAGGGAGTGGTTGCTCTATTCAACAATGTTATTTCCACTGTCTATCTCTTCAATAACATAAAACATCCAATCTTTAAACTAAGAAATTTTCTCCAGGCCCATAATTCTACTCAACAATGTCACCATATCTCTGTATTCATCTTTGAAGTCACTTTTGTACATTATTTTGGAAAACTTAGTGAGGTGTTGCCTTGTTTTCTTTTCCCACTTAGCAATTATAATTTCTAAGCATTTCTTTGGGCCATCTATGTATAGCTTCTTGGTATCTTTCAAGGTAAAAAGTGTTGGTTTTGAATGTGAGGGGATCTCAAATGCCTCAACCAAGGCTTCCTTTGTGAAACTAGTCATTATTCTCCCATATACATGCCAATGACTCTTCTTTGATCATACCTATAGTACTTGGCACATTCTATTATCAATTCTAGGCACTAGATAGTTGGGCGGAATCCTATTGCTTAAGCAATTCCATTTTTCACCATAATCTTGGCCATATTTTTGGGGTTGGGCCCATAGATTCTCTTCTTGATCTCCTCAAGGTCGATGTGACCTAGATTAGTATCTCCCACATTTGCCTAGTGTGAAGCAATTTTGGTTTCAAGAAGGACTCCTTTAAAATCAAACTTCATTTGTGTTGTTCTTGAGAGCTTCTCTAGTTTTTTTGATACCTCACCCTTCCCAACCTATTCACTTGTCCCAACCTACATATGTTAGCAAAGATAGCCTAAATCACTTTAAAAGGGAAAATTTTGGAAAGAATGAACAAATTTCCCTCAAAAATATAAATAAATTCAATTTATTGAAAAATCACAAGGAAAACCATTACATTCTTCCACATTTGCTCAAAAAATCATTTTAGAGTTATATGCAAGAAATCCCATCACTAAAAACATCAAATTTGTCCTTTAAAGGCATTTCAGGGATTTTGAGTCACCATGGATTTCAAAGATTTAGGCTATTTCTTTCTCTTTTGGTCTTAAAACCTGAATTTCAGGGATTTCATGCAGAGAAGAAATCTCTGAAAAATAACTTTCACTCATGTTGCAAGGGTTTTGAATAGGTCTTCGTGGATTTTGGGGAATTATGAAATCTCTGAAGAGGAGACCTTCGCAAATTTCAAGAGGTTCAAAAATCTCTGAAAATATCATATCATTGCCTTTAAACAAAATTCTTGTCCAAGCTTACCCCAGGTTTTCAAACAGTTCACGGATTTCATGAGGTCTTGAATTATATCACAGAGAGTTAGTTTCCATGAAAGGGAAAATTCAGCGAAGACAATTTTAAATGATCCTTAAGCAAGTTACTCAAAAATTCAAAGGTTTTAGGAATTTTGGGAGATCACAAAATCTCTGAATGGTGATCTTCATATCTCATTTTCTTAAAGAGCTCAAGTATTTAGAAAACTCTGAAATTGAAGTGGTTTTGAAATATTTCAAGGTAGATAGGATTCCGTGGGATGATAATTTTAGCGAAGGCAAAGATTTAACACATTTTACGAACTTTGAAGACTTTGGTGATTTTAGGGACTTAATAAATCTGAAATTTATGATTTTGCTAAAAAAAAAACTGCTAATTCATCATCTATTTTCGGACTTTCAGGAACTTTAGGGATTTATGGGAGTTTTGAAAATTTTCTTAAAAACCAAATTTCCTCAAATGAAGTTACCCCTGGATTCGCTTCGTTTTGCTAATTGTAATGGTCATTCGTCGGAGCTTACAAAGCTTTGTGGAATTCGAAGGACCATGGATTTTGAAACAAAGATGACATTTCATGAAGACACCCTTCTACAATTTTGTGAGTTTTACAAATTTTGAAATGATGGTTTCCTTGGGTGCCAAGACTAGGGTTTTGGGGGGCATGAGCCCATGGTGCATTAGATGAGTGGTGGTGTTATTGTTGTGGTCACCAAGGTGCAAGTTTCCAGACTTGACTCATAGCATTGTTGCGGATGTTGTTGGCGAAAGGGTGGTGTTGTTGTTGTGACCACTAGGGTTCAAGTCTCTAAACTTGACCATAGCATTGTTATTGTTCTTGGAGTTCTCTCCATTGTACCAGACATTAGTGTCTACGGCCTTCTCCCTCGCTAGGCTGGTGTGCTTGTAGGCCTTGTGCCCCTGCTGGGCTACCGTGCTCGCGAGCGTGGTGGTTGTTGTGCTCGCAAGCCTTGTGTCACTGTTGGGCTTCCCACTCGCTAGAGTAGTGATTGTTGTGCATCCATGCCGAAATGAGGTCCCCATTTGTGGCCTCACTGATTCATAGCTCCAACAATATTGAGCTACAAGTATAAGGATTTCATATATTAATCATTGAAACAATTTTAACAAGAACTCCAAAAACCTAAAACAACTCTCATCAACCATTATAAACTTCAAAATAGGCAAACATATAACAATGTGCTTTGTGCATTTTATTTTTTAACATTTTTCCCTATGTAATTTGACATTCGAATCAAAACCATAAATGTAAGGATTTTTTAAAAAGGAGTGCATAGAATTTCTACCAACCTTTGAACTAGTGTGTGAGGAAAATCAACTCGAAATTACCCTTGATATGCACTCAAACTCTACAACTTCACACTCTCTTGCTTGCCTAGATGCCTTAAATTGCCTTCACTCTTCACTTCGAGTTTGTAAAATAAAATCACAATGAGGATGAATTTGCAAAAGTTGTTTTAAAATTCCATCATACTTCATAAAAAAAATTGTCGACAGTCATAGATGTACATCACATCAACTAGTCACTTCAAAATTTCACCCGTTGAAAGGAGTTTTGAAGATCTCGCATACCTTTGAAATTCAGAGATTTGAGATCTTGTTTTGGATTTTCGGACATTTTGTGAGTCAATTCTTCATGAATTTCATGAGACGCAAAAATCCTCAAAGTTTGAAAAACTTTGAGATATGTATAAACTTGGCACTGAGACCAACCTGAGGAATTTTAAATAAGATCAATTTGGCCAATTGTTGCAAGACATTCACACATCTCCCAATTTTGATAGAAACTTGATAAAAGACTTTGGGGATGACCAAAAATCAAAATTTTGAGGACCCTTTCTCGTAAGGAGAAAATACAAGGCAACCTAAAAGCGAGAAAGGAAAAGAGGGGATCCTTGTTTCAGACGAGGCGTGTGTGTAAGGCACAACACTATTATGCTATTGCAATGTAAATATCAACTATGAGAATGTTAGGACTATATTATATTCACCTTACAATATTAAGACTATATTACTTTTTATTATTATTCAATAGTTAGATAATATTATATGTATCTCCAAGAATTATAAAGAGGGTAACTTTGATGCTCCTCATGAGGTAAAGTGTTGTTAAGGGGTAAAAGTTGAAGAGTTTTCTTGTTGCAAACTAGAAACCAACTGTCACATATTTGGACTGTCACATTTTGGTTTTGGTTGCCTTCTGTTGCATGAAATTGGTGTTACAAATTGTGTGGAGTTTTTTTAAATCATGTGGTATAGTACAATGAAGTGACAAAGATTATGTAGGTATTGCATTGGACGCACATAGCACTATGTGTGAAAAACAAAGTAGTGGAAATCATTTGAATCGATTGTTGGACATTGCAACTATTGCTATAGGAATTATATTTGTTGGAAGTTGTTTAATATAATGGACTATTGTTTGTGGACATAGCCCGAGAATTGGGTGAACCATGTTCAACTCTTGTTGTCTCACTCTATTCTGTGAATTTATTTTCATTCGTGTGTTATTTTTGTTCAATGTTGATTTAATCTGCATATAATTGATAATTCATTCCCTATGTTCTTGCCTGCAATTCCTAACATAAAAGGATAAATATTTAATTATTAATTTTTTATAGTGAAATTAAATATGTATTATGAGGTGACATTGAATGGGGGCATTAGGATTTATCCTTTACTACTTATTTTTAGTAGAAGAGAATCTACGATAGTAATAATAGTTATGATAAATTATATGAAAACATGTCAAAGTAGTTATGATAGGTTGTAAGAGCATCTTTTGGGTATATGATTACTATGATAGATTATGATAGATTTCTTACAATATGGTAGTTATATACTATTTCAAGATTTTCCACGTGTGTGGGGTGTTAGAATTTGTTTTCTCACATGTGTTTGTTATATTTAGATTTGAATAGTCATTTTAGATAGCTAAAATGGTATCATAGTTTTAGCACTTGATTTATAATAACATTTATGATATCGTGTATTGTATTTGCATATTTATTAATGTGTTGAAATAGAAATTTTTTGAAATTTTATAGGTTTTACCATTATTCTACCTTAATGTTGCTAGATTAAACATAAATTGTGTTAATGTACTCATTTTTGGAGATTACTACAAGCTTGTAATCTCTTTGGTAGTGGAGTTATTTACTTGAAAAGTGTATCCCCACATATATCAATGTTCTTATGGTGTCACATATTTCATTACCTCGATGATATTTCTATTTCTAAACATATTTTATTATTGTTAATAAAAATAGTAAGTAGTAAGGGTCAATAATTTTTACTATATTTTTAACCAAATTATCAACAATTTAGAAAGTTCCATACCACATGTATTATTTATTATCAAAATTATTTCACAATCTTATTGAGACTCCTATTTGATGATTCATCCTAGACATTATCATGTGGATAATAATTAAATAAATATCTATACCATATTCACATCAATAGATCAATAAATTAGCATAAGATCATTTTGAAGCATTATCTATGAGTCATCTATAAAATTCTCTAAAATTTCTAAAAATAATATTTCACACATTATATTATCGGTAGGAAGTGCTTCTACTAGTTTGTGAAGTAGTTTATTGTTGCGAGTACATACATGTGTCATTTGACCTTTGCTTGGGTGAAGATTTAGAGCACTTCTAAAATCTAAATTTAGAATAATAAAGACTAATGTTACCTTTCTCTTAAATTCTAGTAAAAAATATATAGTATCAAATAATACCCTCAACAATTTACATTGTAAAATTACTATTAAAAATATTGTGTTGAATTTTAATCAACACACCTAAAGAAAATAGCACCAATAAATCTCTTAGAAAACACTTAATTATAAATTCATTATTTATTGATAGACAATTTTGATGCTCTACACTATGTTTTCATTCATATAGCTAGGACAATCATTGTAAATCAAATAGATCACAGTGTCGATACTATTCGTCCATACCTTTTGAAAAGAAAATCAAGAGAAACTAGTATTCCTTTTCTTTTATGTATCAATTCTAGCAATCAATTTAAAAATATATATATTTTCAAAAGAGAGTGTCAATACATATATCTATGTACTTTGAAAATTTTATTAAAAATTTAGTCACACTAAAATAGGGAGTTAATGATATAGCATTTTTAATGTTTTAACAAGATATTTTATCATTAAGATTTCATTTGAATGACACTTTTATTTGTATAAGGATGAAATAGATATTATTTTAATCAACTTTCATAATAAATTTATCTTTCTAAAAAATTATTATGAATCCAATTTACTAACTGAAACATCATTCAATTCAATGATCAAATAGTCAAATCCACAAATTTTTACTTAAAGACTATATGTCCAAAAAAATATCTTCCTTCAACTTTCAGTCAAATCCTAAAAAAATATCTTCCTCCAACATAAAGTTTGAATAAAATTCAATACATCATGTTAAGTTCTAAAAGTTGACTTAAATGTTATCTGATGATTTTATATTGGTCTTCTTTTGAAATTTCCGTCTGATTTTAACATTTTTTTCAATACGAAAATTGTCTTGCAACTAATAAAAGCTTCAAGGAAAAATATAGAAAATTTGTATAAAACGAAAAACCACTTTGAACTAATAACAGTTTCAAGGATTTGGTCTATTCAGGGAAAGGATAAAGTCAAGATTTAAATATTGTTATGCACAGCTGCAAAGTTGGCAATACAGGTGGAATGCATGTGTCTAGCAATTTCTTAATTCTTAAGTTATCAGTATGATCTGACATTGTCTATTGACTTTCAGATTAAGAGATATTATGTATTTATGAAACAAAATATCTTCACCACTGAGATATTTGTTGACATGATCATGTCTTGTCTTTCTATAAGGAATCTCAATGCTTGGGTGATCAGATTTATGATTATAGGTCTTCTCTTTGTTTTAGTTCAGGTTGAAGTATGCATTTATAGATTAGTATCATGGCATGTGACCAGATAATACCTCCTGGGTCATTTCCAAACTGATGACATAAGACAATGCCATAATTTTTAGGTATGTCTGCAACTCAAGTGGTTATCTTTACATTGTTGGTAGGATGGGAAATGATAGCAATAACAATACCTTTGATTTTCCTCATGATGTCTCATGTGATGCTTCCATAGTTGATGTCATTACATATAAAATGCTTTCATATCTAGTTATCCAAACACGTTTTAACCACTAGATTGTGATTAAGTCACAAAATGTAGATAATTGTGTCAATGATTTGGAAAAAAATAGAGGATTTCAACAAGTACCCAAGGCCGATCCCACCATCCATTGGAGGGTATGGTCGGTGGGGTTGGGGCTCTGGGTGGTGGGGTTTTGTAGGGCATAGTTATATGGACCGTGAATTTATTCAATATTTAGTTTTTTACAATTTATGATGAGAGATATGATTGATTCATTCTTTAAAATTTATATCTTTAAGTTATTTTTATGAGGATAAATTGATTGTTAAATTATTTCACATAATATTAATGATTATATAATTATTTGGTATTATTCGTTATCTTGTGATTTCATTTTTTTCTTTTGAAGTTTTGATCAATATTTGTGTTCATCATTTTGAACACAACATCAAACCTATTAGAGTAACAATTGATAAACTAGTACAATGTAAACAAGGACAAAATGAGACAATCAATATGTATGTGATTCAATTTTAAATGATGGTAGCTAAAATAAGTTTCAAATACTAGATAATCATTTTCAATAATTATTTATCAATAGTCTATTTCCAATACTCAAGGAGTGTATTAAATACTTATCATTAATTTTGAGTTATGTGCTAGTGTATGCCTATATGAGGTTACCAATGTTAGATAACAATATTTTATAATATATATAACACTCCTCATCCCCATGAGTATTCATAAGTCATATTAGCAGAAATAATAAAAGCATCAATAGCTTCATCATCAAAGGATTTATCTGTAGAGGAATCATCATTATTTTTCTTTTTATTCTTACATGTTCCTTTTTTAGATGCCCCCGTTTACTACAGTTCCAACACCTCAATCTACTCTTACCAGGTGATTTTGACCTTCTCTTATACTTAGAACGATCCTTAGACTTGTCATTTTCACCTTTCTTTTTGTCCTTACCTTTATCCTTAGATCTATCGCATACATGCAATGCATCTTTAGACCCCTTTGAAGTCCTCCTCATTTCCTCCGAAATTAGAGTGGCAACAAGGGCATCCAACTTTAAATCATCTGAAAATGAACCACTGATTGTAACAATAAGATTATCCCAGGATTCAGGTAGTGAAAATAATAATAAAATACATTTATCCTCCTCATCTATCTTTACATTAATTGACTGTAGTTGACTCAAGATTAGATTAAATGAATTCAAGTGTTCTGCAATCAAGTCTCCATTATTCATTTTAAGAGAATATAACTTTCGTTTTCATAAATAACTTGTTAATGAGACTCTTAGTTTGGTATATCTCTCCTATTCTATTCCATAATCTATATGTAGTAGTCTCATTAGACACATTTAATAGAATAGAATCAGATAAACACAAATAAATAGTACCACGAACCTTTTTATCTAACTTAATTCAATGCTCATCTGACATAGTTTCTCGTTTATTGTCTTTACTAACAACAACCCATTGATCTCTTTCTTCCAAGAGATCCTCCATCTTTAACTTCCAAAGCTCTTACCTAGTACCGTTGAACTTCTCAATGTCCAGCCGAGATGAACTTCTCAATATTTTTTTGTGATGTTATCCATTTTTTAGTAATGTGCACGTTCAACTAAAAAAAAAAATTATCTTTTCCAAACTCACATTTATCTTCCCCTTTTTTTCATGCTCTTTCTAATTTGACAATTAAAACACTTTGCAAGTTTTCATAGTTGCATTAAGCAACTTTCATGACAAATAAAAGATAATTACAAATTTTCATTTAATAAATTAAAAACAAAGCAAGGTTGAGACATTTTCTCAACACTTGTGGTATCACATATTTCATTACCTTGATGATATTTCTATTTCTAAACATATTTTATTATTGTTAAAAAAATTAGTGAGTATTAAGGGTCAATAATTTTTACTATATTTTTAACCAAATTATCAACAATTTAGATAGTTTCATACCACATGTATTAATTATCATAAAAAAAAATTCACAATCTTATTGAGACTCCTATTTGATGATTCATCCTAGCCATTATCATGTCGATAATAATTAAGTATATTTTGTGACACTATACCATATGATCAATAAATTAGCATAAGATCATTTTGAAGCATTATCTATGATTCATTTATGAAAGTCTCTAAAAATAATATTTCACACATTATATTATTGGTAGGAAGTGCTTCTACTAGTTTGTGAAGTAGTTTATTGTTGTGAGTACATACATGTGTCCTTTGACCTTTGCTTGGGTGAAGATTTAGAGTACTCCTAAAATCTAAATTTAGAATAGTAAAGACTAATATTGTTTTTCTCTTAAATTTTACTAAAAAAGGTATAGTATCAAATAATACCCTCTATAATTTTCATTGTAAAATTACTATAAAAATATTGTGTTAAATTTTAATCAACATACCTAAAGAATATACCACCAATAAACCTCTTTGAAAACACTTCATTATAAACTCAGTATTTATTGACAATCAATTTTAATGCTCTACACTATTTATTTTCATTTATATAGCTAGGACAGTCGTTATAAATCAAACAAATCACAATGTCAATATTGTTCATCCATACCTTGTGAAAAGAGAACCAAGAGAAACTAGTATTCCTTCTCTTCTATGAATCAATTCTAGCAATCATTTTATTAAAAAAGAATTGCAAAAGAGAGTGGCAATACATATATCTATATACTTTGCAGTCTTTATTAAAAATTTAGTCACACTAAAATAGGGAGCTAATGATATAGCATCTTTAATATTTTAAAAATATATTTTATTATTAAGATTTCACTTGAATGGTACTCTTATTTGTATAACGATGAGATAGATCTTATTATTGTAATGAACTTTCATAATAAATTAATCTTTTTAAAAATGCAAAAATGTTTATGAATTCAATTTACTAATTGAAACATCATTCAATTCAATGATCAAATAGTCAAATCCACAAACTTTCACTTAAAGACTATATGTCCAAAAAAAAAATCTTCCTCCAACTTTCAATCAAATCCTCAAACTTTCATTGTCTAAAAAAATATCTTCCTCCAACATAAAGTTGAAAAAAAGTCCATACATCATGTTAAGTTCTAAAAGTTGACTTAAATGATCTGATAATTTTATACTGGTCTTCTTCTGACATTTCCATCTGATTTTAAGATAAAAAGTATTTTCAATACGAAAATTGTCTTTGAACTAAGAAAAGATTCAAGGAAAAATATAGAAAATTTGTATAAAACGAAAAACCACTTTGAAGTAATAACAGTTTCAAGGATCTGGTCTATTCAGGGAAAGGATAAAGTCCTCTGGTTGGAATTTGGTGTAGATTTCAAAAACCAACAAACAGCAAGATTTAAATATTGTTATGCACAGGTGGAAAACCTAATCGAAAAATTAATGCATGTGTCTAGCAGTTTATTAATTCTTAAGTTTTCAGTATGATCTGACATTGTCTGTTTCAAAACAATTGACTTTCAGATTAAGAGATATTATGTGATGCAATTGATTATATTGAAAGGAATGGACATCCCCATTTGACCAAGAAAATACAACTGTTTATTCTTTGAACAAACTCAAAAAATCTGTTCTTACTTATGGTGAACAACACTTCCCCTAGTTTACATAACTACGTTCTTCTATTCCTAGGACAATCTTTTCATACTCAAGTAAACCCGAAACACTTCTCTTGATTTTATCATGTTGATCAAGCAAAATATCTTCACCACTGAAATATTTTATGACATGATCATGTCTTGTCTTTCCATAAGGAATCTCAATACTTGGGTGATTAGATTTATGATTAGAGGTCTTCTCTTGGGTTTAGTTGAGGTTGAAGCATGCATTTATAGATTAGTATAATGGCATGTGACCAGATAATGCCTCCTGGGTCATTTCCAAACTGGTGACATAAGAAAATATGATAATTTTTTAGGTACGTTTGTAATTCAAGTGGTTATCTTGACTTCTCTCTTTATCTGCTTTTCATCCTGATGATGGATCATGGAGTATGATCTGAAACGTTGATGTAAAAATCTACACACAATTGATCCAAAAACTCTTGTTCAATGTTGGTAGGATGAGAAACAATAGCAATAACAATATCTTTGATTTTCCTCATGATGTCTAATGTCGATGCTTCCATAGTTGATGCCATTGCATATAAAAAGCTTTCCTATCTAGCTATCCAAACAAATTTTAACCACTATATTATGATTAACTTACAAAATGTAGATAATTGTACGAATGATTTGAAAAAAAATTAAAGGAGGATTTCACAAGAAAGAGAGTATTTAATCTATGAGGGTAAATTGATTGTTAAATTATTTGCACATAATATTAATGATTATATAATTATTTGGTTTTATTTTTTAGTTTAGGATTTAGGGAAGAGGGGCCCATAGTGGAGCACCCTAATTTCGCGTTTCTCAAAATCCTATGTGGAAATTTCAAATCACTCCCAATTTTGTACAATAGTTTATTTGCAACTCACATGCTTTTATACTTCATTTTAGGGCCACATCATCAAATATGATGCCACATCAACATGCTTTTTGTTGAGGTATCCAAAAAGGCCTAAAAACAAGTGAGACCGATAGTGGTGCACTAAGTCATGTTTTATTGGTGCGCTGATGTGGCATCACATGATTTGTTAGTTTGTGTACTTTATCGATAAAAAGTGTTTTGTAATTGGATATTAAGGTGCCCCACTGTGGGGCCCACTAAGGACTACCTATATCCCCACTATTGGACCCCACTCCACTATGGGCCCCTCTCCCCTATTTATTTTTGAAGAATTGATCAATACATTTTTTATCATTTTGAACACAACATTAAGTTTATTAAAGTAACAATTGACAAACTAGTACAATGTAAACAAGGATAAAAGAGACAATCAAGAAGTATGTAATTCAATTTTAAATGATGGATTTAGTTTCAAATACTAGATGATCGTTTTGAATAATTATTTATCGATAGTCTATTTTCAATACTCAAGGAGTGTATTAAATACTTATCATTAATTTTGATTTATGTGTTAGTGTATGTCTATATGAGGCTACCAATGTTAGACAATATTTTATAGTATATATAACACTCCTCATCCCCATGAGTTTCAATCAATGTCAAATTTATAAAATGGGGACAATGGTGGTGGATTTAGCACTAGTACCAATGACCATCATGCATACATCAAACCAAAATTATCAATATGAGAATTAACAAGTTTGGTAGATTATCCACATGTAGTATTAAAACAAATTTTGTAACTCATCATTTTACCTACTATCAAATGCAGTGATATGTCTAAAGGTATCTCACCACCTTTCACTTGACTAATTATTTTATGATTATGATAGAACACATGAAAATATTATGAGTAGATGCATCATGCTCAAACATAGAATTCAAGGTCTAGGTAAGTGCACAAAGATGGGGGACCAAAAAGGGGTCTTATGTGGCCATTTTTTTTTTTGAAATCTTGAAAAACTGACCTTGGATGAGAAATTGAAGATAGTTACACTAAAAATTTTAATATGCAACAAAAACAAGAGTTGTAGTGCTTTAAATCAAAATTCTAAACTACTTTTAAAAGAAAAAAATGTACAAATTAAGGGGTTCAAAAGGGGGGGCCACACAAATTGGTCTTAGTTTTTTCTTAAAAACATAACATAGCATCTGGTGTGGAGAAATTAGCTAACTCCATGTAGTTTATCCCTGATTTTTTTCTATTTTAATGAATTTTTTCTCTATTAATTTTCAAAGTGGACACATCCTAAAAAAAAAAAATTTGAGTGTGCCCCCCCTAAATTTTTTGAAAATTGATCAAAACCAATATTTTTTTGAATATTCGTAGAATGGAGTCTACGAATATTTATTTGAAATTTTGATGAATGATTAAAAAATAAAGTGAAAAATATTAAACATTGGTTTCTAACAAAAAAAGATACACTAACAAAAGAAAATAAATATGAAAACCCTAACATACTCAAAATGTGAAAAAAATTACATGGTTAGATAGCTAAGAGAGGGTTTAACATTACCATGGTGTCTTTTTGACTTGACATTGAAACATGTACAAACTTGATGGGGAGCACACTTGAGATTATGTCCATTTTTTTACAATTTGCAAAAACACACCTTTGGATGTTGGAAAGTCATTCCAAGCCTTTGGATTGGAATCCCAAGGAAAATCCAAACCAAAGGCTTGGAAATTTTCAAAGCAAACAAAAATGCAAGCATTTTATAATGTGCTTGCATTATGTCAAAGAAAAAAATAGCGTGAGCATGTTATAACATGAGCACATTATAATGCACTTGTATTATGTCAAAGCATAACATAACATGAGTGTATTATAATTTTCTCGTGCATTATGCTTCACTTTGGATGTTGAATGCTTTCACTAGAATTATTAAAAGATTTCAATGGATTTAAGTAATTATTTTAGAAATTTAAATACTTAAAATTAAATGAATGGCTTAATGATCTTAACGTGTACTTTGAGTATGAATATATTATTATACCAAGACAAATTTAATCGGGTCATGCTACAATATGGTAGAAAGAACTATATTAGAGAGGAAGCGAAAATTTAATCCTAAGATAAATCAAATAGAATGGTAGTAACAAGAAGTCTAGAGTTTAGGCTTAAGGGTTTAGCATAAAGGTTTTAGGGCCTATCCCCCAGTTGAGGAATAGTGTTTAGGGTTGAGGATATAGGGTTGTGTATATGGTATAGGGCTTAGGGTTGAATATATTGGGTGTAGGGTCAAGGGCATTGAGTTTATGGTTGAGGGTATAAGGTATTTGTTTAGGGTTGAGAGTTTAGGGTTTAGGGTATAAGGTTGAGGGTATAATGTTTAGGGTATAGGGTTTAGGCTTTAGGGTTGATGGTGTTAGGTATAAGGCTTATAGTATAGGGATTATAGTTGATGGTATAAGCTATTGGGTTACTTGGATAGAGGGTGCAGGGTTTAGAGTTTAAGGTATAGGGTTGAGGTTTGAGGGATAGTGTTCATGGTTGAGGGTATAAAGTTAAGTGTATAGGGTAGAGGGCTTAGGGTTTAGGATATTGGGTATAGGGTTGAGGGTATTGCATTTATGGTTGAGGGTATAAGGTATCTATTTAGGGTTGAGGGTATAGGGTTTAGGGTTTAAGGTATAGGGTTTAATCTTTAGGATTGAGGGTGTAGGGTTTAGGCTTTAGGGTTGATGTATGGAGTTTAGAGTTGAGGGTTTAGCATATAAGATTTGGGGCCTACGGTTGAGCGTACAAGGTTCAGTGTATAGAGTATAGGGCTTAAGGTTGAGGATATTGGGTATAAGGTTGAGGATATTGGATTTATAGTTGATTGTATAAGGTATCTATTTAGGGTTGAGGGTATAAGTTATAGGGTTTAGGTTTGAGGGTATAAGGTATAGGGTTGAGGTTTGAGGGTCTAGGGTCTAGGGTTTAATGACTAGGGTTGAGGGTATAGGTTTGAGGTATAGTGTTCAAGGTTGAGGGTACAAGGTTAAATGTATAGAGTATAGGGCTTAGGGTTTAGGATATTGGGTATAGGGTTGAGGGTAATGTTGAACATGCTATAGTCCTGAGAGGGGGGGTGAAACAACATACATTAAAACTCAACCATTCTATTTGCATATTAGACATCACATCACATTAACTAAAAGAATAGCATAAATGAAAACATGCACAACACAAGGACACCAAGATTTTTATGTGGAAAACCCAATGAGGTAAAAACCATGGTGAGAGTTAACTCACAATAAATGAAGCTCACTACTTACAAAACTTACAATGTAGTTTAAGCCTCATTGCCTAAGGACTTGCAGACTAAGGTGCACAACCTTAGGACAAGATGCAAGGACCTACTGAGACTCACTATCTCAAAGTAGGATATGTAATTTAATATTTATTTATTTCTCCAATTATCATTTTACATTAAATAAATTTATTTATCTAGCTCTTCTAATTTTCCCTCCATCAAAATTCAAATTGGGTCTTACCCTCTCTCAAATTTTCTATCCATTGATCTTGCAAATTAATTCCATCATTGATCAAATATCAAGTGAAGCATATAAATAAGAAGCTTTCATTTCATTCAAACCCCCTAGAACTCTTGTTATCAAAATCTATCAAACACTTTCATGATCAAGTTTTATCATTATTAAGCATCATCAAGCATTTATCATTATAATTGTCAAGCATAGGTATCATTTAATTTTGATAATTTATCATTATCATTGCATAACATCATTATTATTTTTTATCGTTTGTTACTTTGAAGAGAAACCAACAATGGAGCAAATCAAGATGTTAGCTATGATGACTTTTCTTGTTATCTAAATTCTATATTATGAGCCAAGATCTTGAACTTCATTGTGTGATTGTGAAAGTGTGATTTTGTAAGCTAATTGCATTTTGTGATTCACATTTGAATCATCATCTAAAACTATGATGCAAGGAGGATAGTTTTGTTAGGAATTAGTGTTCACATAGGTGTTGTGATTAGTATGTTTAATAAAATAAAGTTATGTACGTTAATATTAATTTTTTGAGAAACAACTAAATATTATATTATAGTGAGTGTTTGTTTGTATTATGAGTTGTTTTAACAACTCATATATTTAAGAGTTTGTTTATTTGTTAGTCACATGATTATCTAGGTAAGGGAGTTGTTATAGGAGGTTTTCTATAATATAGGATATGTAAATCCTATATATGCAAATGTATTGAATGAAAGGATTTATATAGAAGCAATAATTTTTTTGTGTAACATTTGTAGTTGTAATGTAGCATTCTAAAAATCAATATGGTATTAGAGAAATAATTATCTTTGCGCTTGTGAAAATCCATGGAGATTCCTTCAACCAATATTGAATGCCAGTAGAATAATGAAGAATATTATTTGAACCAAATTGATGCATAGGTGAGTTGGTAAGAGCACTGGTATATGTTTTTATTTTAAAATCACATTTTTTTATATTAGTATAATTCAGTCTTAGTAGAATTGTCACATCTCATTCATTTCTCAATGAAATTTAAAAGTTCAAAGTTTTTTGGAAATTTGGTGAAGAGGGGAACAAAACCCATAAATTATTTGAAGGTATTTATAGTATTTAGTGAGTTGTTTGAGGTAGAAATTTGATTGATATTTGTTGGGTGTGAGAAGAAGTGAGGAGTTTTAGCAAGTGAAAGATTTTATAGAAAATATAATATTATTTGTGTTCTAAATCAGCTATTATTCAATGATTCTAGCTTCTTCCACTAGAACGTGATTTACACATGTTTGATTTCCTATGCTTAAATATTGTGGCCACTGCTATAACACTTTCTTGTTGCAAATCCAATTGGCACATGCCTACATCTTCATCCATTGATTTTCTTAGAGGAAGGGCAATTTGGCCTTGAAATTAATTGCAACTTTTTAGAGTTATATTTATGAATGCATGTAGCAAGGTATGCACAAGAAGAACTTCAGGTCTTTTGGATGTGCAAATTGTACAGGATTATTGCAGTGGTGTAGATCAGCAACAACTTCCTTCACATTTGCAATAACATAAAGAATCAAAATATAGAGGCGGTGAATTTCAAATCACAGTGTACAAACTGTGAGTATGTTAGTAAATATAAATTGATTGAGTTGGAGATTCATTTTTTGCATATGGTAAAACAATGAGGACACTCATGTGTTCTATATGCTTGCAGATTCCATAGGATTATACATTCATTCTTGTGGTTGCCAAACCATAACAAAGAGGTGATTTTTTCCACTGGAGAAGAGTGTCATCCCCCATAGCTTAGAAATTTCTTATTTGTTTAAAGATTAATGTTAGTTTCTCAAAACTGTGTATTAAAACAAGGGGTAGTACTGTACTATTTATTGGTTTTATAGAATCAATTATTCATCTAATGGTGTCAATATATTAAAAGTATTATACAAAAGTGTCAAAAAAATTGTTAAATAAAATTGCCTCAATTGTAAATGGATGCACTATCGCTTGTATGTGACATCCATCTTGTGGGGGCATTCTAAAACTAAGCTTCAAAGTCAAATTTACTAAGTAGAAAATCTAT
>VDFB02000003.1:492914425-492967791 GCA_007258455.2 Sequoia sempervirens
TTTCCATTAATGCCATTTGAGTTTCTTCTAGCGTAGCTCTTGTTGATCCAAGCTCCAGAGAAAGTTCATCAATCTTTCTCACTCTATCTTGAGAAGCACAAATGGTCTTCTTTGCAACTTCAATGGCATAATCACGATCTTCAACCAAGTGCATGTACTCGGACTTCAAGGTTACCAAAGAGTTTCTGATAAGTTGCAGATTGGGAAGAGCAACTTCATCTTTCACTCCTCTTTGTCTCTCTTCAAGCTGAGCCTTCCAGTACAATTCCTCAACCAAGCTATGTGTGTGATCAAACAAGGATAAAGCTTGCACTTCCTTGTCAACAAACACCTTGAATTGTCCTTCCCACTCATAAGAATGCGAAGATGGTGAATTGCTGGTTGGCTGCTTTTCAAAATCAGAACTTTGTTTTGTGACATCGCTGTCCTCAAAGCTGCTCCAACCTTCTTGTCTTTCATCCTCAACTAATGGAGAATGTTCAGTGTCATGGAGAGGAACATACTCCACAGTTTCTTCGTCCTCAAGCTTGCAATCAACTTCTTGCCTTGGTAGATCAGCCTTGTGATCTAAAACCACATTGAACCTTTCTTCTTCAAAAGCCGTAAGGTCTTCAAGCTCTTCATCCACCTCATTGCCATTTTGATCAAAGGCTATGGCAGCCCCTGACTCAAACGAACAATCATTGAATGCTGGTTTGAAAGTTTCGGAAGTAACATCCTCCTTGGTGGCTGCAATCAACTTGAAGGGATCACCATGGAGCTCTTCAAAGTAAGCTTCTTCATCAAAGACAACTTCTCCTTTGGCCTCCTCATAGCTTGCAAGGCAGACAATATTTTGGTTTTCATCAGGATCAAAAGGAAATTCATCCCACAAAGGTTCTTTGTTATACCTCTGTGCCAACACACCTGGATCCCAAATGCCAAGGGGTTGACTGAGATGATCAACAGGAAGAGGTTTTTCATGCTTCACTGGAAGTATTGACTCAATGAATAAGTCAAATCCTGAATCTCTTAAGCTGATATCTTCAAAAACATTTTCTTCCGATGGTTTGGTTTGTTGGTCAAACCCAAATCCAACAATGTCACCACCGAAATGAAGTGAAGATTCTTCGATGCTGCTTGTTTCGAAAACTTCACCTTCATTATCTTTTATGGAACTATCATGAGAAAGTATGTTGCTGATTTCCTCATGTGGAACTTCTCGGGGAGTTGAGACAGCAACAAGAGCAAAACTATCCCTCACTAAATCTTCAACAAGAGGAGGTACAAACACATCGAAATCATTACCAACATCATCACTTTGGTAACGGTCATAAGCTGATTCAAAGACACCAATAGTATTTCCTTCAACTTGCTCTTCTTCACTTGCTATCACATGCAAGTCAAGGGGCGTATTATGAGGCTCTTCCACACACTCTTCAACTGTCACGTTTTCTCCTTCGAGCTCACGATCATTTTGATGTGATATGTGCACCTTGTTTGTGCCATCTTCAATGCTAGATGACTGATTTTTCTCTTCAACTTGCATATTTGTCGGCTGCAATCCACAAATAGGCACTTCATCTCCTTCCTTCTTTGATTCTTCGAACAAAGCTTGTTCTGCTTCCCTTTTTATCCTTTTCCTAATGTGGTCCACCATCTTCAACTTTTCGGGCTCCAGTGACGCCACACACCTCAAATGGGAATCTAATGAAACATTGTACCTATAATCATCTGGCATGGTTTGATATTGCTCACGGAGTTTGACAGCCTCATCTTCACATTGTCTTTTAAACTGTTTGGCATACTCAATGAAGTCCCTTACGACATCACTAACCTTTCCTTCCTCCGATGCCATAGTTGAATCTGACTTCTCACGACCCATAGACCTTAGAAAATGCAACATCTTTGAAACTTCTGAAAGCTAATACTGAACTCAGCTCTCACCTCTGATGTAGAATCTGTTTTTTCTGTCAAGTGAATTTTGATGGGCACAGGATGGCAGGATCTTGGCTCTGATACCACTGAAATATTCCGAGCCAAATTTTTTCGTTTTTCAATTTACAAATTACAAAGCAGAGCACCCGTTAAGGTTAGAGAATAAACCAAAACGTGCAAGAAAACAACTCTAACCAGAATGGCACCGATGATGGCGAGCATTGGTCAGAGGATCTCTACTCTAAATACAGAAAGGAACTCAACGTCAAGTATGTGCTACCCAATCCAAGGCGGAGTGAGGGGCGACCATATGACGGAGTGATTACAGAATTAAATGCTTGAAATAAATGCTGAAACTGGAAATACTCGACACCCAGAATGTGCTTGCTAACCCAAGCTGGGAAAGTAGCTACCATAGGGCGGAGCTGTAACTATTACAATAACTTAAATGAATTTGAGAATTACAATCAGATTTGAACAAGAATGAAATGACTGCCAGTACTACTGTCAGTTTTACAAAGGATGTTCATCTGCCTGCTGAAATCATAGAAATTTGAGAGCTTAACATTACATCAAAAGATCTCTTCTTAGTATGGTTAGAAGAGCCAAAACAATAGACCTTTCAATGCTCAAAATTACAACTCTGATTTTTGGATAAATCTGCACTCTTGAATTAAAAACAGCAGTCTAAGGAATTCACTATTTTGCTCATATCTCTCTCTTAACTTGCCCAATTAACATGAAACCAAATGCAATAAGCTCTAACAATGGAGGCGCCTAAGATGAGACACAGGAAACAGATCCAAACAACCACAATTAATTATGCACGATACCCAATGCAATCAAATGGTACGGCTGCAAGAAGGAAGGCGATCTGCTCTATTAAATTAAATACTTCTCTAAAAAATCTGCAAATTAGAGAATGATGGCGCCTAGCCTTAACAAGGGGAATGGGTTAATACCCAGATGCAATATTTTTGTCTTTTTGATTTATGAATAAAAACATGAATCTGCTGTAACAAATAATGCAAAATGCTGAAAACCACTAATATGCAAATCAGATCTAACCATGCGATAAGCTGATTACAATGCATAAACTAAATGTAACTCACAAACTAGACTAAATCACCACTAGTCGCTGTCTTTCAAGCGAGAAGCAATGCCCAAGCTAGGAGGCCTTCATTCCTCGAAGCAATCCCAAAGCCAATCCGGCAACATAACATTCCTGTAGATAAAAGATACCAAATGATGCTCCAAGACTCCTTTTTATAATTCTCCAGTTGACTTCTCAAAACCCTAAAATCCGCTTTTAGGTCAAAACCCAATCTCCTCAAGGATGGGCGTACTTTTCCTTCAAAGCTTTAGATTTGATATTTTAAATAAATATCATACTTTAATAAATGCGCCCAACAAAGCTTGCTCAGACTTTAGTAATAATTAAAATATTCCTTAATGAGGCGCCACCCTCAAAAGATCACCTTTTTAAAACAACCTTAAGTCATTAACTCTAGGCCAAGGGTCAACGTTAAAATATAATAATTAAAACGTGACTTTTTAATTAAATGACTTAACTTATCCTTCCGAATATGCCCTGAAGCCAATACTGAGCAAAACATCTGACCAAACTGAAGCAGGAAGTCAACCGAGCTGAACTCAACTGGAAAGCTGCTAAAAATAGAATTTACTAAAAATAGTAAATTCCGGAAAATGCTCAGAATGCCGAGATGAACACACCACTGCGAAGCTCTCTGAAAACCCAGAAAGGATCCGCCATTGAATCCATCATCTTTGAGCAATGACCTCCTCAAAAATAGGAAACCCTAATTTATCTTCCGACTAGCCTTCGGGTTCCCAAGGAAAAGGCCAACGGTCACTAGAAAGATCAGGTTTGAGAAGGGGACATTACAGCTTCATCACTCTTACCTTGTCTTGGCAAGGAATCAAATGGTGGCTTGGATGATGTTGAGTTGGATGTTGTTCATACATATGATGGCAATCTAGAAACTCCAGTATGTGGTGAACAAAGAGGTTTGGTTAGGACTGGTTTGATATTGCAAGATATGGAGGTGAATGACTATCATGATGCTAGTACCGAGGAGTTGAAGAGTGATCATGAGGAGTACAATGATTACATCCTTCTTGAACAGAGCAACCAGCCTTATAGCACTTGGGACCCGAGTATGATAGCCCCTACATATGATGAGGATCCTACATGGGACATATTTCCCTTTGATCTTGATGATGTTCCAATCTCAGGGCACAATGGAAGCCATGAGGATGTTGCTAAATAAGCTAATCTTGAAGAGTTTAATGATGTTCTTGAACACATATCCAAATCTGTTCAGATTCCTTCTTTAATTATATGACAATTGATGACACACAGTTGTTGACTTCCATTTTGAAAATGATGCTTGCTTCCAACATTTTCTCAATCTCATCTTGCACCTTGGCAGCGTAATTCTTATTCACTTTGTAGGGTCTCTTCCGTACGAGTTGTGCATCCGGTATGGGAGGGATCCTGTGTACGCACAATTTTGGCCCCATTCCCTTGAGGTCTTTGTATGTCCAGGCGAATGCATCTTTTTATTCCATGAATATTTTGAACGTTTCTGCCTTCAGTACGGGGTCGCAATCATCACCGACCAAGATTATTTTTGGTTTGTCTTCCTCCCCCAGGTTCACCCTTTTCATCCTTGGTTCCTCGTACTTGATTATTTTGTCTCATTCAAACTTGTGGGTTGGTGTGTCATCTAGTTTTGCTACTCCCTCTTTGTATTCTCCGTGCTCGTAGGAAATGTTTGATTGGTTGTGGCTTTGTCTTCTTCTTTCTTGATTTCTCCTACTTTTAGCATGTTACACTTTGGGTGGAATACCTCGTAGTCTTCCATTTTCCAATGGAATAGACTGTTGAAAGAACTCGTCTTGTCTTCAGAGTAACTCTTTAGGTCAAGTATGCCTTTGTCATTGGGTTCCATAAAATTTCTTCCTTCGTCTGCATCTAATTCTCCTTTGTTGGACTTTGATCTGAAGGATGCCAACTCTTCACTCATGGCCTGGTTCTTTAGGTTGGTGACGTACTTCCTCCCATTACTCTCAACCGAGAGTGTGTTATGTTTCTAGTTGTGGTCGGCCTTGGAGGCGATCAACCATCCTCTCTTGAGTAATGCATCATACGCCTTCTTTTGTAGTGGGATGACGACAAAATTCAAGAGGAATTGTTGTGTGCCTATTATCACTTTTTGTGCCATTGGTGTACCGAGAGGTTTGATGCCGTATTGGTCAGCGCCTACCCAGTGGAATGTTGGGGGCTAGAGAGTTGGTTTCCTTTGGTAGTACATTTACTCTCAAGCCTTGTTGACGATGGTGTTTGAGAGTTTCCTCCCAATGATTTCCATCTATATGGTGGCAAGCTTCCTCCCAATGTTCATTGTGAGCAACATTGGGTCCATGGCTTGTTCTCTTGACGACTGTGTCATGCTCTTGCTTAGACCTCCCTGACAAGTTTGATTGCTTTCGACGACATTGGTGATTGCTACTCTCAGTTGTGGCATCATCTATAGAAGGTCTGTTACCTTGATAGCTATGGTTGTATGTAGCTCCTGCCGTACTATGTTCTTCTCTGACTTCAATTGAAGTGATGTACCGGTTGCTCTTTGAAAGTTCTTCGTTCTTTGGCCATCGCTTGTTCTACTTTTTCCTTGGCCTCTTGGAGTCTCTCTTTCTCCGTACGAGGGTTTGGGTAAATAGCCTTCTTCGCTCCTGCTTTGGTAATTGCCAAAACCTCCTCGTCGTCTACTTCCAACATATTTATGCCTTTTTGTTTCGAGCAGTCAGTATCTTCATGATCGACTAGTCCACACCATTTGCATAGTCTTCCTCCTGTACTTTGATTATTCCGGCATTCCTTGGCAAAGTGACCCCATTCTTTGCACTTTCAGGACTATATCATAGGTCTACCTTTGGCATCGTATTGTATTCTACTTCTCGGTCCATTGTTGTTGCAGTATCATATAGGGGATGCATTGGTGTTGTTCTAGGGTTTTGGCGGTGTGGTCGAATGGGTTAACTGTTCCCCTTGTGCAAAGAGTACTTGCGTACTTCTTGTCTTCAGATTTTATGGGCACTCCTTAATAGAGCGTCCCATCACTTGGCAGATGTCACAAAATAAATTCTTTGGGCAATTTTCATTGGTATGACCTTTTGTCTTGCATTCAGTACACCACAATTCTTTGGATTCTTTTGAATTTTCCTCTTTGGCCTTCAGTTCTTTCATCATTCTCATCATGTCTCGCCTTAAGGCTTGTCCTATTTTTGATTACTCATTGCTACTTTCCTCCGTACTTTCATCATCATTTGTCTTTTTCTTTCTTTGAGAGGATGTTTTATTCTCACTCTCAATATCCATTGCCCAATTGTAAGCATCAGTGTACGATGATGGTGATACAACCTTCATCTTCTTGTGCAACGAGGGAATTAATCCTTCAATAAACAATCGTTTCTTTAATCCATCCGTTGGCTAGCTCTCCAACTTTACCAATAATTCCTTGAGCCTACAATTTTAAGCTCATATGTTTTCATGTTTTCCTTGTTTCGTGTTGTATATTTTGGTTAGGATCTCATTATTGTCTCTCAAACACTTGAATTCTTCATAAAATGCTCTTTTTAGTGCTTCCCATGTGGTTTTATGTGCTTCTTCTAGTTTTGTGTACCAGTCTATTGCTATGCCCCTGAGAGTCGTTGGAAATGCTCTCAGCTAGTAATCTTTGTCTTCTTGCTCATTTGCTATCCATATGGTTTCACATGTTTTACAATGTCTCACTTGATCCTCTCACCCATTCCTTGTGAATTTCGGCAATTTTTGCCTTTCCACACTCAGACTGGCTGGCGGAGTCACCATTTTCCTTCCTTGATGTTCTCCTTGTGTGTTGGACCTGTTTGGATTGTTTTGCCCGGTATGTTTCGGTGCCTCTCTTGCACTCACAGCCACGTACGATTCCTCCACTTGTCCACCCTCAACATCCTCTACACTTCGGGTAATTTGGGGGTCGTTTCTGCACTCCCTTCATTTAGGGGTCTTTGGTTCGGATCCTCCACTTCTTGGTTCTTCGTCCGATATGGACAACTCTCAGATACAGCGTATGCGCTTTTCAATTTCTTTATTTAATTCATTTTCATAGTCTATTTGCTCTTCGCTGTTAGGTACTTTCTCTATGGACGATTTTCATCTTTCATTTTTAAAATTTTTTTTTTCCAACTATTTAAAAATACTTTTAAATTACATCCAAAATTCCTTTTTGAATTATTTATTGATTAAAGTGTTAAAAATACTTATTACATAGGAAATAATATTTAAGTTGGCTTTTTGAAAATAAAGTGATTGGACCCACTTAAAATATTATTAATATTATTTGCTTTATTTTATCTATAGCCTTTGGAAAATAAAATAGGCTATGAATCTTCAATTGATTCTTTATAGTTTTTAGAAGGGGACATGACATAATCAGCAAAAATGCATGGAGGCATATAGAAGTTAATTAGTATTTACTAATAGTAATTATCGTAAGTGAAGGTATGCTGAATGTGAAGAAAGTGGAAATACTTTTCAGCATATTTAACTTGAGTATGGATAGTGTGAAGCACATGAAGTCAGTGAATGACATTGAACTCCATGTTAGTGCTATGAAGAACATTTTCTTTGCATTTTCATGATCAATGTACTTTTTTTCTAGATGAGGATATAAGGGTTCAATATGAGGGTCCCTTTACCATCTAAAAAAGAGAAATTAAGACAAAATAGCATGATCTATTAACACCTTACATAGTATGCTTACAATAAATTATCCTTTTCTGCTATGAGAGTGAAGTACCATATGTCCAGGATTGATCAATTTCATAGATTTTTCCAATTTTGAACTTCCTTCCAACCTGTTGCTTCCTCCTTCGCCCCATCTGAAGTAGGCAAAGGGGATAGGAACTGATAAATGGAAGTGAGAATAGATGAAATCTCCTACACCATAATCTTCTGCTAAAGTCAATACATCTTTCCATATTGTGTTTTGAATTCTATATGAAGTGGGAATTTTATTCTGCGTTGTATCTTTTTCTCGAGTTCGCTCTTGTTGTAACTGACAAAATGATTGAATCTTTTTCTTCCTCATCTTCTCCGACCCAGATATCTCTTTACCTTTTTCAGAGTGCTGCAGTTCACCTACTTCCACACTTTCCTTGGGGAGGTAGTGTGGACAACATCCAAAAATCATGGAGAAGATGGGGCCAGAGACCCCTTTCCTGATGGAGTTGCTTGATTTACATTGCTTGAACACCTTTTGGAGAAGATACAAACAACTGTCACAGAACTAACATTCACCTCCACTGCCAAGTTTTTAACTGATAAATGTGAATATGTTGCTTCTTTCGACCATGTTGCAAGTTATTTTCCCCCACTATACACCCTGAAGCTATATGCCCAACCTGAAAGCATTTTAGGCAGCAAAAGGGGATATTTTCACAATCCAGGATTTGTTTCAATATCTGCTCTCCTATCTGCAACCATATCTCAGTCGATAATCTTTTAGCAATATCAAGCTCCACTTGGATTCTTATAGAGGTAGAGTGTGCTAGACCTGCAGTTTTAGAGTCTAATCCCATAAACCTACCTAACACATTCCCTATGCCTAGAAAACATGCAAACTACCCAATACTGTATAGGAAGAATCAGGAGATGCACCGAAATCAACATTATTGAGAATGATTCTGTCATAGGATTAAATTCAAGAAACCAGAGTTTTACCAGCAATACATGCTGATCTCAGTGCCAAGGTTTTTTAGAAAGAATGAAGGCTATATCTTCTTATGATCTAAATGACATTACAGAAAAACCTTGTGCAAAGGGAAAATCTCTGCTGTTTTTTGTATGTACATACTCCATGGTTTGGAAATCCAATTAAGCAAAGTGCTAAACTGGGCCATAGAGAGTTACAGATTAGGCCATGTTTCCCAGGTTTCTCCTCCTCATGGAGGACCTCCTTACGCAAGATGAGAATAGGAAGCATCTCTATACAGGGGATAATTGAGATCCATTCAGCACTGCTTCTTCAGCACTAGTATTCTGCTGCCCATCTACAATTTCTTTTACTTTATTATGCCACATATCCAGTTTTGGTTTAGCCCTTCTATGAAGATTCATGCGCTGTCCCCTAGCTAGTGCTTTGGATATATCCACCATTTCCATGGAGGGACCCAACACAGGTATGCCTCCATTTGAAAAGGCTTTTTTGTGCTTCAATATTTAAGCATACCTAGCAATCTGTCCCCGATACCTGATTCACTGTAACAGCATCTTCCTTGTCATCTTTAGGTTTGATCTCATTCGAGCAGGAATCTCCATTCAAAATACAACTGCGCCTTTCTGCTTCTCGCTTGACCAATTATGACCAATGTACATTATTAAACACCAAAATGAGCTTTTTATATGCAGAGGAATTCTTCAAATTTTTACTTGTCAAGGTATAATGAGTATCCTTTCTGTGGTTAAGGTAAATTTGGTGTGAAGCTTTCCTTTCTGTTATTATTCATTGTCAAACTGTTGACGGGCAGTCAATAATCATCATACACCACACCAAAAAATGCTCATAATAGATTATCTATTATCCATGCCCACCTGAGCTGTGAAACAGATTTTTGTATCTTTGTATATCTTAAGCATTAGTTTCTTGCCAGTTCCATCTTCTCCTTAACACACTCGCTAGTCTAATACTTGCTTTCAATTCACGCCTGTTACATGCAGAACTGTAGCAACTGGTTCATATTTTATTCCACATTGCAAATGGTGTACCTTAAGAAAGTTATATATTCCAAAATCCTGTTTAGTTCCTTCTAAATTACCTGCTAACCATATTTCTTTTGCTGCTGAGAGTTTTCCATTACTATTGTCAATCCTAACTGTATTTTGCAGTTGTTCAACCAAAGTTTTTTAAATCCAGAGGCATATTTCAATGCACTTGCTATCAATGTTCTGTGTTATTAATTTTTATGAAAAGGGAAATTTTATTTCCAGGAAATGTTAGAAACCTACAACTTTACTTCTGGAAGAGTTACTTTTATGAACTGCATATTTCACTACTAATGCATCCTCTTGTTATAACAGGAACTTACCAGAGGTTGGAAGTGCTCATGAGGTGTTAGGGGTACCAACTGTGAGTGCTCGCTTTGGGACTGCACCATTTTTCTGGAATTGGGCAATGTCAGCTGTTGCAAATCTAGTCCCTGCGGTATGTGTGCCTCAGTCATATAGTAAAGTCTGATTTTAAGCTTTCCTTAGTCCCGACTCCTGAATGGTTTACTAGTGATAGGCTAATTGAGTATTTGGGGTCAGGAAGTAAAGCCTCTGAAAATCAAATTTTAGACTTAGAACACATTCTATGGTTGCTGTCAGTTTACAATCATATTATCATTTATATGTGTTCTTGAAATTTCAGGGCATAAGCAATGATCTCTCTTACATAAAGATTGTTAAAATATGCATTAGGTGATCTAAACTTAATTCAAAGCACATAACACCACTTGACCATGAGGTTTTGGATGTTGTGTATGTGGGCTTTGGTGAAGGAGATAGATGGCAAGAATTCAATGAATATTTGTGCTTTCAAGGAGCATCTGCTGTTGGATCCAAAGCAATCCTGGGGGTGGTACAATGTATTTGATGTGGCTAAGAGTTTAAGCTATACAAACATGTTTACAACGACTTATTTTGTTTTCTCATTTTGTCAACAAGTGCTGCTTCTTTCATACTACAGGACATTGAGGAGTTGTAGGAGCAAGGACATAATTAGCAGCGGATTTCTTATTACCTCCATTTATCTATGTTATTGAATTGGCTTGAAAATTGGTCGTTTCTAGGTATGAGTTGTACTGGAATTGGGTACAGAGTGGAGTCAATTTTGGGTTTGCACAAGGTTCAATTTGGAGGAATTGGTGAAGGTTTCAATGCATTTTAAATGCTAAACAATTATTGTAGCAATGCTAAACCCTATCCTCACAAAGGCATATTTCGTGTGTATTCCCTTTGTATGCGTTGGAAAGACTAGTTATCAATCATGAATGTCTGAATTGAAGAGCACACAACCAAATGAATCAGAAATCAAAACAGTAAAGAGCAAACATCAACGAGGAGAATGCCAGTTTTTGCGTGGAAAACCCTTTCAGGAAAAAAAACCACGGCAGATCAATAGCTTTCATTAACCACAAATGGGCACCAACCTAGATTACAAAAGTGAGCACCAACTCACTGGAAGCACCAACCTCGTATGGCTGAAGCACCAACTTCAGCGTGAGCACCAACTCACTGAAAAGCTTCACAATACTACAACTCAGACTTCAATATACAATCTGAAAATCAACCGAAAGGTTCATGTCTCAAAGTAAGAGCAGATATAACACTTAAATTCCCCGAAGAAAAACATATGGCTTGCACTAGTGATGAAATGGTAACATCTGAAAAATAATCACTTCGGTTTCAAAAGAGGCAACACTGAGGAAACTTCTGCCTCACGTCCAGAAGAACAGAAAAAAGTAACTCTGCTAAAGATAAACTTTTCACCAAAAACCCCTGATTTTTTCTCAACATTAACAGATACATGATCAGCATAAGCTTCCAAAATACTCCCACAGCCTTACTGAATGCATCCCCAACAAATTGTAATACTCGTGAACACTTTAGAGAGACACACTCTCCATGCAATAGACAGCCAAGAGGTAAATGCTCAGTAATTAAATGAAAGATACGACTGAGGATACATATTGATCATTGACGCCATTTCAAAAGCACGAAGTAAACTCAGAAACGCCTTAGCATATACGCACCCACCATTCAAGAATAAATTGCTGCGGACTTCAACATAGAATCATCTCTGCCGAATAGCATTCCTTCATGTCTTCTATGCAATGCAGCTTATAAAGAATATCCACACTAAGCATTTTCACGAACTCAGCCCATACAAAGATAAATGATGGCAATAGATTAAATGGACACGCCTTCTGTCATGTATGCACCCACAAACTCACACAAACATCACGTCTCCACACACTCATGCACTTTGTCTTTTGAATCTCTTTTCACTAGGTCGAAATAACTCAGACGATTTTTTATTAAACATCCCGTCACCATTCAAAACGGCTCCTATAGCTATTGCACCAAAAGAAGTGAAGAGCACAAAGATATACTAAGGAGGGGGTGTAATGTCCCCATTTTTAGCTCTACACTTTTTAGTGATTGATAGCCTATCTCCGGTGTGCTATCGGCTAGACAGAGGCAGAATTAGGGTTTCCGGTTGCTTGGTGGGTTCTTTTGAAGATTCAGGGATTTGCATCTTGGAGTTTGGGATTTTGGATTGCGGATTCTTTCTGGGTTTTCAGAAATCTTCGCAATGGTATTGCTTTCACTTTGATCCGAGCAACTTTCCGAATTTACTATTTTTAGCAGTGGTCTAGTCTGCATCAGCTCAACAAGCTTTCCTCTTCTGGCAGTTCAGTTGGTAATATTGATTTTGGCTTTAAGGTGCTCATTTTGGAGAGATAAGTTATTTTAAATTAATAATGTTTTATTTTCATCTTATGACCCCTTGGCCTAGTGTTACAACTTCAAGTTGTTTTTAAAGGGGGACTTTGAGGGTGGTCATCTCATGAGGAAATATTTTAAATATTCCTAAAGTCAAAATATTGCTTGGAGAAAGGGGACGCCAACTTTTGAGGAGGAGATAATTTTAATTTAATAAAAAGGGGTCAAATATTGCCTCATGAAAAAAGGGACGCCACTCTTGGAGGGAAAATGAAGTCAAATTCAAATTGGAAAAAGGGCGCACTTTCTAGAAGCATCTAGAGATTCTCTACTAAGTCTATAAAAGAAGGCCTTCTCTCTTCATTTTATCATCTTATGACTTGAGTAATGTTATGCTGCCGAAATGGTATTGGGATTGCTTCGAGGAATGAATGCCTCCTAGCCTTGGCTCGACTTCTTGCTTGAAAGATAGCAACTAGTGGAGAGTTAGTTTGTAGTTGAGTGGATTTTGTAGTGAGATTTTTGCATTGTAGTAGTTATTTTGCATTTGTAGTTCAATTTCTAGCATGTTAATGAAGTTCTGGAGTTGCTGATTTAGTATAGCTGCATGTTGTATTTGCTCATAAGTCAAAAAATAAAAATATATTCGTTCTGGGTATTGGCTAGAACCATTTCTATGCCCTAGGCGCCCATTTGTGCAAATTTTGGTGATTTATAATGAAGAATCTGATTTTATGTTGTTGGTAGAACATTTCTAGAGGCTGTACCATTCTGTTCTGCCTGGCAAGTGTTTAGAAAAAATAATACTTCAATTTGTCAGCTGTTTCTTTGTCTAGTCTTCATTGTCATCATCCTAGCATTCATTTGCATCAAGTCTCATGTCATTCTGACAAGTATTGAGTGAGTTGTGAGCATTTTAGTGGATTCTAGGGTTGCTGGTTATGCATTTCAAGTTGCTGTTCTGTCATATCAGTTTTTTGAAAGTGCATTTTTGGTGAAGGTTTGGTGTTAGGAAGTCTTACTAAGCTTGGTGGAGGTCACATTTACTATTGTAGCAATTGAAGAGCTTCTAATCCTTGTTCTTGCAGGCATTCTCTATATTATTGTAAGCTGAACAGTAGTACTGTCAGCATTTCTTCTCATCATTCTCATCATGCTTTGTAATACCCACTGAATAAGTGGAAGAGGCTGGCTTGCCGCCTATTTACAGTTGATTTGCATTGTAGTTTCTTAGCATTGTAGTTTCTTAGCATCTTCGCCCTATGGTAGCTCCATTCCCACTCCGGGATTGAAAGCACATTTTGGGTGTTGAGTTTACTTTCAGCACTTGTAGTTGGTAGGGATCCTCTGACCATATGTTCGTCCATCTCGGTCACATTCTTGGTTAGAGTTAATCTTTCAGCATTGCATTGAGATCCTCTGACCATATGCTCGTCGTCAACTGGCGCATTCTTGGTTAGAGTTGAATTCTGCATTGCTTTGGTTTTTAAGTGCTAACCCTAACGGGTGTATGTTGTTGTAATTGCATTCAAAAATCAGAAAAAATTGGTTCGGTATATTTCAGGGGGGGAGTGAATCAGTATATCAACCAACTTTTACACTTTACAAACTTTAATCAACTTCAAATTCTAACACAAAATCAACTATGCAAGAATATCACAATATGAACAAGTTGACACCAAGATTTTATGTGGAAACCCTTACGGGATAAAACCACGGTACAAATAATGTACTTTATGAATTATATATGTTTTTACCAAGAATGTAGGCACCAACCTACTTGAATCACCAAATATGTAGTTTAGTAGGCACCAACCTACAAAGAGCACCAACCCATAATCCTGATTTAGTAGGCACCAACTTACAAGGAGCTTCAACCCCTAATGCTGATTTAGTAGGCACCAACCTACAAGGAGCACCAACCCCTAATGTTCGTAGGCACCAACCTACCAGAGCCTCCAACCCCCACTTGCCAAGCACCAACTCAACAAAGATAGAAATATCAAGAATAATACTCCACCTTCAATGTTGCTTCCTCAACGGATGATGGACTTTACAACCAATTTTCTTCTTGTTTTTTCCTTTCTTGAAAGATATTCACATAAATCCTCTACAACATCTGCATTTATATACTTCTTTCAAATATTCCTTTGATGATCTCTTTATTTTCTTCCTCAATTACATATACAAATGTATCTCTTTTATATCCGCATAAAAATACGATGGCACTAATCTCTTTTGTATCTCTTTTACATATAAGGTGGCACTAATCTCGTCCAAGACTCTTCTACGTTAAGTCTGATGGCATCGACCATCAACTAGATGGTTATCGATATTTAACATAAACAATGGCTTCTTTATAAATATGTGACCTTACAAATCATAGACTCTAAGCATATTATCTTTCACTAAATAGCATTGTTAAAGTGGCATCCAGGAAGATAAGAAATATCGAACTCTTTAGGAATAGAGTCATTTTGATCATGTTCGTTTTTACTGGAGATACTTAACTGCCTCGCATTTCTCTTATTTTCTTTCTTTATCAATGTCAATCTAAAGGGATGTCACTTTGATTAATATCAATAGTAGTTGCTGTTGCAATAGCCCGATAGTATCTCCAATGCCTTCTTTGCAATAATATAACCACATCTTATACCTTGAAACTTTACAATAATATAAGAATGACTCAATATCCGATATCCATTAAAATAATTGATTATTGATCAGATTCAATTGATCAATAATGAGCAAGTGAAACTCTAAAGGATTACATCTTCATTCCTCCACAAATGGATCACTTCATTGAATCTTAGTCTTTGAACTTAAATGCAACAATCTTTGTTCATGTACCTTCTTGACATTAATGACGCAAATCTAGCAGCCTCTTATATGCCTTTGACATCAATGACAACATTTTCAACAAGGAGGCTCCAGAAATGAAGCATTAACTCATACGGCATAACAAAAAGACTGAGTGCATCCCACTCATATTCCTGTGACTTAAAAATGGCAATAAACAATCACGTCCCTGCTCAAAAAGGACCTTTTCAACAAATGCCAGAGAGCATAACGAATATGAAAATCACGATGGAGTTTTTTGTTTTTGTTTTTAAAACACTGGTATATATATTTTTTAAAACAAGGATAGTCTTTAATATCAGCGATGGCATATTTCGCGACTTCCTCCAATAAATTCAATCAGCATTTTCTGAGCAACACATTAAGACCTGCGACCTCTCCAAAATTCTTTTTTTTTTAAACATAAAAACCGCCTTAGAAAGAGATTAATAATCTTTCATTAAGCTGTCGACTAACGCTTGTGAGGGAGTCGCCAGAATTAATAAGAGGCATTACGATATAAAGAATTCGCAATAAATATTCAGCCCGCCACCATATTAATGAGATGCCGGCCAAATATAGAGAAGCCGCTATAGATACACAAGCTAATGGCCATATTGGACTCGTCATGCAGTAATAAGCCACCTTATCTCAAATTCGCAGATATATGGCATGAATATGACAGAGCAGACTTAGAAAAATTTACACCGTCGCATAAATATGCAAGTTGACATCACTCAGAACATAGGCGTTACACAAACTTGACGCAACTTCTTAAAAATCATGAGCTGATTTGGCACTGAAACAATTTGCACTGACAAACAATTTTGACTTGGCATTTTGACTTGCAAACATTGCACATGGCACTAAAATAGAAATCAATTATAAGATAGTCGACCATATTATTTGCGTTTCATATGAGAATCATTTGAGTTGAGTTGACAAGAAGCCGTCGACATTCCAAGATATATTACATAGCACATAATCATCATTTCAAACAGGTTGAAAATCTGATGAATAATCAGCAGCTTTACAAGCTAAAAGGTACTCTAATACTTCATTCCAATTCTCTTTTCCGGAATTCCAAAAAAAACACAAAATAACTTGTAATGCTTTGACATCAATGACAAAATGCTCAACATGAGTGAGGGCATTTTGAGAAAACTGATTGATGTGGCATGAAACAAACTCTAGGATTGTGAGTGTAACCAACCCGGGTGAAGTGGAAAATAGTTCGGTTTCTGATTGTACATTCCCCAAGAAACAATAACCCACAATGAGCAGTGCACGATGGTAGCTCCTTATACAATTTGGGTCATGCGAATCTCATGTGATGGCGACCCCTCCCATATAAGAGTGCGGGGGCTAGTGAAAGAGGAGATGTATGAGAGAAGAATGAGGCTCTAAGAATCCTCCGTAAAACATCTTTTAACTTTTAGTTTATTTATTTGGTGTTAGTTTTTAGTTATTATGTTTAGTAATTTATTTATTTAAATGCGTAAATGTAGATCAAGGGGTTCATGTCTAATTATATTAAATCATAATAAATTATAAAATTTATTTTATTAATTATTTATTATGTTTAACAATTTATTTATTTTAATACTTAAATATTAAGGGGTTCATGTCTATTATATTAAATTATAAAAAGATACTATATAACAAATTGATATCAAATTAGTATATATTTTTTTAGAGATGTACCCAACCCTCAAAATTTTTGCCATACTAACATACCATACCCACATATCTGATTTTGATTCAATTCCGATTCAGTAAATTAGCCATTTATTGCTAGAAAATCAAGGTGAGTTGTTCAAGGATTTAGAGGAGATAACTAGTCATGAGAATGTTTAATCTTTAGGTAAGCATCCAATCTTGATAAAGGGTACTCCCCTTACAATCTAAAACTCACAAAAACAATAGATAATGGCACAAACAAAATGCAAGAAGGAAAACAAATATTTTCTATTATCACTGAAATGAAAATGAAATTACAACATTATATTTGTCATCACATGGGTTTTCTAATTACATAAATCTGCAAATCTGCAAATTAGAGCCACCATCTACGCTACTCTAGCCTCGTCTCTATAGTCCTCCTTGACATCTTTTATTTGGAAGGTGTAACCACCCTAGAATCTTCTGGAAAGTGTAACCGCCCTAGAATCTTTTAGAAAGTGTAACTTCCTCAAGAAGATATTTTGAAATTTTTATTAATTTTGGTATTACAACTTCGTGGGGTCATAACTTTTGATTCGATCGTCGGATTTTCTTTTATAATACCTTTTTGGAAAGCTTTCGAGAAATCTTTAGTTAGGAAGTAGGGCTTAAAGGCTAGCTACTTTCGTTTCCCACCAATTTTCAGGCCCATCCGGAGCCTCTAAGTGCCTCAAAATTGACCCCGAAGATTTTACTAGGATTTTCGAAAATTAAAATTTTAATATCTCTCAAATGACAAATGGTATTGAAGTAATTACTTCGCCATTGGCTTCAATTTACCATTCTGGAGGTCTATGTAAGATTTCGTGTCCAACTATGCATAAATGCAAACTTACTAAAATAGTAACCCTGCCAAATTTAGTCCTTATTGAAAAGAAACAACATTTTTTGTTTTGGGTGATGCAAGATTGCTCTTACACACTAGATGCTCCTGCATCAAATCTCCTAATTTAATTAAGAACCAACCTACATAGATCTAGTAAAAGAGCACTGTATGATATTTAAGTCTCTATATACTGTTTCCTCATTTTCCCAATTTGAGTATTCAAATGACACCATAAAAGCTTATTGTAATGTCGCAAAATTGCACCTAGGGGCAATTCCACATTTTAGCACTTTGCCTAGCATTTATGACACCTAAGAGCATTAATGACAAAAATACCATGGGCCGGAATTTCACAATTCTAGCTCCATGAGGACCATTGGCGAAGCAACATAAGCCTAATGACATGTTTCCCGAAAATTGATGGACGCCTGTGCGGCGCACTAGCGTCCTGTCAGTTTTCCGAGTTTGAAACAGGGAATCTCAAATCTTGACTCCTAAAACATATCTTGACAGTCAGGATTTCGGGTGTAACGACTCTTTGCTACCCTTGCATGCAACAAAACCCCTCATTTGCTCTCAGTTTAGGGGTTCAAGTCATTCAGTCAAGCTCTCTCTTCAGTTTTCACTCTTGAGTTCTCTTCATTCTTGATAGTAGCACTCTCATAAGCGAAGCCATGCTGGACTGAGGTCCCTCCAACAACTACAACTCTCAAGTAAGCATTCAACGGTGTGTCTGTGTGCTCCGGAGAGGGTCTAGGCCCATGGGTAATGCTCTCTCTCTCTCTCTCACACACTCTTTCTATTTACTTGCTCATTTGCTAGTTAGTGGTGTGGGTTCTACTCCTGAAGTGGGTTTTGCTTTCACCACACACTTTGTCTATTTCGTTTGCACTCCTTTCCTATCTGGCTATCCGTGGAGGTGGGAACACCAAAACGGGGGTCTAACTGAGGCATACCCCTATACAACCCCAACCCTTTCCCCTCGTTCTTCTGTGTGTAGGTTGCAAAGCGGAGCTTGGAGTGAAGACTCAAATGTCTGGTTGAGGGTAAGTTTTCTCCAAGTTCTCTTTGTGCTTTACTTGAAATTTTTTGTTCTTTGTTTGATTATTCTGTTCAGAAGACCTTAGATCTGAGCTAGGAAGTGAGACTTTATTTTGCCCGTCTGAGCTCCTGAGCTTTTCGTTGCTTAGGACGCCAGTGCGCCGCATTGGCGTTCTGAATCTGTGCTGCCGTCCTTTGGCTTAGAGCTCCTCTATTAGAGGCAGAAATCCAGAGGTTTCACTCCCTCGAGATCTGGAGTAGTTTTCTGTGAAAGTTAACGTGTGCTTATTTCTCTTGCAATTTCTTTATGCTGAGGTGGATAAGGGCATTTCGTCCCCTGGTGATCTCTTGAGAACAAAGAGACCCATGTGCAGCGAATCCCTCTTATCTCACATTTTGGTGAACCCGACGTGAAACATGTTGGATCTATTTTTACAATGTTTCCATGTTTATGATAACACTTTCTCTAAGGAAGATTTCGATATGCTGGATGACACTCTAGATTTCTTAGAAGCGCCCTCCTCTATTCGCAAACCTTCCGAGCAAACTTCCTCTCTGCAAGCTGAGGAGTCAGTAAATGTAGTAGTGGTCTCTGTGGCTCCTCCAGGCCCTAAGAAACCCGTCATTTACGTGACCCTGGGTAGCTCTTCTTCTAGGGAGGATTATTCTGTCTACAAGGTTTCGTATCGAAATGATTCACTAGATTTGTATTCAAGATTCATAAAAGCTATGGACTCCACTTCCTATAATGCTGTTGGGCACACATATAATACAAGAAGAAACAAACCTACTTTTTTACCACTTCCTATTTTTTTACAAACCTACAAGATTCATAAAAGCTATGGACTCCACTTCCTACTTTTTTACCACCTTCTCAACCAAGCCTTTCTCTAGTACCTAAAGCTATAGACTCCACTAGGCGATTATGATCTTGTCAAGCAACTTTGTGTTACTCCGACTAAGATCTCATTTTGGGATTTGCTTCAGATCGCTTTGGTTTATCAGGAGATGCTTCAGGAAGCCTTGTAGAAGATCCTCTTGCTTGCCTCCGCTAGGCCTACGGATGTTAATGCGTTGTTGGCTCATATTTGAGCGGATTCCGAATATTACATTCCATTCGCAAGAACTCCTGCCTCCGGATGTGCATAAACAAGCGGACCCCTTGATGATTATAATTAATGTTAATAATATCAATATTAGGCGTACTCTCATTGAGACCAGTTCGACTCTCAATGTCTGCGGTATTGACCTACTACCTAAGATTAAAGTTGATTCATCTTCTCTAGCTACTTCTTCCTTGTACATTTGTGGGTTCGATAATGCCGACCGTCAAGCTCTAGGCATGATAATACTACCTTTGTAGCTAGGCCCTATTGCCTTGCCTACTTTGGTTTATGTGATGCTTGGCCCTTTACCTTACAATCTTCTTTTGGGGAGACCCTGGATTCATGCTATGGATGCGGTAACTTCTACTTTACACCGTTCCTTAAATTTCGTCACAAATAATCGGGTGGTCATGGTTAAAGTTGTTCACCTTTGTGAGCTAGTGGCTTCCGGTTGGGCTTCAGTCGTCTCCACTCTTGAGAATTGTATTCCATCCTTAACCATTGACGCTATGGTGTGTTCCTTGGCGATACCCTACGTGGAGGTTGTTCCTGAAGCGAATGCCTTTAAATTTGAATCACCTAAAGTAGAAAGTCCTAAGTCCTCCTCGTCTTCTTTTTCCTCTTCTTCTGAATCAAACACTTTCCTTGGTGATGATTTGGGCTCCTTGGAATTCTCTGAATTCTTTATTGCAAAATACAAAGCAAGTCCCACTTGTTTAGATTTTCCGAATGCCTCTGACGTAAAGGTGGATGATGCTCTTGCTGAGGAAGAGAATTGTGATCCTGTCCAGGAGCCCAGTTCTCTCCTTACTGAGGAGAGTAGCCCTACTCTTGCAAAAGAGGTTAATGTCTGTGAATCAAGTAAAGGAGACAACTGCGCTCTCATGGATGCGTTCAATTTTCATTGGTGGAACAAAGCCCTCTATGTAGAGCCAGCGCCTCTCGAAGTTTTACAAACTTGTTATGGTTTTGGATATGAACTCGCTTCTCAGTATGGCTATGGGCAGAAAGGCCTAGGGTGTATTGAGCAAGGAATCCAAGTCCCCATCCAGTTTAAGTCATGAAAGCGCTATCTGGGTTTGGGATGCTCTATTGAACAATCTAAGCAGAAACCTTGGTGGAGTGTTAATATGATTTTGATTGAACCACTGAGTTTGGTCCATCCTGAGTTGATAGAGGATAGGTGTCAGATCAAGAAAGTTTCTTTAGATGTCTTCTCTTCAAATGAAGCACTTGAGGAATTCTTAGATGCCTACTCCACTTTGCCTCCCTTTCATCACAAAAGACGATTCTTGTATTGCTTGCATAAACAAGCGTACTTTGGAGAATTTGTCTTAAGTATTGATGAAGAAGACCTATCTAACGTGGGTGATGATGTTCCAATAACGCATCATGGAGATCGTAGTTCTCTCCTTAAGGGAGAAACTACTGAAATCTCTATGGATCCTAATTCTTCTGAAAAGGTGATCAAGGTTGGGAAGTGCCTTTTTTCTTCTGAAGCTGAAGAGCATTCCGACCTCCTACATTCCCATCCTGATATCTTTGCTTGGACATACAAGGATATGCCCGACATTGATGAGTCTATAGTGGTTCACAATATCGTCCTATGTCCCGATGCCAAGCCAGTTAAGCAAAAAATTTGAAAGATCAATCCCAGGGTGGTGTTAATGGTTAAGACTGAGATAGAGAAGCTATTGAAAGCAGGCTTTATCCGTCCAATCGACTACTTCCCTTGGATTTCAAACATAGTTGCTGTTACAAAACCTGATGGTCGTATTCGTATATACATTGACTTTCGCGATCTTAATAAGGTTTCTCTTGAGGATGATTTTTCGTTGCCTAATATAGATATGATTGTGGATTCGACTGCAGGCCATGCATTGTTATCTTTTATGGATGACTTCTCAGGTTACAATCAGATCTGTATTAATTCGGAGGATCAGTACAAGACAGCCTTCACTACCCCTTGGGGTACCTTCTGTTATGTGGTCATGCCCTTTGGGTTAAAGAATGCAGGAGCAACTTACCAGCAGGCGATGACCCTAATATTTCACGATTTTATTCATAGGATCTTAGAAGATTATGTTGATGACATCTTGGCGAAATCTATAACTCGTCAAGATCATGTGAAGAACCTTCGTCTTATTTTTGAGAGGCTTCGATTCTATAAGATGAGACTTAATCCTCTTAAGTGTGTCTTTGGTGTAGACGTAGGAAAACTTTTGGGGTTCATAGTTGTTGTGACCTTTTCACACATCACCCCATTCAAAATGGGGACCCCCTAATTTTTGTTCCGTTCCTCATTTTTTGGCTTTAGTTTTGTCTCTCTGTCTCTGTCTCTCTTTTTTGCTGTTTGCCTTTCCGGGGATGTGCCCGTCTGTGAGCTTAAATGTGAAATTTTGGCTAAGTCTATAGAATTAGGGTTTTGAGTTTTCTGGTCAATTTTAAGTCAAATGGAGTGAATAAGTTGGAATCTGAGCTTCACGTTGCAGTCGGTATGCTTTTGGCAGGCTCCCTCTGAATTTTCATTGAATTCTACCAATTTTCTACTTTTAGTAAGTGTCAATTTGGGGTTTGTTTTCTCGAGATTTTCACGTTCTGACAGCTGCATTGCGTTCCAAGCACTTTGAACTCATCACTGGCAAAATTTGAGCAGAAACGAACAACTTGCTATTTTTAGCAGTTCTGCCTTCGGAGGCAGATTTTAGGGTTTGCTTGTTGAAGTTTCCAACTCATGTCAACATAATCTTTCTGGGTTTTCTGAGAGCTTCATAACGAGGTAACATGCAAGCGGAATCGGTCACTTTTCGAGAACTTACTATTTTTAGCCAGTGCTTGCATGTTGATGATTTTTCTGGGTTTTTCAAGATCTCTCGAGCAGTTTGACATGCAAAATCATCTGGCAGCTAGTTGATCACATTTTCAGCCACTTTCTATTTTTAGCAGGTGCTCTTTGGCAGCTGCCCGGTACTTCAAAATCACGAACACGGTAACATGCAACTGAAACAGAGTTAAACGGAGGTCATTCAAGGCACATGCAATTTTGAAGCTTTGAGACCCAAAATGAGGGGTCAAACCCCAAAATTTTCAAAAACCAAGGTATCCCATCATGATCAGCATCTTCCAAGGAGTCCGCTAGTAAAATTTGAAGACAAATAGAGCACTTACTATTTATAGTAAGGCGTTCCAGAAACTGCCTAAAAATAGTAAATCAGCAGCAGGCGCTAGTGTGAACGGGCAAGTTTATCGATGAGGAGCACGACATTCAAATTTCAAGTCGAACGGAGCTAAGGAAGTCTCAAAATCAAGCAACTGCTATAAATAGTAAGTCACTTCAAAAGCATGCCAAAAATAGCAGGTCAGCACGGGGTTGTAGTGTGAACAGGTCAAGCAGGTGATGAGGACCCCATGGCACGAATTTCAAGACAAACGGAGTTGCAGAGGATGGAAAATCAGACACTATTTTTAGCAGGCTGGTATGGAGGAATTAGGGTTTCCTATATTCAAGGGCAGAACACGACAATCATGCAGAGGTAGCATCTAGTCAAGATTAACACCCTTCAGGAAAACATCACACCAAATTTGAACTCATTCTGAGCAATTGTTATTTTTAGTAAGTTGCTAAAATAGCAGGTTCAAGACAGGCATCAAGCACTAGCAAGCGCTAGTGTGAACGGGCAAGTTCATCGATGAGGAGCACGGCATTCAAATTTCAAGTCGAACGGAGCTAAGGAAGTCTCAAAATCAAGCAGCTGCTATAAATAGTAAGCCACTTCAGAAGCATGCCAAAAATAGCAGGTCAGCACGGGGTTGTAGTGTGAACAGGTCAAGCAGGTGATGAGGACCCCATGGCGCGAATTTCAAGACAAACGGAGTTGTAGAGGATGGAAAATCAGACACTTACTATTTTTAGCAGGCTGGTACAGAGGAATTAGGGTTTCCTAAATTCAAGGGTAGAACACGACAATCATGCAGAGCAGCATCCAGTCAAGATTAACACCCTTCAGGCAAACATCACACCAAATTTGAACTCGTTTTGAGCAATTGCTATTTTTAGTAAGTTGCTAAAAATAGCAGGTTCAAGACAGGCATCAAGCACCAGCAGCTTAACCACGTCCCGGGGTTCAAAACAAAGCAGAAATCAAGCCTCTCGGAGCCAAAAATTAGTTCAAAGCACGAAATGTGGAGAACTTTCTAAAAATAGAAAGTTAGGGCAAGCTAGGGTTAGCATGAGCAAATCACTCCAAATTTGGCAAAAGACATGAAATCCACCAAGTTTGATAAATTTTCAAGTCCAGCATCAAAACTCGCCTTAAGAAGCTGAAGATGGATGAAATTTTCCAAGTCATGAAATTTGAAGCTCCAAGGGCAAAATGTGCCTAAGTTTGAAATGCCATGAAGAAATTTTTCTGAGTGTAAACATTGGAAGCTCAACCCCCATATGCGCCTTGAAGAAGAAGAAGCATCAAAATTTTTCTGCCTTGAAGAAGAAGAAGCATCAAAATTTTTCTAAGGCACCCAAAGTGGAAGTATCACCTCCAAAATGTGCCTTGGGAAAAAGAGGAAGATCATGAAAGTTTCTAAGTGCTTGAAATTGAAAGCTAGGCCTCCTGTATGCGCCCTTGGAGAGGAGTTGGTGAAAATTCAACTAAGGCATGAAAATTTGAAGTACCAACCCTCAAATGTGCCTGACCTTGAAGGGAAATGCTTGAAGAATATTCTGAGTATGAAAAATGAAAGCACACCCTCCCATATGCGCCCAAGAAGAATGGGGAGACTTGGAAATTTTCTAAGTCATCAAAACTTGGAGCATGCACTCCCAAATGCGCCTTAACTCAAAGAGGGAGGAATTGAAAAATATTCTAAGGCAAATAAAAATGAAAGTACAAGGGGATATTTGCGCCCTAGGCTGGAGAAGTAAGTTTAAAAAATGTCTAAGTGTGGAAAACTGAAAGCTTGCCTAGGTAAATGCGCTCTTGGAAGGATAAGCCATGAAAATTTGTCTAAGTCCTTGAAATTAGAAGGAGGCATGGAGAAATGCACCCTTGAGGTTGAAAATTGATAAAAAAGTTTCTAACTCCTCAAAATTCAATGCAGAGGCCTTCATATGCACCCTTGAAACTGGAGATTGATAGAAAAATATTCTAAGTGCTAAAAAATGAAAGCTCACAGGTCAGTGCGCCCCCAAACTTCAAAGAAAGGATAGAAAATTTTCTAAGTATGAGGAGTTTGAAGTTCAACCTTTCAAATGCACCCAGGGCCAAAAGAAGAAGTGATTGAAAAATGCTAAGTGTGGAGACTTAAAGTACAGCCTCCTATTTGCGCCTTTGACTTGCATGTAGAACTTAAAAAAAATTCTAAGTCATGAAGATTTGAAGCTCAAGATGTCAAATGTGCCTAACCTTGAGAAGGGAGTGTGGAAAATTTTCTAAGTATGGAAAACTTGGAGTAGAGAAGGTGAAATGCGCCCAACTTTAGAGAAGATTTCAAAATTTTCTAAGTTTGAAAAATTGGAAGTAAGGGGTCCTATATGCGCCCAAACTTGAAGGAGGGGGTTTTAAGAAATTTCTAAGTCTTTGAAATTTGAAGTTGCCCACCTCAAAAGCGCCCAAGGTAAAGGAGAGTTGATAAAAGTTCCTAAGTGTTTAAATTGAAAGTAGAGGGGCTTAAATGCGCCCTTAGCAAGGAGGAAGCTACAAACTTTTTCCAAGTGCTCAAACTAGAACCATGATCCCCAATATGCGCCCATGCTCATGAAAAATGTTAAAAAATTTCTAAGTGTTGAAATTCCACCTCTAGAAGAAAATACGCCTAAGTTGGCTGGGGAATGAAGAAATTTGCTAAGGCGTAGGTAAGTTGACAGGAAAGAGTCGGAATGTGCCAGCTTCATGAGATTGAAGAAAATTTTCAAAGTTGAGCAAGAAAATATGCCCAAAGATGAAAAATGGAAATAAATTTGATAGAAAATATTTTTCTAAGGTTTAAAAGTTCAAAAAATTAAATGACCCCCTTCATTTGTAGACCCATGAATTCGACACATTCTAAGGGGAATTTTCTTCTGGGTATCGGACATTTGCGATGAGAAATGGATTTTAAAGTCTTCCACAGTTCGCTGAGGCCTTCAGGGTGGAGATTTTTGATGGGCACTTGAAATAATGAATTTTCCTAAGGAAATTTTGAAAAAATTTCTAAGACAGGGAATAAAATGTGTTGTGGACATAAAAATGCCTTGGCGGATGAATCTGAGGTGGATTGCCTAGGTAAATTTGATCGAATTCTTCGTGAAAATAGTCTCCTTGAGTCAGAGATGAGTAAAATCAAGGTTATCAGCACCTCGGTTGGTGAAATAAATTTCTTGAGGAGGATGCAGTTGAAGCTAGGATGATTTTAAAAAGGGTATCTCTTAAATACCCCCGCTTGAGGAAGCTGAAATTTGTCTAAGGCATTGAAATGTGATGCACAGGTGTTGTATGCCCTAGCCTACAGATGTTGAAATATCATGAAGAAAGCAAAGTTGGCTAGAGAAAAACGATGAACCCTTGGAAGTTAAAGCATGAATATAAGGTAGGTAAGGTGAATTTATATGGTGAAGTGTTTTGATGCTCTTCTTTTATCTGTTTTGCAGGATGAACGTCAAGGCCAAGAGCACGATGACTTGAAGCAATGAAGCAAGTACTCCAAGACTACATTTCAACCTCAAAGGAAGAAAAATCGCAAGAAATGGCTAAGTGTTGAGACTTAGTATGTGCCCAGCTCAAGTGGCAAAGAAGAAATGTTTTCAAAGCTCGATATGGAGAAAAAAAATGGAAACCCAAGCAAAGTACTTCGAAGTTGAAAAACAACATCATCATCAAGCAGGAAAAAAAAGAAGTTATAGCCTTGAAGTTTCATATCGAGAACGTGCCTGCCTTACCAGTCCAAGAAATTGAAGCAATGTGAACGCGTCTATGAACAGGAATCTTTTGGAAGATAATGGACATTAATGGCTCATTTATTACCCCACTCCTCTTGGTGGCGGTTTTTAGGGTGAATCTTGTTTAGGGCTGAGGTGGCACAATCTGGGCCATCCAGCCGATTGTAATCTGAGCCGTCCATTGGACTTGGCCAGCTATATAAAGGGGCATCCCCCCTCTTTTTTTTTTTAGTAGAAGTAGAGCTTAGAGATCAGACTAGAGAGTAGAGCAGAGACACTTTAGTTGTAATATCTTAGCATAGCGTAGTATGAAGGAGAAGGAAAGTTTTTCTTATAAAGCGTTTGTAAGAGATTGTTGTGTAAGACTTTCATAATAAAAGATCTTTCATTGATGGTGAAATTCGTCTTTGTTATGGATAGTTAGCAAGGTTTCTTCATCCCTTCTACTTCAAGTAGCGTAAAGTAGCTTAAAGTAGTGTAATTTTCATTTCATGCAAGTAGATGTTAGCTGTGGATTTGTGGTGTCAATCGAGATAACTTCATTTTTATCCATACCACTAGCAGCTTGCTGACGGCAAGTTTGCCTTGTGTGGTCAACTGGAAAACATTACAAACTTAACTTCGATTGTGATTCAGTTGTTTGTATGCGTCGTTCTGATGGTACTTATATGTTGAGTTATAATTTGAAAACCTCTTGTCACTCCCTTGAAGATTGCACCGACTTTGTGTAAGTTGTCCAACGTGAGGCGGAGCAGAGTCTTGTCAAAGTATGTCGAGATTGATCCCACATCCCACGCCTTAGAGTAGAACATAAACTTCTTAGGCCCTACACTCATTTTAAATTCAGTTCATTTCTGGTTAGCATTAGGAAATTTGCACTTACCTGCCAAATCATCCAAATCACATGAAAGCCCTTAATCCGCTGTCTGCTGTCAACTATTGAACAATTGTGTAAGTCCCCTTGAAATACCAGCAAAACACATCGAGCCAACTGAGGGTATTCTATTGCATGAAGGAACCTTGGAGTTAAATGCATGATCTATCTCGCAATCTTAGCATGCAGGAAACTTTGTTCAAGAGAGGATAGAGTATCCATTGGGAAACTTTATTCTTGTTGGTTGGAAATTTTGTATTCTCGTGAAAGCGTACAAAATTGAGATTTCAACCACAGCACGTGAGTTAAACTCTCCTAATTAAGAGAAGGCTCCCCCTTTAACTAAATAAAATTAAGGGTAGGACAGCAATCGTTCCTCTTGTTTCAGGAAAGATTACGTTCTTCTCTCTTCACAGAAAAGACACAGTAAATGTTACTAAAACTTGTTACAACAGCTACACAGTGAAATTAAGAGAAAGGAAATAAAGTTTCCTGAAAGCGCAAAGACTTCCGTTATTTCCTCCGGGACGGGAAAACAATTCGATAAGCACAAAGTCTTAAAGAATGAAATCCTATCAACCTTTTTTAGAACGATTACTTTATGGAAATATACAAAATAAAACAGCTCAAAGACTGAAATTATAATGTATGCTTTCAACTATTCTAAATGAGAAATACTATGAGTGTAAAGACTTATAATTCTTCTCTATTTCTAACACTAACTAAGAATTCAATTCTCAGATTTACAGCACAAAGACTGCAGATTTTTAAATTGAATCTCTCTTCAGCAACTTTCAACAATCTTCAAGTAATCACAAAATGATATTGATCTAAAATGACATAAGAACATTTGAGATGCAAAACAAGAATTCAGCTCAAAGTCTGAAATTTCAGCTTTTTGATATCACTTGAAAATTTACAATATTTCACTATAAAGCTCAAAGACTTTATGAGTATAAAATTCTGCAGAGTTTTCTTGCTTGCTAAAAAGATACAAAATTACAATAGACCCCCTCAAGTATTTATAGGAGGGAGGTCTGGAGAAAAAGGTGGGAGGATCTCAACAAACTTGAGAAAATCTCTCAACCGATAACTAATTGCAATTGACTTATTCAAAATTACAATCTTATTGTAATTTGATTACATGTAATTACATTTTACAAAAATGCAAGGAAATAACACTTGCAATTGCAAAACTTGTTTTTACATATACTTTGTCGAAAGTAAAATACATAATTGAAATTATTTTAAGTGTCCAAGACACGACTCTAACTACATCATCCTTCATCTGTGATGATCTTCATGCTGCTTCAGGATTTTAGAACTTGAAGTATTCAGGATTGGTGAAGAGATCTCGAACTTGGAACGAGAATTTGCATTCTTAATGATCTTTGTATCCTTGGCGAACTTCAACCTTATCACAGGCTTGGAGTAGTGCCATTTCTTTAGGAAGTTCTTCTCTTCGTTGCGTCCTTTTTCCATGCTTGATTCACTTTGTCCCTAGATGGTTTCATGAGGATTATTAACCTTCGAGGTGCTCCATGAATTACTATTGTATCTCTTCTTCTTTTGTTCACTGATGAAGAACCCACAACACCTTATTCAAGATGAAATTGTTCTAAAACAATGCCCATGCCTTGATTTATTGGTTTGATAAATCATGTGTGTAAACAAGACTGACAAGGGAAGGGATAATTTGATGCAAAAATGGGCTCACAAGTGAATTTCGGGTTTTGGAAGGCTGACAGCAAGTAAGGTATAATCGGGATTTTGGGAAGCCATTGCAATTTAAAAGTGCAAGGTAGGAAAAATAAGAGGTCTTTGCTAGTTTATCATTTTAACTTGTAACCTTGGTCAAAATCTCCTACTTGTAATCAAATTATGAAAACCCGATTTTCAGCCAAGGGCATCATTTTTGTAGAAAATGATAATGATGATGAAGAAAAATGGTAACGGCAAGTGAATGAAAAGTGAAATGGAAAGGCGAATGAAAGAGAAAGAAAAACGTTTTTGTGAATGAAGGGCGAATGAAGTATGATGGTGTATGAAAGAGACATGAATGAAGGGTTTGTGAAATGGAAAAACGCATTTTCAGCCATACATTTTTTAAATAATATGCAATCTCAATCTCCATAGAAAGGCAACCCAAGAACAAAAGATTTAAAGCAACAAAAACAGAAAAATAAAAAGAAACAAAGAACATACCGTAACAAGAGTTTACAAACCAAAATAAAGGAAAATAAATAAATAAATAAAACCCTAGGCGCCTTGAACAAACTTAAATCTGCAAAAACGTGGAAATGGTAGAGCAAAAATGGGAAATTTAATAAAGTTGCAGACCTTGCCAAGTGTTCTTCATGCCAAAATCTCTTCAATCGGGGTACATATGAGCAAAAGCAAGCTACAAAATTCACAAAAACACTTGCAAAACTCATTTGGGGTTTTTAGATGCTTATTGCAATTGAAAAATGACTTGTAAAACTTCAAAAATGCCTTTTACTTGCATTTCGGGTTTTTAGAGACTCATTGCAATTGAAAAATGACTTGTAAAACTTCAAAAATGCCTTTTACTTGCATTTCGGGTTTTTAAAGCCATATGACAATTTTGCTTTTTGTCAAAAATGAAGACTTCAAACAAATTCGGGTTTTTGAGTCACTTAAGCAATTTCGGAACTTTTGAAAGTTTTAGCAATTTTGCTTTTTTGCAATTTCGGGATTTTTTGGAGCTTTAGCAATTTCGGGATTTTTTGGACATTTAGCAATTTTGCTTTTTTGCCAAAAAGTTCCTACAACTTAAAATTAAAACAAAAAGTAACTGCAATAGGAGCAAAAAGTTCCTACAACTTAAAATTAAAACAAAAAGTAACTGCAATAGGAGCAAAAAGTTCCTACAACTTAAAATTAAAACAAAAAGTAAATTGCAATAGGAAAACAAAACCCCTACTTGCAGTGATGCCCCAAAAACCCGAAATTGACCAAAAACACACTAAAAATGACTCAGAATTTCACGAAAACGGACGAGGGTGAGTAAAAAGTGCTAACCCAAAGGACTATAGACCTAAAATTGAAATTTTCTAACCTTTGCACCTCGTAAAACGTGCCTTAGAAGAGAAAATCTTCAAATTTTATCAAAATTTTGATAGGTTGTCCCAATTTTTAACAAGTCAAAAATGAGGGACAACAATTCTGTGTTGGTGCGGTCACAAAAATCACATCAACAATAGTCTCTCACCATAGAATCGAAGTCGACACAAATAAGATTGATGCTATTGTTAACATGCCTCCACCCAGGAATATTACTGAATTGCAAAGCTTACAAGGGAAGATTCAGGTGATTCGTAGATTCATATCTCAATTGGCTGATCGTACTCTTCCCTTCACTCATCTGTTGAAAAAAGATGTTCACTTCAGATGGGATGAAGAGTGCCAAAAAGCTTTTGAGTCAATCAAAGCCTATTTGGCCAATCCTCCTGTATTGATGCCGGCTATGCAAGATAGACCCTTTTTGCTTTACCTCGCAGCATCACTATATGCCTTGGCGGCTTTGTTGGCTCAATATGATGATGTCGGAAAAGAGAGAGCGGTCTACTACATTAGCCGTGTTCTAGTTGATTACAAAACTCGTTATTCCTCCATGGAGAAACAATGCCTTGCTCTTGTCTTTGCTACACAAAAGTTAAGGAACTATTTGCTCTATGCTGAAATGCATGTCATTGTAAAAAGTGACGTTCTAAAGCATTTGTTCTCTAGTAGCGACCTTGCTGGGAGGTTAGCGAAATGGGTGATGTTGCTTTTTGAGTTTGACATAAAGTTCATTACTCAAAAGTCAATAAAAGGTCAAGTTGTTGTCGATCAATTGGCAAACACTCCTTCATCTCACTCTTTCTCGGGTTTGGGCGTATTTCCCGATGAGAACATTTTCGCGATCAATTATGACCTTGAGTGGAAGATGTACTTCGATGGGTCAAGATATTAGACTAGTTCCAGAGTAGGTGTGGTTCTAATGTCACCAGAAGGTAAACCGGTCCCTCTCTCCTTTCGACTAGACTTTCCTTGTACTAATAATATTTCTGAGTATGAAGCTCTCATTGCTAGCTTGTGTGCTACAATTGCACTAAAGATAAAACATCTCTGCATACTGGGTGATTTTGAGCTCATTGTGAACCAGATTATAGGAACCTATCAAGCTAAGCAAAGTAAGTTGTCTCCATAGCGAGACCTTGTTTTGTCCTTGCTTATTCGGTTCTCTTCCTTCACAATAGACAGTGTCCCTAGGAGGGAGAATCGACATGCAGATGCCATGGTGAGTGCTGCTTCCTTGGTCCCTTCAGATGAAGATACAAAAGAATACCACTTAGTGGTTCAAGTTCTTCAAACTACGGCTGTTTCTAACCAACCTGAATTTGACGCCTTTGTGTGTTCTCACGTGGACTCGGGAGAATGGTTCTCTAATATTTACAACTACGTAAAGCCTGGAAACTTTCCTGATGATGCGACAAAGATCGATTGCACTCGTATATGAAAGCTTTCAGCCCATTATGCTATTTTATCCAATGTTCTTTATCGAAAATCTTATAACAGCTTGCTTCTTCGATGTCTCACTAAAGCGGAAATACCCCTCACCCTTAAAGAAGCCCATTTAGGCTCTGGGGGTGGACACTTCGATGGTAAATCCTTGGTGAGGAAGTTGATACACATGTGGTACTTTTGGCAAACAATGGAACAAGATTCCTTCAATTTTGTTAAAAAATGCCTGCAATGTCAGCAGCATAGTCATCTTATTCATGCACTCGCACAAGAGTTACAAAATTAGACCTCTCCTTAGTGGTTTGCGAAATGGGGGTTGGATATTATTGGAAAATGTAATGAACTAGACCAATTTTATTTTTCTATTTTTTATTACAATAGGCAATGCAACATGCACCCGTTAAGGTTAGCTTTAAAACCAAAACAATGCGGAAAGCAACTCTAACCAAGGATGTACACCAGGATCCTGATGTTGGGCAAGGTGTGAGCATATGGTCAAAGGATCTGATGCAATGCTAAACTGAAAGGGAACTCTAACCAAGAAATGCGTCTAGGATAGACAAGCATATGGTCAGAGGATCTTATGCATGCTGAGCTGAAAGTAACTCTAACCAAGATGGCGCCGAGAGATGGCGAGCATATGGTCAGAGGGTCCCTAAGGCTACTAACTGAAATTAAATAGGCGGCAAGCCAGCCTCTTCCACTTATTCAGCAGGAAGTACAAGTAAATAAAAGAGAAGAAGTGAGAATGCTGACAGTACTACTGTTCAACTTACAATGAAATAGAGTGTCTGCCAAGAGCACAAGCTTAAAAGCTTATTAACTTTGCAATAATGTTTAGCAAATCTCCAATGCTCACAAGACCCCTTAAAATCAATTTCTCACTCAACTAATGGATTCCCATAATCTGATATAACTGATTATTGACTGAAAATGCACAGACCAGCAACTCAACAACTCACTATTTTGCTCACAACTCACTCAAAACCCATCCAAAATGCATGAGACAAAGTGCATATTACTCCTAGGAAGATGGCGCCCCTATCCCAATGAAGAAAAATCATACACAACCCCGTATTTATTTCCTAGCAGAACTCCCAATGCAGTTTGAAGTGGTATGGCCCTAGGAAGGGCGACTTGTTGAAGATAAAATCAAGGGAGTCTCCAAAAAATCTGCAAACTTGCACAATGGGTCGCCCCTAGCAATAAAACACAATGGTAAAACACCCAGAATGATACTATTTTTATTTTTTGATTTGTGAATGAAACTTACAATCAGCCAGTGTAATCAGCAACTTAGAAAAACTCCACTAATATGCCCAAAACTGAACTATAATGCAAGAAACCCACTACAAAATGCAAACAATCCAACTACAATCTAACTCTCAACTAGTTGCTATCTTTCAAGCAAGAAGATAAGCCAAGTGCTAGGAGGTATACTTTCCTCGAAGCTTGCCTGAAGACATTCCAGCAGCATAACGGTATGGTAGACAAGAGATGAAGAACTGAAGAGCTGAGGCCTGTATTTATAGATTTGAGAGAATTTTCTAGAAACTTCAAGAAGGGCGCCCAAAATAGTCAAGCAATATTCAAACTTGTGTTGACCCCATATTCCTCCAATAGTGGCGTCCAACTTCAAAAGTCAATATATTTTTAATTTAAAAATTACCTTCTCCTCAAAAGTTGGCGTCCCATTTCTCCAAGCAATATTTGACCTTAAGAAATATTTAATTTTCTCTTGATGATGCGTCCATCCATGAGGTCCCCTTTTCAGAACAACATAAAGTCATGTAGCTAGACCAAGGGGTCGTAATAATAAAATATAACATCATTTTAATTAAAATACTTCTCTCCAAAAAAATGCATCCAAAGGCCAAGAATCAAAATACCATTGAACTGGCTGAAGAAGAGAGCCAACTGTGCCGAAGCCAACAGGACCACTGCCAGAAATAGAATTTACTAAAAATAGTAAATTCAGAAAGTTGCTCAGAACACCATGCGAGCTATACCACTGCGAAGCTCTCTGAAAACCCGGAAAGAATCCGCAATCCAATCACCAAACTTCAAGCAACAACCTCCTCAAAAATAAGAAACCCTAATTTTCACCCTCTGAGTAGCCTACGGGTCTCCAGAATAGGCCAACGGTCAACTGAATTGATCACATTTGAAAAGGGGACATTACAGAAAAATATCACCTCCTTCTAAGGGACATACCTTTATTGTTACCACTATAGATTATTTCACGAAGTGGGTTGAAGCCATTCCACTTCAATCCACAAACGCTGAAGCTATCTGTAGTTTTCTTCTGAACAATATTATTTCTCGTTTTGGATTGCCTGCTACACTTGTCTCTGACAATGGTACGCCATTCAAGAACAAGGAAGTAAAGCAATTCTTAGAGAAATTTCACATTCAACATAGTTTTTCTACACCTTACTATCCGCAATCTAATGGTCAGGTAGAAGTGTCTAATAAGACTCTTGAGCTTCTACTTCGTAAAATAGTTAATAAGCACGGTAAGGATTGGCATATTCAGTTAACATACGTTTTGTGGGCCTATTGCATGAGTGTTCATATGGCGACGGGAATGACGCCTTACAACCTTGTGTATGGTGCTGAAGCTATCATGCCTTTAGAGTTGGAAATCCCATCTTTGCGGGTTTCCCTTAAAAGGTTAATTGATGACGAAACTTATCCAACTAATCGTTTGCATTAGCTAGAGATGCTCAACGAGCGCCGATTACAGGCCCTCGATCATCTTAAAGCTTATCAACGATCATTATCAAGATAGTATAATCAAAGTGTGCTTCCTAGAACTTTTAAGTTGGGAGACTTGGTTCTTTACGAGAATCAGAGAAATGTAAATGTGCCGCTTGATCAGAGAGGGAAGTTCAGTCCTAATTGGTTAGGGCCCTACATTGTCGTCTCTGTGTATGTTTCGAGTGCCTACGGATTATCGTCTATGAATGGAACACCTCTAAAAGACCCCATTAATGCGATGCATCTTTATCGATACTATGCGTAAAGTCCAACGTGTCATATGTGTGGTGTTCACTCTTTAAGGGTAGTAGCACTACATATATTGACCATGTGTGTGTGTGTGAACAATATACATACATGTGTCTTACTGTGCTATGTATCCATGCATTACATTACATCTTTTAAGGTAGTTAGATCATTATTGCATTTAATTAACATACATCCATGTGTGTTTATTAAATCATATTAGCATCTAGCATAAACATACATCCATATACATAACATCCACACCATCAACATACATGAAAATAGAGAAGCATACACATGGAAATACACAATTCCATGATATTAGAATCCATATATATGTATATATATCAAATGTCATCTACATGTATCGGGCCACTGCTATCAAAACTGAGTGGCTACTGAATGTGTATCAATGACTATACAAAATGATCTACAAAATATATATATATATATATATATATATATATATATATATATATATGTCTCGCTACAAAAATGATGTACAAAAAATTGGAGCACCCTATGGCTGTGGCATGTGGGTCCCGGAGCCCTCCGGCTCCAGTTGCTGTTGTTGTGGTTTGGGGAGTGGCTGCATAGTGGTCATAGACCTGGATTGATGTGAGCATGATGCAGACAAAGCTACCCGCATCCCCCTGATCTCTCCCTGCAAGGAGCATATCATCATCTGCGCCTGCATCAGCTCCTACCGCAGCTGTTGAGCATCTGTCGGGATCACAACTGTCGCCTGTCAAGGTCATCGAAGCAGCTCTGAAGGGCATCATGCGCCTGCTCAGTGGTATCGGCCCTCGTCACTATCACGTCTTGCTCTGCAAGCGTCGTCCACAGCTCCCTTGATAGCTGGTCACGCTGTCCGCGGACGGTGGTCACCTTTGCAGTCAACTGTACAATCTCTGCTCCCCGCTCCTCGTAGGCGGTCCTCAGATGCGCTACCGGCTCGAAAATGTGGGCATGTTGCCTTGCGGAAACTAGTCGATATGCCTCGAGAACCATCCCCTGGATAGGCACATCAGGAGCCACCTTTGAAATGCACTGGGCCATCAACCCAGTCCATCCTTGCGCATCAGTATCACATGGCATAATCGTAAACATGGAAAATTGAAAGTACTAAAATATAAACCAAATGCTTAGTATACTTGGGTCCCCTAGTTGCCAAGTAGGATTAGGGTGAGGAGGGACACTGCGCCGCCGATGTCGGTAGCCGCTCCTGGTGCCCCTAAGGCCGTTGTTGCTGTAACAGTGGGTGCGGGTGGCACTGATGAAACAAGGGTAGCTGGTGGAGGATTTGACCTCCTCCACCGCTGCCTCGGCCTCTGCGACGTTGCCTCCTCCTCCTGCGCCCTCTCCTCCTCGCCATGCTGCCAACTCTCCACCTGTCTTGCGGTGCTTGTGGTGGCATGTCCCCTGTGGGTCGAGATCCCCTCCGAGGGCACCCTCTTCAAACACAAGAAGAGGACAGTGCCTATCCCACCACGCTCGGAAATCTGCAGCAATGCCGATATTATCTATCGGTGGCAGATCCCAGTCGGGCTCCTCATCATCAGAAGGAACAAAATCTGTGATGGATGGACGAGGAATGTCCCCGGGTCTCGTAGCATTCTTGACAGCTCGTGTATATGTGGGCACATCGAGAGGGATAGTCTGTACACGGCCATGCTATCGTATGACCCAGCTCCAATAGTATGGCATAATAATGTGATCGCGGTGACCAATGAGAAAACGGTCCCGCTGCAAGTTTTTGAGATACCTGCTATCGTCTACCCATCTAAAAAACTGATAGGGTCTCCACCTGACCCGGTCTGGAATAAGAGTATCGAATTGCAATCTCCAAAATTGTAGGTCTCCGTGCCTCCATTGTCCCGTAACTTCGTACCAATGGGCCATGGGGACATGGTACGGTCGCCGCTGGGGGAAACCGACCGACCTCGTGCACATAATGTGGGCGAATTCCCACACTTGTAGTAGTGTGCACGTTGTGAGGCTGTAGTACTCGTAATGAACGTACCCCCCCAGCTCCTGGTATAGGTGCGCCAGTGTGCTGCGCCCTCAGGAAAAAACTGTCCAATGCTCCACCATCTTGCGAATGGTATGGATGAGGCCCTCGTGCAAATGAGAGCCTCGCCCGTCTATCATGACCTGGAAGGCCACAATCACAACCATCACTCGACGCAGCAGGGGTGCAGTGGTTTGCGCTTGGTCGTACAAGTGCGTGTAGATATGGCCCGTGTCGTTGCCACCGTTCATCTGCCCCGAACAGTAAAGGACACCCTCCGACCGCTCCCGTGTCGATCGGGTGTCGTTGATGGCCACCTGCCGTCCATGGATGGGTAGTCTGAGAATCTGATACACGTCCTCCAAAGTGATTGTCATCTCTCCAGTAAGCAACTGGAAAGATGATGTGGTGGCATCCCACTGCTCCATTAGGGTTGTTAGCATACGCTCGTGGTAGCGCATCTTTGGCATAGTGAATACATGCCAGAGATCGACCTGCTACAAATGTGTGACCTCATCATCACTAAGGTGGTCCCTCTGCTCGTGGACTAGCTGGTATGCTTGCCCGTCGGGATGCTCCCGAATATCAGGATAGCACTGCAAGCAATGAATAAATTAAGTCAAAATAGGAGATTTGTAAAAATCTAAAAGCAAAATTTATAAAGGACTTATGTGCGCCGTGCGTAGGTCTTGGTCCGCCATTGATGCCCTAAGGACGCCCACGCCGAGACCAGACGACAACGCTAAAACAAGACAACAATGCAAATTTGAGACATCTACACGGGAAAAAGATGCCTGTGCCGCTTGATGTGGAGAAAATTGCCTAAAAAATGCTAAAAATCACTAACAGAGGTTTTGAGACCTACCTAGTCCACCTCATACCCCTCGACAATGTCCTCCCTCAATGCTCCAGTCTCGGTGCCTCGTACTCTCTCTTGCTGGGCATTTTGCTGACTTTTCTCTCACAAAAGTCAACAATCTCTTCGTGGTGAATAGTGAAAATGACCCTTCTAGGGGCCCACCTAGGTATATATAGGCCCCTCGGGGCCCATTTTTCCTAGAGTTTGTGGCTCCCTGGTTTCTCCTGAATTTACCCCACCTAGCTAGGAGAAAACTCAGGAGGGGGCATATAGTCACCTCTTGATCATATTTTTCTTCTGAATCATCAACTTTTCTTGACCATTCTTCTCGCCATTATAGCTTCTTTTGATTTTCGAAATTGACCTAAAATTTGAGTTTTGCAGGGTATAATTTTGTGCGATCTTTTCAACCAATCTTGCACTACTTGTTGAGCTCGGTTGATGGGGGCACCTTCGGTACCGACTAGCTCGACCTCGGTGGCCTCTAAGGCCCCTTTTCTCTTGGCACGCAAATCTATAAAATTTCAAGTTTGGGTAAATTTTTTTCTTCTCTACTTTAGTGTGGCTGATTTTTTCCAAAATCGAGCCCACTAAAGTGGGGGCAAAATGTAATGTCGCAGAATTGCACCTAGGGGCAATTCCACATTTTAGCACTAGCCCACTAAAGTGGGGGCAAAATGTAATGTCGCAGAATTGCACCTAGGGGAAATTCCATATTTTAGCACTTTGCCTGACATTTATGACACCTAAGAGCATTAATGACAAAAATCCCATGGGCTGAAATTTCACAATTCTAGCTCCATGAGGACCATTGGCGAAGCAACAAAAGCCTAATGACACGTTTCCAAAAATTGATGCTTTGGACGCCTACGTGGCATGCTAGCGTCTTGTCAGTTTTTCGAGTCTGGAACAGGGAATCCCGAATCTTGACTCCTGACACGTGTCTTGACAGTCAGTATTTTGGATGTAACGGTTCTTTGTCGCCCTTGCATGCAACAAAACCCTTCATTTGCTCTCATTTTGGGAGTTCAAGTCATTCAGTCAAACTCTCTCTTCAATTTTCACTCTTGAGTTCTCTTCATTCTTGATAGTAGCACTCTCATAAGCGAAGCCATGCCGGACTGAGGTCCCTCCAACAGCTACAGCTCTCAAGTAAGCACTAAACGGTGCGTCTGTGTGCTCCGGAGAGGGTTTGGCCTGTGGGTAACGCTCTCTCTCTCTCACTCTTTCTATTTACTTGCTCATTTGCTAGTTAGTGGTGCGGGTTCTACTCTTGAAGCGGGTTTTGCTTTCACCACATGCTTTGTCTATTTCGTTTGCACTCCTTTCCTATCTGGTTGTCCATGGAGGTGGGAACACCAAAACGGGGGTCTGACTGAGGCAGACCCCTATACAGCCCCAACCTTTTCCCCTCGTTCTTCTGTGTGTAGGTCGCAAAGTGGAGCTTGGAGTGAAGACTCAAATGTCTGGTTGAGGGTAAGTTTTCTCTGAGTTCTCTGTGCTTTACTTGAAGTTTTTGTTCTCTATTTGATTATTTTGTTCAGAAGACCTTAGATCTGAGCTAGGAAGTGAGACTTTATTTTGCCTGCCTGAGCTCCTGAGCTTTTCATTGTTTAGGACGCCAGCGTGTCATTTGGACGATAGTGTGCCATGTTGGCGTCCTGAATTTGCACTGCCATCCTTTGGCCGAGAGGTCCTCTATCAGAGGCAGAAATCCAGATGTTTCACTCCCTTGGGATCTGGAGTAGTTTTCTGTGAAAGTTAACGTGTGCTTATTTCCCTTGCAATTTCTTTATGTTGAGGTGGATAAGGACAGTACATTCCTTGGTGATCTCTTGAGAACGAAGAGACCCGTGTGCAGCGAATCCCTCTTATCTCACACTAATATACAGTAAAACTTTGTGGAAGAATGCCAAAGACCTGTAGCTAGTATTTCATAGGACATGATATATTTAACATGCTAATTGAAAAAATAATTGTAGAAGTTTTATGCATTTGTAGTCCAGTTTGAGCATGTTAGTGAATTTTTGGAGTTGCTGACTTTAAGTAGCTGAATGTTGTTTTTGCTCATATTTCAAAAAATACAAATATAATCATTCTGGGTATTGCTTCTATCTCTTTCTCTATGTGGGGCAACCCTTTGTTCTAAGTTTCAGATTTTTATTTGAAGATTGTGAATTTTCCAAAACAAATCGCCCTTCTTAGCAGGTCATACCATTCAGAGCCTTCTTGAAATTCGTGCCAAAAAATATACAGCAGTTTGGGTCAGTTTTATGGTTCTTACTTAGGCGCCATCATTCTAGGAAGCTAATGCATTTTATTTGGAGTCATTTGGGTGAGTCTAGTGTGAGTTGCAAGCATTTTAGTAGGGTTATGTGTTGCTGGTTATGCATTTTCAGTCCATGTTCTGTCATATCAAATTTAGGTAAATGCATTTTGGTGAAGAGTTTGTGATTGGAAAGTCTTATTGGGCTTTGGAGAGATCTTAGTTCATTATTGCAGCATTGGAGAGCTTTTAATCTTTGTTCTTTGCAAGCACTCTCTATTACTTTGTAAGCTGAACAGTAGTACTGTCAGCACTTCTTAATCTATCTCTTCATGCTTTTGTAATACCCGCTGAATAAGTGGAAGAGGCTGGCTTGCCGCCTATCTTACGATTTGAATTGCATTGTAGTTCTTAGTAACTCCGCCATATGGTAGCTCTATTCCCACTTTGGGTTGGAAAGCACATCCTTGGTGTCGAGTTTATTTTCAGTATTGTAATTTGTAGGGACCCTTTGACCATATGTGCGTCCACCTTGGACACATTCTTGGTTAGAGTTACTTAGTTCAACAGTACATAAAGATCCTTTGACCATATGCTCACACCTTGCCCAACTCGAGATCCTGGTGTACATCCTTGGTTAGAGTTGTATTCTGCATCTTTAGTTTTTAGAGCTAACCCTAACGGGTGTGTGTTGAATTGCTTGTTGTAATCAAAAATTGAAAAAAAAATTGGTTCGGAATATTTCAACTTAATAGCCAAGAGAACACCCCAATACCACATTTTGCAAGAGTCTGAGGAGACAACACTAACCAGCCCCTAATAATAACTCCAATTCTCACGAATGAGGCAAAGCAACCTCAAATATGTATCAAAAGCAACTTCCTTCCCTTAGGGGAAAAGAATGCCTCCATAGTCGATTGAGATTCCTCGTCGAGTCTTGAGCACAATCTCTTTGTTTCATATTTCTTCCATTTGCACTTTCCTAAAGGCCTACAATCAGCTTTGGTCTCTTGCTATATGTTTATGATATGTTTAAAATATCTATAATCAATAAGTGGTCTTACTCTTCTTTGCAATCTTGAGATTTTGCAACTTGCATGTCTTGCAAATCCCTAAAACCCCACACCTTTGGCCCACTAGCCCCCACCATCTTATTCTCAATATTAAGTGAAAAACTAAAACATTTAAACAATCCAAGCCCCCAAATAGGAATGTAAAATTTCAAGCATGTTCCCCTTCTTACTATGAATTGATGAAGATCTAAGTGGGCTCTCAACTTTCTTAGCCAAAAAATGCCCATGGTTTTCTAGATAAAATCCTCATTAGAGCTTTTAAATTCACATTCGCTTATGTTGTCAAACTATGATATATTCTATAGAAGGAGAGGGACACCCTACGATCTTGTGCACTTTCTTAATGGAATGAAAGATTGGCTTGGAAATAGCAACCATCGCATAGATCCTCACAAATCTATTCTAAGAGCCAAATTGCTCCTTGTCAAATTTTAGTAGCTCTCACATTTTTAACCAAGATTTGCATCAATTCAAGGTCTCAATCAATAGGAGAATATGTTGCCCACATTGGAATTTAAGTGATGGGAACAATTTTTGGGACAAAGAAAGATGTCCATTCATTCATAAAAAAACGTTTGACACTTCAAAAAATATAATTAAATGATTTCTCTAGATTATTACTAGTGATTAGAATAGCAGTAGATGTGAATATTAATAACTCCTATATAGAAGTGATGGAATCAACTTTTGAGATTGAAGTGAAACCATGGAGGAGGGGAAATGAGAAAGGTGATAGTTTAGATGAAAAAAAGTTAAAATTGAAATTAGAATAGCTCAAGATTAATCAAAAAATACTAGAAATGAGAAAGAATTATAGGGAGACATCACAACTAAATGGAAAGAAGATATGGTGCACTTGTTATTCTAATGAAGGTGGTGTGCAGGATGAGTGACATGTATTAGAAGGGAATGAATTATTTTCTACATTAAGAGTGGCAACTCTAAAGCCCCCTAGTATACTCAAAAATGTATATTGTGGTATTTATAGTGAGTTTGATGAGAATGAGACTAATGAATGTCTAATAGTTGTTGTTTTAACTAAGAGAGGAACATGAGCCTTGGTATAACCATAGGTGTGGATCATGTTCCCATCTATAGAGGGATGATATGAGAAAAATAATTGAAAAAATTACCCTTTCATGTTTAGGATCATGGTTGCCAACAATTGTAGTGGAGAATAAACCAAAGAATAATGAAGAAAATACATGGGATACCACAAATATAGGATGAGAGACATTCCAAGAGCTATCAAGACGATTACTCACAAGGATGAAGTAGAGGATATTGCAATGATAACAAAGGAGGATGCAATAAAGGAATAGGCCAAATCCAAATAAGAAGAGAATAAGTCACCTACTTTCAGTATGATGAAGCTTGTCATTATGCAAATAAATTTAGGGAAGAAAGGAAGAAAAAGTGTGAATTTTACAAATATTATAAGAATGATTTCTTTATCTACCTTAAAGAAATCTAATATTATAAAATTTACGAATATTGATGAAACATGAAGAAATTTTAGGGCCCAATATGCTAATGCTATAATGAAAATCCCAAATAACATCCCCCAATGCAAGATGTCAAAAGATAGAAATTGAGGATGAGGAGGAAAATATGAGAAATCTCACCTACCAAGGAAGAAAATTTTTAGAAGCAGGAAAGAAAAGAGATATTAAGGAGAAAAGTAATACAACAATATAAAAAGAGGAATAGAGCATTGATGGTTACTCAAGGAGAGACTAACTCTAACAATCATTACCTAATTATTTTTTAGTAGGGCCTAATCTAAAAGTGTACAATTATTAATGAATTGGCAAGTTTTGTAGAAGAAGATAATATAATAGAAAAACTAAAGAAATTTTCCAAATACTAGAATAAGAGAAGATACTAAAAAGGGATATGTCAAAGTTGTGGGAAAAACTATGAGAAAATGGAAGAAGTTCCCTATCATGATTGAACCTAGAGTTCATATTGAATGTCTTAAAAATGTACTAATAGAGCTAGGGGTGGAAGTCACAACATAATACCCAAAAGAAACAAGAACTTGGGATAACAACCATGTTGGAAATATTGTCATTGATGTCAAAGGTGAGGAGAGTATTCAAAGAAAGAAATTGAATTCAAAGTATCAAGGCCAAAGGCCAATAATCGATGTCCAATGACCAAAAAAGTTTTGAATCTCCATTATTCAAGGGTAGGTCATACCAATCCAAGGCATTAAAGACAAGTTTATAATCATTGAGGAATGTTGGCCAACCCCCCTCTATTTTGGAATCTTTCACCAAGATGTCCCTTGTAATTTGCAAGATAAAATTAAATTAATCTTTAAATAGTGGGTTAACCCATGTCTAGCATACAAGAAAATAATATATATAAATATTTTAAAAAGTGGTGCCACTTTTTGAGATGGACACCACCCTTGGAGAGGTTGTCTCCCTTGGGAGAAATAACACCCCTTCAAGAGACATAGAAGGGTATAAAAGGATAATAAGAAGTTTGGTTGGAAGCAAGCGAGGAATAAAAAAGATATATCATTCAAACACAAGCAAAAATTATGAGAGGAAAATAAATCTTTTATCAAGGCAATTTTTTGTGAAGGAAATTCAAGTGATTGTCTTCCATTGAAGAAGATATATTTAAAGAGATGAAAAGTTTATTTATTTGGAGGTTGGTGCTTCGTAATAGAAGAGATTTGTCTCTCTTGCTAAGTTGGTGCTTAACGTGGGGATTGGTGTCTAGTGGGTTGGTGCCTACAAAGTTTTGTAAGAGTATTTTATTTTTAGGCTAGATTTGGATAGTAGATCCAAGTAGTTTTTTCTCTATAGTTTTCTCCTAAAAAGGTTTCCATGTAAATTTTGTGTCTTTAAATTGTTAGATCTTGTGTGGTTGAATTTTAATTAAGTGAAATTTTATCTTATATTGATTCACCTCGCTCTCAATATAATTGTGTGCTTTTCAATTGGTATTAGAGCCAATTCCTTCAAAAACAATCTAACCACTAGAAGGTAGATCTCAAGAGCACACATTGCTCATCAAGAAGGTTTCTCTTCAAACAGAGCTCCATTGTTTGACGGAACACACTATGCATTTTGGAGCATAAGGATACAAAACTATCTAATGGCTCTTGGATTTGATATTTGGAAATTAGTGGTGAATGGCTATACAACTCCATCTCCATTGACGGATCCGGTTGGAAATGAGGCTAGTGAAAAAATGCAAAAGCTATGAGTGCTATATTGTGTGGTCTAACTTAATCAGAGATTATCAAGGTGATGCATTGTGAATATAATTCGAGAGCTTGAAAATGAAAGACAACGAAAATATTGTAGCCTATCTCCTTCGTGTGAATGAAATTATGAATAGCATAAGAGGACTTGGTGAAAAGGTTGAAGACTCAATGAATGTGCAAAAAGTGTTAAGGTCTCTCCCCTTGAGATTTGATCCCATAGTTTCTGCCATTGAAGAAATGAAGGATCTAGATACATTAAAAATGGATGAATTTCATGGGATCCTCACAGTGTATGGAATGAAGACTGAAAAAGAAAATTCATCAAACCAAGAAGCAACCTTCAAATCTTCAAAGAAGATGAACACAGAGCTTGAATCAAGGAATAGCTCTTGCAATGAATTAGATGCAATGGAAGCTCATTTTGTGAGAAAGCTTAAGAAATGATTCGGTAAATACAAAGGTAAGTTGCTCTTTAAATGCTTAAATTATGAAAAAGTAGGATATTTTGCTACTAAGTTTCCACATGCAAAAAATGAAAGTAGTGATGATGAAGAAGATCATAACATAAAGAAAGGGAGCGAAAATTATCAATATAAAATGAGCTACAAATAGGGTAAAGATGAAAATAAGAACTTCTATAATTACAAGAAAAGTCTCTACTCCTAAGGGATTAGTAGCTTATATGAAGAAATCAAAGTATCTTTGTTAGTGATAGAGAAGAAATTCTCTTAATGGCAATAGAAACAAAGAGTGATGTATTGGAAAGTGAAGAAAAAGGAAAAGAAAATAATGATTCAAAAGAGGAAGAAAATGTTGAAATAGATGGAGAAGTAGATCTTGAAGAAGAAATCATTTGTGCCTTAAGTGAGATCAATACACTTAAGAAAAAAATTGAAACAAAAGAAACTTCAAAAATATAAAGCAGAGGATTGTGTTTCAAGAGAAAAAATGTCACAAAGCCTTGAGGAATCAAAAGAAGATGATCATCAACCTAAAAATCCAACTTGAAGAGGCTAAAAGCATAGAAGAAGAGATGAGAACCGAACTAAAGAAAAAAGAAGAAAACTATGAGATGTTAAAATCTGAAATTGTTTCCTTAAGGAAAGAACTAGAGAAAACAACTACTCTATTAAATAGAAGCCTAAAGTTTGAGAAGAGTATTGAAATCTTAGATGATATCATCAATTGCTAAAGATCACCATTCCTCGAGACTAGTCTTGGCTATGAAGAAAATCAGAAGACTAATAAAGATGATTCAAATTCTAAGGCCATAGGGTTACCAAAGAAGCTAAAAGAAGAAAAGCCTAAAAGCTATGTAGATGCGCTGAGAAGATTCATTAATAAGGATAGAAACAACAATAAAGAAAGTGGTATCCCACATAAAATCAACAATCTTCACAAAGACAACAAGGACAAATTTAGAAGATAGTTCTCTCCAAGGCAGTCTCACATGATTGGGTTCCAAAACTCTTTGGTTCTTTCTTTTATTGTAATCATTTTGTTCATAAAACAATAGATTGTAGGGCATGTGCAAGAGACAATTTTGTATGGAATAAAAATAGCTCTTATGGGATCTTAAACATAAACTACAATTCATTTGTACCTTTGTTTGATTGTAATATTATATGCTATATGTGCAACTACTATGGTCATATAGCACATTTTTGTAGAAGTGGTTTGGTAGAACCTCCTAGAATAAATAAGAAGGTGAATAACCTTGGCAAGAAAAATAAAGAACCTACAAAAGCTTGGAAGAGGAAGCAAGAGAAATCTATGCTAGTGCAAACTGCAAGCTTCATGCCCAAAATGAAGGAAATTAATGGTGCATTGATAGTGGTTGCTCAAGTCACATGACAAGGCTTAAGAGAAAGTTTTTCACCTTGAAGGAAGTAAATGGAGGCATGGTAAAATGAGATAATGCTACAACAAGGATATCTGGAAAATGTACTCTTAGTCTTGACAATGGAAAGACAAAAAAATATGTTTTGTATGTTGAAGGTTTGAAGCATAATCTTCTTAGTGTTTGTCAAATGTGTGATTAAGGACATACCCTCAACTTTCATGGTACATATATTCCTTCCCCTTTTTCATTCATATCTTCTTTTATACATATATCTATGAGATGGAACATGACCCATTAATGACACCCCTTGTCTAGATGATATCTTTACAATATTATGCTCCGCAAGTGTTTTGCGCCAAGCTGTGGTATGTTTTACCGACCAGTGTCTTCATTGTCCTTTTCGGCTAACATCATCCCCCATTTCAAAATGTTATTTGTCCTCAAGTCAATGCTACTTTGTTGGAAGAATATCCTTGTATATTTCCTTTGGGATGTCAAAAGTATTATCCCATTGGGTCTTAGCTAGGTGTAGATGTTGAGTCTGTACCTAAATCTACAATAGAAGTTTCTCTGCTCCAAGAGTGTTTGTGGAATCAATATCTTGTGGGTCAATTGTTGGGCTTCATGGAGGACTTTGGTGATGTGTGCTAACCTCAAACTTATAACTTCTCAGAGTTGGTGGAATTTGTTTTAGACGCGATCTCGTTGATCTTGCAATTGTTGGAATTGTGCACGTAAGGCCTCAGTCTGTACACTAGATTTCCCATTTGTATCATGTAAGGCATCATATGTTGGAGCTCGTTGAAGTATCTGAACTTCCAATTGATCCATCTAAGATTTGGTTGTTGCTATTATTGCTACCCATTGAAGACAAAATTGGTATAAGGCATTAAGGTCTCCTTTTGTGTTCTTTAAGGTTTGGATTTGTGATTCTAGGGTGGAGTGTGCAGGAGCATGCTTCTTCCTTTCCTCGTCTATCCTTGTTTTCTAATGGCTTTCCTGGATTTGCTACTTCATTGTTTTTTTTTGTGTGTGTGTCTCCTTGATTATCCCTTATATCAAAATTTTTAGTTGTGCTGCCAATGGTTGTGATGAGTCCCCTTGGAGTTGAGGGAACTTTCCTTGTATATCCTTCATGCTAGCTCCTCTAACTAGTCAGAGCTCTCCACATGATGTTACAAAAAATCTTCCCTTGTTGTTTGGTGTAAGATATCCCCCAACTAAAATTTATGCCATGGTGATATGCTTCCTAGGTCTACTTGTGAGCCTACCAATGGTAGTTGCGGGAGTTGTAGAGAGGTTGTCATTTGGGTCTGCTTTTGCTTAGCCAAAAATTCCTTGATGGACTCCGTGGAGGATGTGGCACAGGAGGAATGTGTCTCAGATTGCTGGGGGGAGAAGATTGCTCTTGTTTTGAGGTGGGATATTTTTCTTCTTCCTCGTTGTTGGCTAACAAATTTGCACCTTTAAATTTATGATTAAATTTAACTCTTATTGCCCAAATGAGATGCAATCGATTACCAACAATTGAGTTAACTGTATCTATGAGATAAAAATACTCTTTGAATTAATGATATTATGGTTTATAGATTATGCACTAATGATATTATGGATTAGGGACACTAATGATAATGGAAACTTAAATGCATGTTAAGGGTTATGATGGATTTGATTTTGAAAATGTTGATATGTGTTTTAAGTTTGTAAATGACAATGAATTATGGATATGGAATGGGATTATAAATGCACTTTTAAATGTGAAAATGCTAATGATCCTTATGCATGAAATATAGTATGTATGTGAAATGCAATAAATGGGATGGTTAATGAGAGATTGTTTTGATCATGATACAAAATATAGTCAAGGCTTGGGCAATGGGGGGAATGAGAGATGAGGATGTAGGGGGAATTAGAGTTATATGATAAATGAGAAAGAGATGGGACGGGGATAGGTTGATGATTATATTGGAAATGTGATAAGAAATCCTAAAATTTAATATGGCAAAGGATAATATGCCCCAATAGTATATATGGCCAATGGTGCTAGTATATCCTTTGTGTGGACTTGGACTCACAAACGAACAAAATATTGTCCAAAACACACAATTCCTTTTACAACCTTAGTGGGTCAGGAGGGAATGAGAATATATACAAAAAAAATTGACGCACACAAGTGAGTGACTTGGTGGGTCTATGCAATGAGGAACTTGTAGTGTATGATAAAATCATTCTCCTTCATCTAAGGTAGGAGGTGTTAGAATATTATATTCTTCTATTGTATAATGGTCAATTATATCTACTGTAGTTGGTAGGTAGCTAGTAGGTAGACATTTAATGTCTACAGTATTTTTACTCCACTATAAATTGTAATCTATTCTTCAAGTAATATCAAGCAATTTTTAGCCCAAAATTGTTTCATGATATCAGAGCCATACTAAGCTCGTCTCCCTCATGAGAGGGCTCAGGGTCTTGGGAGGGCTCTTTGTTTTGGTACAGATTTGCAAAGACAGGTTTTTGTGTTCAAATCCGTGAAGGGTTTTGACCTATTTTCTAGGCGATTTTTAAATTTGCAATTCGTGAAAAATGTTCACGTGAGATTTTGTGGCTTCTTTTGGGAAAATTGCGGGCTAAAAATCGCGTTTTCCTGCATTTTTATGGGATTTCAGCTTTGAAAATTGTGTTTTTCTGCTTTTTTTTATGGGATTTCGGCTTTGAAAATCGCATTTTTTCTGCATTTTTATGGGATTTTGGCTTTGAAAATCACGTTTTTCTGTGAAATCGCATTTTTTCGCATTTTTACTTGGTTTTTGAGCTCGGTGGAGGACATTTTTTTGTCCTAGCCTGGTCGCCCCTCTACTCAGCTTCAGTTTGCCACGATTTCATGGAGTTTCAAGCCATTTTTCTGCATGTTTCTGGTCTTTTAATGGTGGCCTAGGGTTCAAAAAAAATTTGTCTAGGGTTTTGACCCTCTGTTTCAAGGCGAAAAATTATTTTGATTGCAGATTCCTTCTGGGTTTTTTGAGATCTCAACTGGGTCGGTCTTCAAATTTTCTGGGTACCTCATTTTTTGTGCCTCAAAATTTGTGCCACAGTTTCAAGTCAGAATTTTTTTCAATTTCAGATTCCTTGTGGGTTTTCCACGATCTCAAATGGGTTGTTGTTCGATTTTTCTGGGTGCTTCGTTTTTTGTGCCTCAATTTTTGTGCAAGTCTGTTCTGGTGGCTAGGGTTCCAAACCCTCAATTTTTCAGCCGACAATCGATGGCTACCTGTTTCTGGGCTTCTATAATTCGTAGTGTTGCGTGGGATTCCTTTGTTGGGTTTTTTAAATATTTTTTCCCTTATTAAAAAAAATCTGGCTTAAGGGTTTATAATTTTTTCCTCAAAAATTAAGGGTCAGTTCCTGTTTACCCTAGTTGGGGTTTTTGTTGTACGGGAGGGCTCTCTAGTTTCTTAAGGGTTTTACCGTTTTTTTCCTTAAAAATGATGTTTTGTATGCTGATCCGTGTTTCGAATTCCGTGCCAACTACTTTTTGGGTTTCTGTAATTCGCCAACTGCGTGGGATTCCTCTCTGGTTTTTACCGTTTTTTTCGAAAAAATTATGATTTGTACTCTCATGGTTTGTTGTAGTCTATTTTGGTCGCACCTCAAGTTGTTGGGGCGAACATCTGCACAACTAGCTTCTTGCAGTCTGTTCTCAGGCGTCATGCTCCTCTGCAAAAGTTTCGATGGTTTGCCGATTTTTCCTCAAAATCGTGGCCGCTGTTCTTAGTGTGTCTCTGGTTTCAGGGAGGAACAACTCTATTATCCAACATCAGGTTGGACATTTTGTGATGACTTCTGGTCAGCAGTTTTGCAGATTCTGGGAGGGTTGGTGGCAGACTCATCTCACGTGACAGAGTCAGTGGCAGGCTTTTGTCTCTTGTTGCAGAGCTTTCTAAAGAAGGGGCAACCTTCTCTATTTTTGGTACTCTTGGTCATCAACATTTTGCAGATCCAGGGAGGGTCTCTGTAGCAGCAGAATGTTCTGAAGAATTTGTGACCAAGCGACTTGCAGATTGTTTTCTGTAGGCTAGTTAGACGATTGACCATTAAGGGAGGGTGTTAGAATATTATATTCTTCTATTGTATAATGGTCAATTATATCTACTGTAGTTGGTAGGTAGCTGGTAGGTAGACATTTAATGTCTACAGTATTTTTACTCCACTATAAATTGTAATCTATTCTTCAAGTAATATAAAGCAATTTTTAGCCCAAAATTGTTTCAGGAGGTATCCTAGGTGGGTCATGAAAAGGACTATCACAAACGCAACATACATAAATAATGATAATGCCCCATTTTGCGTCCATCAAAACACACCAAGATATGAGTAGATCTAGGTGGACTTAAATAGGCATCACCATGGGTTGAAGAGAAAAACATTAAAAATGTAACAACCTTCATTAATTAAAATTAACAAGTTACACAAATTACACATAAACAATCATATGGACATGACGTGTGTCCAATAAATAAGAAAAGAGACAAGAAATTACATTATTTCATAAAGTTTTGAGTACACATGTTGATTACATGGCAAAACATATGGGATCATATTCCTTACAGTAGACCCCATGGTCGAGAACATGATTACACAATGAACCACAACAAGGAACTTCTTGATAAGATTCATGCAACATTTATCTCCTTCGACCACATCAAGGGCAAGAACATTGTCAAAGTGTGTTTCCACCCTACCATGAAGTGATTCACTTCCCTAGAATTCTTCTTAAAAGAAGAATACCCGACCCGGCTTGAGGAAGACTAGCAATGTGAATATGACTAAAGTAATGGAATTGTGAAGTGACATAACTACATCTATCGATATCATGATTTTCAACACAAGGAAAGCACCAAAAAACCAACATGCATGAAAGCTTGCAAATGTGATTCAATAACATTTTTGTTGCCTTTCAGAGTATTTGCATTTATATTTGTATTTACCTTTGTTGGGGAAAACTGAAATGTGGAGAATATAGGAAGAGCAGGCCGAGTGGAGGTAGAGAATAAATAATCCAAAGCCATAACCTATCAAAATCAGTACTTCTCCACTTTTTTTTTTCTGCTCCTCTAAGGTGATGGGCTCCATATCAATGGATGTTGGTATCTTTGCCTCCTTCTGTGTTGCAACCTTCCTTCGTCTCCTTTTTCAAATTTCCCTGCTCTTTACAAATTCTTTGCTACCCCTCCACTCCCCCATGATGGGTAACCTCCATAAAGATGCCTCCATGCATCAAACAATTATGATGCCTCCCTTCCATAATGCATTTATGGTGATTAAATGGGATCTTCCCAATTTACTGCAAAATCCATGCCCACTCCTATGCTTGCAAACATTTCTTGAAGCAAACCATTACATGCAACCGTTACAAGAAAATATATATATATATATATATATAACATTTATTTTTTATTACCTTTATTAAACACAATCTTAATAGGATAAGTAATGGAATAAATTTTAAAAATGCAATTTTTAATTGTGAACAAATAACTAGATTACTTTCTTATTCTCTTCTTTTCAAATTGGGTTTCACATGATAGCTAACTAGTTAAATATTGCATGGAAGTTAAAAGGGTGCTATATTTACTCGTAGTAGTGCATTAATTTTGCATGGAGTCAAAGAACGCCAACTAAGGTCAAATTGCATGTTCATAGCTAATCTCTTGTAAAATGAATGACTTGCATATTTGTAGAATATTTGTGCATGATACCGTTTTAGGATTTGATTTGTTGAAAGGCATGAATTTAATCATCTACAAAGATTGTGTCTCATTGCTTATAAGAAATATAAGGACCAAGTAGCGTTCAAGATGAATTGTTATGTTGATATATATATATATATATATAAAAAAAAAAAATTTACATATTATTTATTATACGTATATTATATTGTATGTATATTATTATATTAAAATTATATAATACATAAATAATATAATAATATACTAGATATAAATTATTTATTTTAGATATTATATTATACTTATATTTATATCATATGTTATATAATATGTACATAATTTATTATATATTAATAATACTATTTATATATTATTTATTATAATTAGATTTATATTATATATATATTATACAATATATGAATATTATATATTCTATTATACAATATATAAATAATATCTCTCTATCTTTCCCCCCTTCACACCTTGGTTTGTAGTGGGTACACTAAAGAAGTGTGGAAGGTCAATTAGAAACAAAGAGGGAGAGAGTGAGAAAGAGGAAAAGAGAGAAAGATAGACAAAGAGAGAAGGAAAGACAAATACAGAGATAAATAGGGGAGAGAGAGGAAGAGAGAGACTAAGAGATACATTTGAGAAACATGGAGATAGAGAGGGAGATATAGATATATAACTTCATAGCTCTATCTTTATGTTCCTTTATCTCTCCCTCTCTCATTCGCCTCTCTTTTTCTCTCCCTCTCCCCCCCTCTCTCTCAATTTCTTTCTATTCATATCTCCCTACTTCTATCTCTCTCTTATTCACTCCATCTCTACTACTTTCCTACTCTCTCTCTTTCTCACTCCTCTCCATCTCTTTCTATTCATATCCCTCTCTATCTCGCTATATCACCTCCCCTTTCTCTCTCTCTCTCCCTCTCTACCTATATTTCTCTCTTTATCCTCTTCTCTCTACCTCCCTCTCTTCTCTCTCTCCCCCCCCCCCTCTCTCTCTCCCTCCCTCCTCTACCTATTCATATACT
>VDFB02000003.1:492967891-493147383 GCA_007258455.2 Sequoia sempervirens
ATTTCTTGAAGCAAACCATTACATGCAACCGTTACAAGAAAATATATATATATATATATATATAACATTTATTTTTTATTACCTTTATTAAACACAATCTTAATAGGATAAGTAATGGAATAAATTTTAAAAATGCAATTTTTAATTGTGAACAAATAACTAGATTACTTTCTTATTCTCTTCTTTTCAAATTGGGTTTCACATGATAGCTAACTAGTTAAATATTGCATGGAAGTTAAAAGGGTGCTATATTTACTCGTAGTAGTGCATTAATTTTGCATGGAGTCAAAGAACGCCAACTAAGGTCAAATTGCATGTTCATAGCTAATCTCTTGTAAAATGAATGACTTGCATATTTGTAGAATATTTGTGCATGATACCGTTTTAGGATTTGATTTGTTGAAAGGCATGAATTTAATCATCTACAAAGATTGTGTCTCATTGCTTATAAGAAATATAAGGACCAAGTAGCGTTCAAGATGAATTGTTATGTTGATATATATATATATATATATAAAAAAAAAAAATTTACATATTATTTATTATACGTATATTATATTGTATGTATATTATTATATTAAAATTATATAATACATAAATAATATAATAATATACTAGATATAAATTATTTATTTTAGATATTATATTATACTTATATTTATATCATATGTTATATAATATGTACATAATTTATTATATATTAATAATACTATTTATATATTATTTATTATAATTAGATTTATATTATATATATATTATACAATATATGAATATTATATATTCTATTATACAATATATAAATAATATCTCTCTATCTTTCCCCCCTTCACACCTTGGTTTGTAGTGGGTACACTAAAGAAGTGTGGAAGGTCAATTAGAAACAAAGAGGGAGAGAGTGAGAAAGAGGAAAAGAGAGAAAGATAGACAAAGAGAGAAGGAAAGACAAATACAGAGATAAATAGGGGAGAGAGAGGAAGAGAGAGACTAAGAGATACATTTGAGAAACATGGAGATAGAGAGGGAGATATAGATATATAACTTCATAGCTCTATCTTTATGTTCCTTTATCTCTCCCTCTCTCATTCGCCTCTCTTTTTCTCTCCCTCTCCCCCCCTCTCTCTCAATTTCTTTCTATTCATATCTCCCTACTTCTATCTCTCTCTTATTCACTCCATCTCTACTACTTTCCTACTCTCTCTCTTTCTCACTCCTCTCCATCTCTTTCTATTCATATCCCTCTCTATCTCGCTATATCACCTCCCCTTTCTCTCTCTCTCTCCCTCTCTACCTATATTTCTCTCTTTATCCTCTTCTCTCTACCTCCCTCTCTTCTCTCTCTCCCCCCCCCCCTCTCTCTCTCCCTCCCTCCTCTACCTATTCATATACTTTCCTTTCTCCCTCTCTCTCCCTCTATATATTAATTCCTATCTCTATCATTATCTTTCTATTTATCCCTCTCTCATTCTCTCCCTCTCTCTCCCTCTCTCTCTCTATATATATATGCACAAGCTTTGATGCATGTTGGTTTTTTGGTGCTTTCCTTCTTGTGTTGAAAATCATGATACCAATAGATATAGTTATGTCATTTCACAATTCCATTGCTTATGTCAGATTCACATTGCTAGTCTTCCTCGAGCTAGGTTGGGTATTCTTCTTTCAAGATGAATTCTCGAGAAGTGAATCTCTTCGTGGTAGGGTGGAATGTGCTCCAACAATGTTCTCACCCTTGATGTGGTCAAAAGAGATAAATATTGCATGAATCCTGTCAAGAAGGTCCTTGTTATGGTCCATTATGTAATCATGTTCTTGACCATGTGGTCTATTGTAAGGAATATGATCCCATATGTTTTTCCATGTAAACAACATTTATGTACTCAAAATTTTATGAAATAATGCAATTTCTTGTCTCTTTTCTTGTTTAGTGGACACACGCCATTTCCATATGTTTGTTTATGTGTAACTTGTTAATTTTAATTAATGGAGGTTGTTATGAAAAATCACCAACAAGATGAGCACATCAACATGTCTCTTACCAAAGGTGGGATAGGTGATGGTAATAATGATGCTAGACTCAGAAAGGATTCATCCCTATGGGAATAGATGATGAGGATAGACATAGATGGTAGGCCAAGAGCGATGGTGACTAGTGAACATGTTTGATGGTGTTAATCAAATCATGTTTTCATGAAAGCACATATAGGTCTGTATGTTTTATGTTTGGTCTTTTTGTTTGTTTGTTGAGCAAGGTTTTGTGAAATGGTAATGGGATGGTAAGATAACCTTATTGTGGGTGGAATACTTTATTATGGGTTGGGATAGCAAAGATGTGATGTTTTATTATGAACAACTAGGCTTGTGATCAACCCAATCCAAGATCACTTTTAGGTATTTCTCTCTATGTCCATTGGAGGTGGTAACATGATGGTTTGATGGACGATCATGATAGTGGAAGGAATAAGAATGTTTTGACGACATATATGAGCAATGCATGGGAAAATTAGGCATCTAAATTATCCAATCATATAAGAAAAGGGATGGAAGACAAGTGGCCCAATCATGCATGGTGGGATGATGGAAGTTGTCTCATCAGTTATATCCTAAAAAGGAGATGGGAATGTGGCAACGAATGGGTGGTTCAATGGGAATGCGATGTGGTTTTAGCCTACTTGCATGAAGAGGGATGTATGGAGGCATGATGAAAATCTCATCAATCATATCCTAAAAATAAGATGGGAATGTGATCACATATGATGGTTTGGTGATGAGAGAATATGATAGTAGTTTTATTTTAGTAGAGGGTGGGTGCAGTGAGCATCGAAAGTTGTCTCATGAGTGGCACATGGATGGAGTGACTATGCAGGTTGTCTAGTCAATCATGTGAAAAGGAGAAAGGAGGTCAAAAAGGTGATTGATGAGTGGCCAAATCATGCATGTGAGCATATGATGGTGGTCTACTTGTAGAAGGAGGGAAAGTATGAAAGGTGGAATCATAGAAGTTGTCTTGTCAATCATATGCAAAAGATAAAATACATGAGCAATGTATGAAGGGATTGGTCATGCAAGTTGTTTGATCAATCATATGAAAAAGATGAGAGAGTGCATAGAGGTATGTGGGTAGGTTGGCCAGGTGAGGACATGACGGTGGTTTTAGTGCACATGAAGGGATTGTGGGATGTGTATGGATGGCTCATCATAATGAAATTTGTGCAAGTTGTGTAGAGGACCGAGTGAAACGGAGTGTATGGAAAGGCTAAGACATGGTATGAGAAGGCTCCTTGGTACTTAGTAAAGGGTGGTTATGTACATGGTTGAAAAATCTCCCTAGTTATAAAGTAAAGGGAAGTTGAATGAGAAGGGATGTATGATGGGGTGAGATCATGGTATAAAAAGATTCCCAATTGCAAAATAAAGGGAGGGGATATTCATAGTAGGAAAAGCTTTCCTGTTATAAAATTAAGGAGAATAAAATGCAATGACACCTATTCCAAGCCATGGTGGGCACATGCATAAACTTACAATAATGAAAGAGATGAGTAGGTGGTAGAAAGGGATGATGGCTAATAGATGGTGGATATGACTCTACACATGGCGCTTGTTTGCCAAGTTTTCACCATGGTACTTGTCCAAGGTGCCACAAGAAAAGGTTTTCACCTTTGGACAATTTTTCTTTTCAGCAAAAGGCTAATGCCTATATATATATATTGATATAATATGAAAATTACATTATAGAAGGTCCTTTCGACAAATTATTTCTCTTTTTCTTTTTCTTTTTTTTCAAAATTTTCATGCATAAGATTTCTTGAGATGTATGATATTCATTGGCTCTTCTAGGGGTTTGCCTTCCATAGTGGCCAATTGATAAGCACCCGATCCATATTTGGTTGTGATGACATATGGACCTAACCAATTATGTTTGAATTTGCCTCTTTTCATAGTCCTATAGATTGCATTGATTTTCTTTAAGCACTAAGTCACCAATCTCAAACTCTTTGGGATTTATTTTCTTATAGCTACGTTAGAGTTAATTTTGGTAACCTTGTAAGTGATTTAGAGCATTAAGTTGTTTTTCATCTAATAACTCCAAATTTTGTAGATGAGTCATTCGATATTCTTCATCATTGATGAGGTGCTGCAATGAGATTCACAAAGATGGGAGTTCAACCTCAATTGGTAAAATGGCTTCGACACCAAAGACTAGGGAATATGGGGTTTCCTCAATAGGAGTGTGTATGCTAGTTTAGTAAGCCCAAATGCCAAGATTGAGTTGTAAATGCTAATCATAGCCTACTTCATTGACTATCACTTTAAGTATTTTTAAGATAGTTTTGTTGGTAGCCTTGGCTTGGCTATTTCCTTATGGGTAGTAAGGGGTGGAAAAATGGTGTTGGATATTGAATTTCTGGCATAAATCACAAACTTTTTGGTTTTTAAATGGTTTTCCATTATTCATGACGATAGAAGATAGGATACCAAAGCAACATATGATGTAATGGAGGATAAATTTGGAAATTTGTTTCCTTGTGGTATATGTTAATAGAACAACCTCCACCTACTTAGTGAAGTATTCAGCAGTAGTGATGATGAATTTATGGCCATTGGAAGAGGATGGATGGGTTTTGCTAACTAGGTCCAACCCCCACCATGAGAACAACCATGGAGTGACAATAGGTTGAAGCTCTTGTGATGGTGCATGAATTAAATCACCATGTTGTTGACATGGGTGACAAGTTTTTACAAATTGATGTGCATCTTGCTCCATTATTAACCAGTAATACCTGATATGCAATAATATTTCAACTAGAGTAGGACCACTAGAATGGGCCCCACAAACACCTTCATGAACCTCACATGAATCATTTTGAGCCTCTTTTGCATCTAAGCACCTCAGGAGGGTTCCTTCAAAGTTCCTTTGATAAAGTTTATCACCCAATAATATGAAGTGAGCAGTTTTACAGATGAATGACTATCATTGAGAGGTGGATAGGTTAGGTGGAAGGTTGTTGTCATGGAGGTAATTGTATATATATTGATACCAAGGTGAATTGGGACCAACAATGGCGCATACTAACTCTGATTCAAGAAGATCATAGGCAAGGATTAATAGTTCTATCATGAATTCATATTGCTAGTTATTTTGGGTCATATCGAATAGGGATCCAATTGTTTCCATGGCATCAACTTCTTTATTATTCAAATTATGTATTTGATCAAATCATATGTGTGAAATATTTCTTGAAAATTTCCACCATGTGTTTATAAGGCAATAATTTATCATCTTTTGTTTGATATTCATCATTCACTTGCTTGATGACTAACTAGGAATCACCATAGACTTGTAGTTTTGTTATTTTTTATTGGATAGCTAGCCTGAGCCTTGTGATAAATGCCTCATATTTTGTAATGTTGTTCATGCAAGGGAAGTAAATGTGGTAAGACTTAGGAATTCAATTTCCTTGAGGGGTAACAAATAGTATTCTTTTCGTTGAGCCATGCTAAGTAAAAGATACATCAAAGTACAAGCTCCACCGTAATACGTTTTGTTACCTAATTACCCTTTCGAGGCTCAATCCCGGTGAGAATATCATGTGATAGGGGTTAGAAGGCCAAATGGAACATTTGCACTAGGGAAAAATTCATGAATATGACGCTAGGTCACAAGGAACTCAGTGAAGAAGCCCGCCTTGTTCAGGTTCGACATGAAAATCTTCTAAGGACAGAGTCACCAAGACCCGGGAATGTATCCTGTGGTGGAATTCATATGCAAGTACCTATCGGCAAGACAAAATCATTGTCCCGGCGACTAAGAATTTCCTCGTCGGCATGAGGATCTCCTTCAAAGAAGGGTCTTGGCGAGAGCTTTATGTCTCACCGACCATCAGCAAAGGGATACACATATCGGCGAGAGCTTTTACATTGGGGAGATGTCTTGGCGAGTGCTTAAGGTCTCACTGATGAAGTACAAAATGAAATGCTCTCAGTGTAACATCTCAGCGAAAGCAGAAGGTCTCACCGAAAGGATGCCTTCGATGTATGTAAGCGGGCTTCGCTAGGAGGTCTTGTCGAAGGCTAGATGTCTCCCAACTTAAGGATCTATCGGCGTAACAAGGCAATGGAGGAGTCTACGTGACGATGTCTCAGGCAACAAGATGGGTCGGGGAAGTGAAGTGAGCAAGGCCGGAGACAAGGAGTTAGCCATGAAAGTCGGCGATAGAAGTCGCGATGCCGAAAGACAGCGAGACCAAAGGACATGGGCATAAAGTCATGCGAAGGAAGTCTCCCAGAAGCGGGGATGCAAAGGTAAATTCATCGCCGAAGAGCGGGATGTCACCGGCGATAAGGTGATGGCTCCGCCCGACAATGGAGAGCCGACCTTAACATAAGAATTTCGGGAGAACCTCTTCCCGTGGTAACAGTCAGACCAAAAAGAAAGTCGGGTGAGGGTTTATGCGGCATGATGTCTCGCGCCGAGATGGAGCTTCGAGGCGGAATACATACGCCAAAGTCCGCAAGTCAATAAACCTCGAAAGTGGCTTGATTCGACCGAGGTTAGAGGTCGGCGAAATGTTTTGCAGAATACAATCTCGCAAACCCGAAGGCGAGAATCGCTCGGTATACAAGGAATAAAGGTTTGGTGAGATGTCGCCGCCCGACATCAGATTTCGCGATAACGAGGGGCCTGCGCCAAAAGAAGTTGAAGTTGTAAGCCATGAGGTCCGGTGACCGAAGTCTTGTCGAAATCGCTTCGGGGAAGAAGATCAAAGCGGAGGTCTCCCGACATAAACATCAGCGGAGGGCTCGAGCTGTCGCGGTAAAGGTGCCTGTTATTTCGGTGTAGTCACCAGTGAGGAGATCACCGGCAAGGCAGCGAGCCGTCGTGATGTCAGCCGGGCTGGCCAATGTCCGCCGAAAGGAACATGGAGACTCGCTAAGGATGGAATGCGTCGGGGTGACGTATAGATCATCGCCCGGCCGAAGACAAAGGGTATCAGAGTAACATTTTGTCTTCGGTAAAGCTTCTCACTGACACCCAAGTGTCTTGTCGAATGAGGAGGAGCTCAGGGGGATATCGGTATGACTCCTCAGGGTCGACAGGAGCTCTCATCGACGGTTTCAAGCTATGCCGATGGTCACAGGAAGGTATAATCGCATCGGGGAGACACAATTAGTGTCTCACCAACATGTGATTCAGAAGGAGAATATTTTGACCACCCAGAGATCTACGTGGAGTGTGCTCGACCAATCAATGGGAGCTGAATATGAACCTTTGAAAATTTGACTATTTGACTCCCCCTGTGAATAAGATCAACAAAGTAGGCATGACGTGGATTGGCCATGAGCTCAGGAGTGTTCAAGGTGGCTCAGCTGAGGAAGTTCGAGAGGACACGGAGATAGAAGGATTGATATGGAAAAAGATCTAAAGGCTTCCCTAGGGGTGACTTCACACCGACATGAACAACAGGGCACATAGGGTGTGGCATTAAAATCAATCAAATATCTAGGGGCAGATCTTTTTCAGATAGATATTTTGTAAGCCCTAGGGGGCCGACACATTTGTGATATATAAGGAATTTTTTTCCTCTTTGTAAGGAGTTCAGATGTATGCTTTTCTGGAGTCTGTGACCCTTTTGTAGTCCTCTCTCAGACTAGCATGTTTTTGTAATTCAACTTGGAGCATAATATACAAAATCTACCTTGGTCACCATTGATGGCCCATCATTTTGCCTTCTGATTCTTGTGAAGTATAGTGCATACTTTTAGTGATTCATTGAGCTACTTAGTGAAATATTCTCTTTCCTTATAGCTTTTGTTTCATGTCGTGCCTTTCTTTGCAGAAGTAGCATCATGTAGATTACAAATTGTGTTTACTTAATCCTGCACATGAGCTTCTAATTTGTGAAAATTGTCTTTCCTCCTTGAAGGCATGTGCATGTCAAACCTGTTTGTGTGCGTGATCTATAGGATCTTGTTGTGCAGTCCCATGACTGTCACCAGTATTCAAGTGTAAATTGAGTATCTCATTGTTCCTGTCATTTATGGTGTATCACCCTAGGTTTTAATTTCCATTGTCTATGTTTTCTCCTTCTCCCTTTCCCTTTACAAATCAGTAGTTTAGGTGATTACCCAACAAGGAAGCCGGCCTTCTCCGGAGGTTGACCTCTGCTTACAAGAAACCCACATCTTTAGAGGTCTTCCCATGTTACACTGAGGCGTTGAACATTAGGTTCAACAAGGGTGCAACTTCGGTGATAACAACGTTCATCAATAACAAGAATGCCTTTATCTAAATTTTTTTTATTAAAGTGGGTGGTTATCAATTATAGGACTTTGTAATTTTATCAAAAACCACTTATCCTTTTATAGCCTTTCTATTTACATATTTAATATCAAACTTGCTAAGGATCATGATCCATTTTGTTATGTGACCCGTGAGATTAGATTTAGAGAGGAAATATTTTAATGAATCTACTTTGGAAATAAGTTGTGTCTTGTGATTAAGAAAGTAATGTCATTACTTTTTAGCACAAGAAACAACTACAAGACATGCCCTATGCCCTTTCGATTGGAGTGTAATTCAGCTCACAACCTACGAAAGTGTGAGATATGTAATAAATAGCTTGCTCTTTTCCTTTATTGTCATGTTGTGCCAACAATGCCCCCAATGCCATAGTGGTAGCCGATATGTAAAGCAAGAATAGTTTATCTGGATTAGGTGGCATGGAAGTAGGTGGTGAGTTAAGATAGTCCTTAATCTATTGAAAATCTTGTTCACAATTGTTGTCCCACTTGAAGTCAACATTTCTGTGCATGAGGTGTGAAAATGGTTGGCACTTAACAATGAGTTGGGCTATAAATTGTTTGATGGCTTGAAGCTTCCCTTGAAGGCTATGTAACTGCTTGATATTTCTTGGTGGACGCATTGCTAGTATTTCTTTGACCTTAGCTAGATCGACTTCTACACCTCTTCGAGATATGATGAACCCAAGGAACTTTCCATTTGTGACACCAAATACACATTTATTGGGATTCAAACATAACTGGTACTTTTCCTATCGATTGAAAAAAATTCTAGCACTTGTTCATGCCCATCTCTTGTTTTAAATTTTCTTAAAAGATCATCCACATAATCTTCCATGATGTCATGAAGCATGCTGTGAAAGATTATAGTCATGGCTCTTTGGTAGGTAGCCCCTGCATTCTTAAGACCAAACGATATTACCTAATGACAAAATATTCCCCATCGGGTGATAAAGGTTGTTTCATGTTGAGCTTTATCTACTATCCTTATCCGGTTATAGCTTGAAAAACCATCCATGAGTGACAACATCTCGTATCTCGTTGTTAAATCCATAATGATATCAATATTAGTGAGTGGGAAATCATCCTTTGGGCATTTCTTATTGAGATCTCATGTATATCTTGATGTCCCTAGTGGGTTTAGAGATGGGCACTATATTAGAGAATCCATTCAAGATAATCAATCAAGAAAATGAATCCAACCGTGAGAAGCTTATGTAACTTTGTTTTGACTAACAAAGTAATTTGTGGATGCATTTTCTTTAAATTTTTCTTTATTGGTTTTGCATCAGGATATACTACCAAATGATGAACTACAAGAGATGGATCAATTCCTAGCATATATGCATAAGTCTAAGAAAAAAAATTGGACCTTTGTTTGAGGAAATCTAATAGAATTTGATTCACATCTTCTTCTAAGGTTGCAATAATGAAAGTGACCTTTCATTCTTCTATTGTCCCCAAGTTGATTTCAATAGTTGCATCAACCAATATTGTAGATGTTTCTTGATATTAAGGAATAGGATCAAGTGTCCCATATTCTAGCACCTCGGAGAGGTTTTCACTAGAAGATACATCTTTTATTTTTACTTTTTCATGATCCAAAGTGCCTCATCAAGGTTTTCACTAAGGGATCGTTCTTTTTATTTTATTTTATTTTATTTTTGCAACTAAGGCACATGACCTATTTCTCGAAATAAGCACCACTGTGTAATTTAATTTCAAATTCCCCCTTATGATCTCCTAGAGGTATATGTTCTCGAACTGTCATAAGTTTGACAATTGCTTCATCATTCTAGAAGGTATCAAGAACGGGAGGTCCTTGTTGATCCCAACCAATGAGTTTAAGATAAATGAGTGGAAGGTTAATGGGTTTGATGGTGTAATGGTATAATGTGTCCATCATTAAAAATTTGGAAAATGTGTTCAAAAGGATCTTTGTTGGACCTCTCTTGAGGTTGTTAACATCAGTAGAGGTCTTACTTTCTTTGTTGCAGGTACATTTAGGCTTTGTGGGTACCATCTCAATTGATCCGCACCTAAGTCCATGATGGCCCATGTGCTACTTGAGTTGAATAGGTTCAATTATGCCTTGTTCATGAACACCAATTCCTTTACCTTTATATCTCATATATTTACATAGATCATGGCCTTTTGGGTATATGTCTACTTGTAAAGGAGGTAGCAACTCATCTTTGTCTTTATATAACCATGAATAAATGCCATCACTGAGATCTTCTTTATCTAGGAGCCCCCATTTATTTCCTTGGGTTCTTCCTTTATTGCCTTGGGTTGACCATGGGATTTAGGTGAGAGTGGGAGTTGTTCTACATTAAAATAATTGTGTACTTCATACTCTCCACACCCTTTTTTAGTGATCTTGATCTTGATTTTGGGAGTGGTTTGTGAGGTGGATGCAACTTTTAGTATGGATTGATTAATGTAGGATGAAGAAGTGGATGTGACATCATTAATTGGACAATGGTGTGAGTGATTATAACTACCTTCCAGAAATTTACAGTATTGGAAAGGTTGTGGATCTACTAGAATGGTAACTTCAATACCATTGTAGGAAAATTTGATGCATTGATAGTAGGTGGAAGGAATAGCTTGCATGACATGAATCCATGGTCGGCCAAGGAGAATCTTTAATGGGAGATCAAGATCCAAGATTTGACATGTGGTTTCCATGATAGCCTTTCCAACTTGGATAGGTAATTTGATGATACCCTTAAATTCTCTTTTAGCATCATCATAAGCTTTAATAGTTATTTTATTTTGGGGTTCAGTAACATCTTCAGAATACCCCAACTACCTTATTAATTTTAGATTACATAAGTTGAGATTAGATCCACCATCTATTAAGACTTTGTTAATGTCGTATTTATGAATGATTTCTTTGATATGGAGTGTTTTATTATGAGTGTCAACATGTAAATCTTTAGTTGTGAAAGAGAGTTGATGTGTGGAAGAGAGGTGCCCAAATATTGCTTGGAATTTGTTAATACTGATGTACATATGTACGCACAATTCTCACAATGATTTATCTAAAAAAAAATTATGAATAAGAGAGGTATGAAGTAACTCCAAGATAGAAATTTTGGTTGGAGTCTTACCAAGATGCTATGGGATGTTATATTTGGTGGATATATTAGATGAGGAAGAGAATGCTACTTGAATTGTCACTCGGCGTCTTCGGGTGGAGATGACATAATTGTCAGCCTTGATGGTGACGATATCAACATGTTCATGGCTTTCCTCTATGTGGCCAACGATTGAGTCATGAGTTGGGGTTTGAATGATGTTGGTGTAAGTATATAATATTGCATTAGAGGACCCATAAGGTTTTCCTTCATTATGCATTGGAAAGGGTTTTGCGTATATGCCTAATTGTTCATTAGGAGAGTTATGAGATTGTCCTTTGATGGTTCTCTCCTTTATCAATAAGATCTTGTATATGATTCTTCAACTTCATGCATTTAGAGTTGTGATGACCTTTAACCCTATGATATACAGAATATTCATTATCCTTATACCATTCAGGTTTAGGTTGATTTTCATCAAAGGATTTAGTCATTAGGAATTTTATGAGATTAGTCTGGGAAAGTTTTTGGAATATTACTTCAATTGGTTCTCCCAAAGGGGTATACATATGTTTTAGCTAATTATATTGTCTTGTTTTCCTTGGGGATAGTGACAGTGTTGGAGACATTTTGATGTTGAGGCATGTGTTGATCATTAGATGATGGAGGTTGGATATTTTCCACATGTTTGGTATTAATTACACCATCATTCAGAACATTTTTATTTTTAGACCAAATCTAGATTTGTCATTGGATTGATTGGTATTGTCTTGTTGGTATGTGTAAATTTTGATTAATCCCTTTTCAATTGTTAAATCTTTGTCAATGATTTCATCGAAAGTGTTAACACATTGTAATCGTAGGTGAAAACCTATTTTTGTATTTAATTTTTGGACAAAGATGTTCACCAAGTGTTTCATAGGCATGTGCAAGGGAAATCAACTAGTTAGATGTCTCCAACGTTGAAGGAAAGTGGCAAAACTTTCCCCAAGTTTTTGTTTAGTATTACACAAATTAAGCAATGTGACCTCATTTTTAATGTTGTATGAGAAATGAGCCACAAATATTTCAGCTAAATCTATGAAGGCAACGATTGAACCAGGGGGAAGGTGTGTAAACCACTCTAAGTCTTGTCCCCCAAGGCTTCTAGGGAATAATCTCATAAGATACATGTCATTGTAGGCCACCTCTTGGCATGCTATGAAGAATTCCTTGATGTGTTCTCTTGGATCACCCTTACCCTTATATTTGTCAAATTTGGGTATTTCTTAATTCTTAGGGAAGGGGATGGCTTGTATGGACCTATCAAAGGGATAAGGACATATTTTAGGTTGACCTACTTGAAGCCCTTGGATCATATTCTTCATATTTTGCAGTTCTTGGACAAGGTCAATGTTATTGAATGGGGTGGCATTCATGTATTGATGATTTTGAGGTTGGCAATGGGGCATTGAGATATGGTTCCTATCACAAGTATTTGGTGGTTGGGAGACGTTAGATATGTGTTGATTAGTGTGTTGATATGTGGGTACATGGGATACTTGTTGTTGGATATAGTTAGCATTGGTGGATGTGATAGGGGGTTGGATAGATATGGTAGGATGAGTGGATGGATATGCGGTGTTGGTTGGAATAGTAAGCCCTAGGTGAGAAGAAACATTTGAGTATGTGGGGTTAAATGTGAGGGGGGATGAGTGGGCTTAGGATTGGACCCCCAAATTTTATTCAAGGGATGGATGGAGGATGAAATGAATATTAGAAGGATCTTGTCTCCTAATTTGTGAAATATCAAAGTTTAATGGGAGTTTCTCCCCTTTTGTCAAGAGGTCTAATACAATGGTGTCCTTTTCAATTTCATATATTGTTTGCATCATTTCTTCATTGTAGGGGTCTTGTGCAAATGCTTGCAACCTAGGAGAGTGATCGGGTTGGTCCACATAGAATTCTTCATTATGAGGAGATGTTGTATGGTTTGGTGAAGTCTCTTATAGTAATATTCTCTTGAGAGTCCATTTTACTTTTAGCTTGAGCCCTGGTGATTGGCATGCAAGAAATAAACTCCTTTAGACACAGATTGTGGATATAGATTTCTAATGGATAGTTTTGATAATAGGAGTGTGAGGATTTTTTAGGATTGGGTTTTTTATTGGGATAATGGTGTGATGGGTATGGATTATTAAATGAAGGACCTTGGAGAATGAGGACTTGGGAGAGTGATGATTTTTTATTGGTAGACAATTATATGGACAAGAGATACAAGACCAAACTTGCATCAAAATAAAGATCTAGATCCTTAGGGTAAAAGGTGATTTAGGATGTATCCTTGCTTACTTAGGATAGGCAAGTTCCTAAGCAAGATTGGATAAGGGGATTTTTAAAAACTTAAGGGAGCCAAATCCTTAAGAGAAATAATCCAAAATGATAGGCTAACTTAAAATGCTACTTAGGATAGGCAAGTCCCTAAGCAACACACAAACTAGAGGAGGATGTATAAGGATCTAAATCCTAATTTTGACAAAATTTGATTTGTATTGATTGGGATATAGACAAAAGGATTATTTGATTGATAAAAGGATGTTTTTTTTTTATGGGAGAAAATTAGGATTGATGACAAGTCCAAATGCAATGAATGTGAGAGGGAAATTTTGAGTGAAGGGATGATGATGGGAGCCAAGATGGAAAAATTATGGTGTACTATGGTAGACCTAGGGTTAAGTTGTAGAATTGCAAATTTTAATTTTTTGACCAAGGGGGCATACACAAGATTTGTTGAAGGTCATTGTTTGCAAGGAAAAGTGCAAGCATAGTTTTGTAGAGTGCAAGCACAACTTTGGATAGAGACACACCTTAATAGTTCACAGATGCACAATTTCAAACATAGGCGCCACTTGATAGAGCAAAGACACAGTTTTAGACAAAGGAACTTTTTGACAGAGCAGAGATGCAGTTTCAAGTAGAGACACCATTTGATAGAGAAAAGGCACAGTTTCAAGTACAAGTGTTGTTTGACAAAGTAAAAGCGTAGTTTCAGGTATAGTTGTTGTTTGACATAGAAAAAGCGTAGTTTTAAGCAGAGGCACAAGTGTACCTTTACAAAGTGCAATTATATAGTTTGGTAGTTTGGAAAGAGATATGCATACACAAAAAACACATTGGCCAACTGAATTGACTTTGTTCAAGGTAAAAAGATTATTTTCAACAATTCATGTTGAGTGGCTTATCACTAGTTTAACACATGAAGACACTTTAAGCACTTTAGCACAATCCTAGAATTTAGTCAAGTAGGAGTGTAAACTTAATGTGGGCCCACTTGTCAAAGACGTAATACCTTTAAATGAATAGGTAATTAAGGAATGTAAAGGTCATGTACCACCTATATACCCCTTACCTTGGAAGGACAAGACCCTACCAAGGTATCGTTGTCCACCTCAACAAGAGAAAGTGCATGGTAACTTCGGGCATGATATTGTACCCTGCACCACACTAAGATACACTCAAATGGTCTTAAGCTAGGTTATACAAGCTCTCTAGGGGAGTCCTCGAAATATCACAAGGGTACGTGAGGAACAACCATGAACACTAGTTCATCACAAACATAGATCTAGAACTTTGGGTAGGAAATCCCAGACCGACCCTGCACCTCTTGTACTGGAATCACCCAGACATCAAGGCTTCACTAAACATGACACAACTAAATTGGGGTACAACTTTTGTTCTCCCCCTTTATATAGCCCACCGATAACATGTGGTTGAGATCATCCCTTGTGGTGATGAAATCCTCAAGTAGGCCTCCTAAAGGGAAAGATAATGCTAGGTTTTTTTATCCCCAAGATCACTCTAACTACAAGAGGAGAGCATACACAAAAAACTAGAAAAATCCTAGGGTCTAATCTAAAACACAAATAAGGAGATGCAAGATTTTTAATCCCTAAGATCGCTCTAAGCACAAGGGGAGAGCATACATCTATGCAAGCTTCCAAACAAAGAAAACAAGAGCTCTTTAACCCACTACTCTAACTTTAGTGAATAAAGTTAGTGAAAATAAAAAGAATCTTGGACAAATAAATCTGTAAAACCATAGATTAATAGTCTTAAATTCTTAGTTTTGGATGGGCATAAATCAATTGCAGCACTTTTTAGTCAAAACATTAGCTCAAAAATCCTAAAATTTGAGAAAATATGACAGACTGAAATAGAAGCATGTTTCTGTTAAACAAAAGCGCCATTAGTGGCAACATAAGCCCAACAATTTGTAACAAAAGCACTGAAACATAGAAAACACTTAAAAATTATACCTTACAAAAGAATAACATTGTTGAACAGAAGCATCGAAAGTCAATACAAAAGCATCAGATATTGTTGTGCAAGTGTTGAAAGACAGAACGTAAGCACACCAAGTCTCTACAAAAGTGTGACCAGTTGAGATAGAGGCGTGAAAAGTCCATGCAAGCACAACTTTATAGGAACCAAAAATTTGTAATATGGGGTTGGTATATATTCAATTTTTATGCTAAATGCATTACAGACCTATGATAAATAGAAACCTAATAATGTGTTAAAATCCCATGAAGCATTAGTTAGACAAAACAAAACCTTTAGGATTAGTATTGAAAATCTATATTTAAAATCCCTAATCTAAATGCAAACTTGAAAGAAACCAAAGCCCTAAAAAAATGATGAAAGAGGGGTTCTCAACAAACCTCTTTTATAAAAACAATCACTCAATCAATCTCAACCATGCATACAAATCTGCAACATAGTCTCATGAAATTCTCAATAATGCATACAAATTTGCAACATAGTCTCATGAAAATCTTTGAATTTTGCAACAAAAGGTATTCATATTAAAGAAATATAATTACACAATGACTTTTAGTCAACAAATGATTGATGGGAAGCAACATATTCTCATAACATAATCTGAAAATGATATAAATACCAAGCTACAACAAAAAGAAAACTATGTGCTTCTTGAGCACCTCCAAATCTGCACTTTTTCTCTTGCAACAATCGCCTGCAACTCTTCCATTCTCTACAATGGCATCTTCAACCTTCAATGGTTGTAATAACCCTTTCAACCTGCAACAAATCACTTCAAGAACCTCTTGAGAAATGCCATGCCTAACTTTCCAACCTCCAAAACCTATAGTCACAATGAAAACCCAAAACCTGCCCCCAAAACCCTTCACCAAGATTCCCAAAAATCAGATTTTTTCCCTCCCTTGGAAAACTTGTGATCACAACCTCATAATTAGTTGTTTCCACAATAGAAAAATCAATAAATTATTTTTAATTCCATTTTGGAACTCCACAATCCCAACTCCTAAACTTGGTCATTTTTTTCAGATTTTTCAAAAAAAGCAATTACACCTCCACTACCCCACTTGCCAACTTGCATAACAAAAATGTTTTTTTTTTTTTTAATTAAATATAATTATTCTCAACATATTAAAATTACCCTCTAACATGAAATTAACCTCCTAACATGAAATACAAATGAAAAAATTCAAATTTGATTTTTTTTGTTGATGTTGATTGCACTTTCACCTAGGATGCTCCTGCATTAGACACTCCAGGTAGAAAGAAATGCTTCATGAGTTACACTCATAAAAATTTGTATACCTTTTGTCTATCTAGGATCCACCTCATTACCTTGTCCAGTGGATTCCTTTTGTGCACCACTTTCTGCAAACTTACAACTTTACCATGTTTCATCCTTTCTCTACTACTTGTCATGTAATTCAAAGCATCAAATTTATTTTCTAACCAATATACTTTATCAAAATCAGAACTAACAATTAAAATTATACATCCTCCCTCATCAAAACAAATGTATTTCTTTTTCTCATTTGTTGTTCTACATTTTCCATCTCTTCCCACCATGTCCCCTTCATGAAATTCTATTGTTTCAATGTGTTTTGAAAGACATGACACTGCTACAACCTAGTTTTCTTCACTCAAAACAACATTAGTACTACTATCAAAAGACTCAATTTTCACAATACCTAATAATGAATCATGATCATTAATCATAACATTTTCACCTCCACTATTCTCAAACAAGGATTCTTCAAAAAACTCTTCATTAACCTTCATACTCCACTCTTCCAATTCAACTTTATCAAAAGTAATTTATGCCACAACAAACTTATCTATTACTTCAATCTCTTTCTCATCAAAGGAAACAATACAATTGGATTTTACCTTACCCTCTGCTACTACCTTCATTCCACTTGAGATCTCTGCTTCAATTTGATTCAACAAAACACCTTTCTCATCCTCATCATGGTTAGTGTTACCAAAGCCAACATATTCATGCTTCATACCATCTAAAAGTCTAATTTCATGAACCAAAAAAGACCTTGCATTGTTGCAAACCTTACCCATTTCCTCTTTCAATGGTTTCAATTTGTGTTTCACTCCATCTTTAATCAATGTGTATGTGTTGGCGTAACCATCGTGCACTGCCTTCCTACCAAATTGCCAAGGCCTTCCTAACAAAACATGACAAGCATTCATAGGAATAATATCACATAAAATTTCATCTCTATAACCTCCTATAGTAATCTTTACCAAACTTTGTTCGTTGATCAAAACTTTCCTATCATCTTGTAGCCATGCTATCCTATACGACTGTAGATGCCTTCTTCTCTCCAATTGTAATTTTCTCACCATCTCTTTGGAAACAAGATTGTTTGTGCTACCTAAATCTATGATTACATTACATACCTTGTTCTATCACTTGCATCTTGTTCTAAACAATCTTTTTCTTTGAATGGATTTATCTTCATTTAATAGGGTTCTAGCTATTAAAGTTTCACCACCTTCCGCTTCTTCAGAATGTGATGATCCTACATCTTCTCTATTCACTTTTGTTGCTCTATTTTTATTTTCTAATGTTCTTCTTGACCTTTTCTATTCATGAGGACAATAATATGCCTTGTGACACTCTTCTCCACAATTAAAACAAGTACCTTTGAATGTTTCTCTTCCAATACCTCTACCTGATCTTCCTCTACCTCTTGTATTTTGATCTCTATGACCATATGAAGCATCATATCTCTGATTTTTTTTACTACCTTGGTCTTCATTTTTTTGATTTTTCTGATTATTATCTACTCCATATGATCTTCCTTCAACCTCCTCATCATATCCTCTTCCTCTTTGCTTACTTTCATACCTTTTGTTCATTATTTCCTCAATTTTCAAGGCAATCTGATAGGCATCTTCCATTGTGAAAACTCTCACCAAAGTCATCTCATCTTGTATGCATGGTCTCAAACCATTAATATATATCACAACCTTCTCCTTAGTTGCTTTTTCATGTCCCATTCTAATTAGGATCCTAGAAAACTCCTCTATATATTCTTTCATTGTTTTGGTTCCTTGTTTTAACCCTTGCATTTTTTTGAGCAAATCAAGCTCATAGTCCATTAGAATGAACCGACTTTTGATTTTCTCCACCATTCTATCCCACTTAGTAATTTTCTCCTTACCTCTCCTTCCTATTTCTAATTGAATCTCTCTCCATCAAATTAAAGCATGTCCTTTCAATCTGGTTTTTGCAAACCTCACTCTATAAGGATCCTCAACTTCAAACTCAAAATACTCTTCCATGTCATTGATCCAATCCACTAACTCTTTTGGATTCAAATTCCCACAGAATGTAGGAACATCAATTTTTGGTCTCTTTCCCATCCTTGAAAGGGAAATCAATAATGGGTTATTGGCAATTGTTGTTGTCGCATCTCTTTGTTCACTTGTTTGTTCATCATCCTCTAAAGTTTCTTCTTCCTCATCACTTATTGATTCTCTTCTCTGTGAAAACCCTCTTCTAATTTATTCTTGTAATGCTTCCACTTGCCTTCTCAAGGCTCTAAAATCATCACCATGGACAACATTCTCATTTCTTTCTCTACCTCTATCCCTACCACATGGGGCTTCTCTTGCATACATTTTCTACAATGCCCACAACTCATAGATCTTGGTGCAAACTGCCTCTCTTCAGCAGTCTGTTCACACACTCAGAATCTTCTTGCTTTGATACCAATTCATGAAAGAGGGGTTCTCAACAAATCTCTTTTTTAAAAATAATCACTCAACCAATCTCAACAATGCATACAAATATGCAACATAGTCTCATGAAATTCTCAATAATACATACAAATCTGCAACATAGTCTCATGAAAATGTTTGAATTTTTCAACAAAAGGTATTCATATTAAATAAATTCGATTACATGACTTTTAGTCAACAAATGATTGATGGGAAACAACATATTCCCATTACATAATCTGAAAATGAATAAAAATCAAGCTACAACAAAAAGAAAACTATGTGCTTCATGAGCACCTCCAAATCTGCACTTTTTCTCTTACAACAATCACCTTTAACTCTTCCATTTTCTACAATGGTGTCTTCAACCTTCAATGGTTGCAATAACCCTTTCAACCTGCAACAAATCACTTCAAAAACCTCTTGAGAAATGCCATGCTCAACTCTCCAACCTCCAAAACCTATAGTCGCAATGAAAACCCAAAACCTGCCCCCAAAACCCTTCACCAAAATTCCCAAAAATCAATTTTTTTCCCTCCCTTGGAAAACTCGTGACCACAACCTCATAATTAGTTGTTTCCACAATAGAAAAATCAATAAATGATTTTTAATTCTATTTTTTAACTCCACAATCCCAACTCTTAAAGTTGATTGTTTTCATTTAAAAAAAAAACACAATTACACCTCCACTACCCCACTTGCCAACTTGCATAACAAAAATATATATTTTTAATTAAATATAATTATTCTCAACATATTAAAATTACCCTCTAACATGAAATTAACCTCTTAACATGAAATGCAAATTGAAATTGAAATTTGAATTTTTTTGTTGATGTTGATTGCACTTTCACCTAGGATGCTCCTGCATCAAACAACAAGGGTTGGTATTCCTATAATTAAATAAGTAAGATAAGATGCATAAACAAATAAATCTTTTACCTCAAAACACCTTCAACTCCATGATTTAGCTAAATAAGCATATACCCAAAAAGCCTATTGATATGCTCACAAATTGATGTAAAAATGTGGATTGCTCTAAATATATTCCAACATAATATTTTTATAGTAAATTTACTTGATGAAAATGGATAGTGAGGGCTTCAATTTATATAAGGAGACTCAAATGGATGGAGGGCTAAGATCTTACCACAAGATCAATGGCTCATGTTAAGAGCTGCTCTCAAGCAAGAGGAAGAATGGAGGCTTGGATGAGAATGATTGGATAGGATTTTGGAAGAATATGATAGGATCTCAAGATGGGAAAATGCTCATCTCAAGAGAGGTGGAATTTAAAATTAGATTTTATGGAGAGAGAAAGATGGCCTCATGCAAAGTCAACTTAAAAAGTGATATTTGTCTTTAATTGATTTAATGAGAAAAAAGTGAAAATTTATTGGATGAATGTGGAGGTAGACATATGAGGAGGAATGACACATGGCAAGTGAGGAATTTAAAATTAAAGAAAAAGGTTAAGTGGATGTTAGTAAAGGGTGATTTAATTAATTAATCTAAGATTAATTAATTAATAGTATTTTAGAGGAAATAGGTGGTGATGACTAAGGTTATATTAATTAAATAATTTAACCTTTTAGAAGAATATGACAATAGAGAAAATTAATTAAATAAATATTTAATTAATTTTAGAAGAAAAATAGAATAATTAAGTAAATAATGAAATATTTAATTAATTATGGGACATTGACAGGGATTAATTAAAAATTTGAAATTTTAATTAATCTAAAAGTGTAAAATTAGAATTGGGGTGTCTACAAAAAAATATTTAAAAAAAAAAAAAGATTCACCAATAGAATTAATATTTTTTTGAAAATAATGCAAGATTCACCAAGATTTTATAGCTTTTTTCAAGGGGGGTTCTTAAAGTTATCCTTGCATTATTCATGAATATTATTTCATGCAAATCCATCCCTCATAAAAATGAATGGTCCCCTTAGCATTCATTGCATCTGGTGATACTCATAGGACTAAAGTATAAGGACTTCCCTTTTAAAACCTTCAGCCATGTGAGCATCACCTAGATACAATGAATGCTAAGTGGACCATTGATTTTCATGAGAGATGGGTTTATGTGAACCACTAATTTCATAAAACATGATTCAATGAATTTGACTCAAAAACGATGTAGTTGAATCCTAATATAAATACCTTAAATATATCTATTAAAAACATATAGAAATATATTAAACCTATCTAACTTTTGTAATAAATTTAAAATAATCACTTCAAGATTGATATAAAAATATTTTAATAGATGTATTAAAGATATCTATACTAATTATTAAATTTTGGTAACTAAATATTATTATAAAATTAATATATTAATAATATAGACTTATTAATTTTAAATAAATTTTAAAATTTTGAATAAATACCTATTATATTATATTAATTTACAAAATTTTATTGAATATGAGACTAATGAATTCCATATTTTTTAATGTTAAATGTTTGAAAAAAATGTATAATATTTTTTTAACTATTTAAGAATTAATAAAATATGCAGAATATAGTAATATATAAAGAGATTTTTTAGCTCAAATAGTTGTGTGTAACAACATAGTATTCACACATGGTTAAAATTACTCTCTTCTCCATGCAATAGGATACATAAATGTGATAAAATGAAAGGCTAAAAAAGTCAAATGTTATAAAGCTAAAAAAATTAAAATTCAAGGTTGGTTTAAGGAAATTAATTGTAATTGAAGAAATGCAAGCTTATATTTCCTTTTCAATTATTTTTAAGATTTACATAAATTATTAAAAAAATATTTAGAATAGGCTAATTATGCAAGTGTGAACATTCAAAACAATACCATATTTTTAATTTATTTCATAAATATTCTCCAGCCTACAAAGCTTGTTGGTTATAGGAATATAAATAGTTATATTCCTTAAAATGTTTGCAATGAAAATTTATTGTAAATGTAAATATTAAAATCATGAGTATCAAAGCCAAAAAAACTCATTCTACCTCATAATTTTCTTCGATAATCATCCTCTTTTTCTATCAATGAGTAGGCTTAACGAAGCTAGATCCCATATTTTTTTAAAATAGTGAAAATTTTATAAAAGTGGTTGTTCCTATGGAGGGCCATTTATATATTAAAATTGTAGTTACTTTACAAAGTTTGATTACATGATTTAAATTGTGCTAATAGTTATGTTGTAGTGCTAGATTAACCATACTAAATTACTATTGAAACTACTAGTTCTTACTGTAGACATCAACAAAATTTTGCTTCCACCTCCACATCAAACTCTAAACATGGCTCAAAGGTGAAGGACTAATCAATAGTGCCAATGAATGAAACCTGAATGATCAATGCCATAAATTCTAGACTCCACCGAGCATTTTGTGATGCCTGGCCACATTGTCCCCCATAGCCTCAATTAGGAATGACACCCATTGCCCATTATAATTTGGGTGCACCACAAGCCACACCTCATTACCACTCTAGAAACCAAGCCCCATAACAACATGTTCCAAGATAAATCTAAGACAAACTCACCATTTTTTCCTTATGAGGGCCTCAGACACTATTTACCCAAAAAAAATTACTTCTCTAAAATCTAACATTACCACTACAAATTGAGAGGCTACAACATAATTAACTTTGTACCTATTTTTAGGGGTTCATCCCATAGTGCGATGGTTAAGTGGTGGCATTGTTGTGGTGGCCACCTAGGTTCAAGTCTCTGATGGGCTATTATGATTGTAGGCACTATTCCTTCACTGATCCAACGTGCTCATGGGTTTGACCCGCAGTCCCCTATTTGTGGCCTCTTTGGTTCATAGCTCCAACAAAAAAAGTTCTTATGAATCAAAAAAAAAAATTGTACCTATTTTCATCTTTCAAGAAAGTATTCCCAAGCACCATCTTGATTGCTTCTAGAACCACCATGGAATTTTTTATTTTTTCTTCATTATTCACTCTGAAATAACCTCATTGAATATTATCTATCACTTCACCTATATTTACATACACTCAACTCCATAATTTTTTTAGAAAAGCTCTTCATTTTTTATTTAGGGTCCTCTTCCATTTCATATTCTGAAGACATGACCATTCATAATTATTTGTGTGATCCTTAACTATCCACAACAAATCCATAGTCCATCTAGAGGCCAATACACATGCTCGAGATATTATTATTAGTTAAATGGAGGTTGGACATTATTATCTATCCCTCTGTTACACATAATGGCATTTGAATGCTAGTATACCACCACAGGGTACAATTAACCTGCCATCTCATCAATTTCTAGGTTGGCCAACATGTATGCTTCCTTATTTGCCTCTCAATATATATGATTTACTTTAAAATCATTGAAACTCTTCAAAATTATCAAGAAACTTTGTAAAAGGCTATAGATCTTCCAATTAATAAATTTATATACTCTAATTGCATTAAGAGTTGTAAAGGAGTCCCCTTTTATTATAATTTTCTTAATTCCAATTTTTATACCTTCTTGTAGACCATACAAAACAACCTAAATCTTTGATTCATTATTTGTTCCTATAAGCAAGGAAATGCACACTTTAGCTAATTCATTGCCTTCATGATTTTTTAATACACGTCTTGCACCCGATTGACTAGGATTCCCTCTAGATTCCCCATCAAAGTTCATCTCCATCCATCCTTCCTTTTGAGGAGTCCATTTGAATAACATTCATTCTTGCATTGGAACTAGGATTAACCTTGTTGACCCCTTGAACGAGAGTTTCAAGATTCAATAATCATCCTCTTAAAAGATAGCTCATAATTATTAATATATATTTGTATCACTATGAATCATAAACTAATTAATATTATAGTACATTATAATTATGTATACTTACTTTATTATCCAATATTTATTATGCACATGTATACAATAAATTTATTTTGATGACTTATCACACATAAACTTCATCTTCTATATTTAATAAAATTTGTGTTACTTGGTCACCTTACATAATGACTCACTTAATGACTTAATAATTGTGAGTTAAGTCTCTTCAGTGAGCATCTTCTATGTGTGTGTGAGTGTGCATTCAATTTAAATGAATTATGATAATTCCAACTAATTGTATAAATATCTAACTATTTACAATTACCAATGAGAGCTAGGTATACAAAGGTACTTAATTCGTACATAATGGATTATATTCTATTGATTATAATATGTTATATTCCTTGAATATTTTTAAATATGTATGTTTTTTATTATTGAAAAAGAAGGTTTTGAAGTGGCCCTGAAACCCTTTACAACAAAAATAGGTTGTTAGAAAGAAAAGACAAGAAAAACAAGCAGTTGCAGACCAAAAATAATGTCACAAAATAAGCATTACCATACCAACATCAGACCAATAACCAAAAATCAGCAAAAAAGTAGATGATAAACATAAATTATAGAAAATTATTTAAGATCCTAGCTACTTCTAGAGCCCTAGAGATGACCTCATGCATCTCAACAACTTCATCCAATTTTTGAGCTAGAATGACAACACTTTTCTTTTTCTTGCTTCTAGTTCTGATGCAAGGGTCTGCATCCATACCCTTTGTGAACCCCAAATCTATGTACCTGCAAAACAAAGAGATTAAACACCCTAAGTTAGATATTGCAAGCATAAACAAGGATTCCCCATGGAATCCATTTACAATTCAAACTATGAATGAAAATATGCAAAAACACAATAAAATGATAAACCAAAGATGAAATCCTAATTTAAATAGCAAACTCTTGTTCCCATGGGGGAATTGGTGCCAATTTGATGTGGAAATTTGGCCCTTTCCCAATTCCTATGATTGCAAGCTTCGAATGTAGACTTGATGAAGAAATGTGATCCACTTTTGGTGATGAATGATGAAGACTCCAAGCCAAATCTGCAAAAGAACCTAGCTAAGAGCTCAATGGTATGAAATTTAATAGATATTTGAGCATGGTAACTTTACTCAAATTGTGGATGATGAAATGAGGATAGGAGCTCTTCATTTATAGGATTTCAAGATGGATGAAAGTCCAAATTTGAGCAATGTGGGACTAACTTTCATCCAATGATATGGTGCCACTTGTCAAGCTATGAATGGATGATGGTTGTGCAAGATTTGGGGTTTGTGCCAATAAATGCCAATATTTGAAATTCAAATTTGTTGAAATGACATAAAAGGGAAGGGAAAATGCAATAAATGCCACTTGGCTCAAGGCAAAGGACATGTAAGAGATCTTAAATGCCTTGTTGGAAGGACTTATTCCCACTTGGATTTTGAATTCAAATTAGGGGAATATTCCAAAAGATGCCATGTGAGGGAAAATAGGGATTTAATAAATGAATTAAATCTATTTTCATGTGCAACTTGCATTATCTAGAGGATGTGACACAAGATTAGATTAAATTAATCAAGAACAGGAGATTAGATGATGTGACTTATTTGACTTAGATTTATGGATTTATTTAAATTAAATAAGAGAGAAATATGATAAGAGGCTAATTAAATAAAGATTTTGATTTATTTAATTAAAGGGGATGGTGTTAGATTAAATCAAATAAGGTTTTAATTTATTTTATTTAATAGATAGACTTTAGAGATTTAATTAAATAAAATGATTATTTAATTAAATAGGGATAATTAGATCAGATGGATTGATTTAATTAACAAGGAAAGTGACTTAATTAGACAAAATGGTTTGTTTAATTAAGAGACGAATATTGATGAATTTAATCAGATAAGAGAATTTGATTAAACGGTTAGACCGAGTGATGATTTAGGAAGAAATGATATTAGTAAGTCAGGATCAGATGCATGATGTCAATCAGTATATTTTCGATGTCTACATTTTGCCCCTCTTTGAAGCAATGCATTCGTTGCGTTGGTTCAAAGAATAATCGATCCTGATCAAAGCCAAAAAAAATCGATATTTAAAAACTTGCCCTACTATTGCATGGCAAGAGAAAACATGCCATTATAATGCCCCCTTGAGATATCGGACAAAATTTTTAACTTTTTGGGTGATCTCGCGAAAAAAGGTGACAAGGTGCCCGACAGGTCCGAAAGGGGTCCGGGAGGCTAAAAGCGTGTCTAAATGCAATAAAACGATGAAAAACAAGCCTCAAACAGACAAAAACCAGTTCAGGGGTCCAAAACCCTAGTAGGATAGTTAATTAGGGCTAAAAAACCCTAATTTTTTAGGCTAAAAAGGGGCTCGAGGGGTCACTTTCAAGTCATTTTCACACACCTCCGCTAGCAAACCTCGAGATTTGAGCTCTGACCTCCTGACAATATGGCGCAATGACAGCGTCCTCTACACATTTCTGACCAAGTCCAGACCTACCAACGGCCACCAGGCATCGGTGCCTCGGTATGTGACCCTAATTGAAGCTTCGTTTTTTCAATTTAGTGCATTTATTACTAGTTTTAGGGAGAGCTCGTCTCCAGCAGCGCTATTTTGGCACCGCTTGGTGTTTGAAGTGCATCGCTTTTGGGAATTTTGCGCCGCAGTGGTGTAGTTTGGAGTTTAAAAACTCCACTGCTGGGGTCGGCTCGGCTCGGACTTAGCGGGCCAGTTTTGGAAAAGTGCGTCGTGGTGGCACTCTTTTCACAAAAATTGCGATGCTGGGGCGGAAACTGCACCGTGGTGGCTCAATTTATCAAAAATATGGGTCCAGCGTCGGAGTTTGAGGAAACTCAAACTACGACGCCTTCACAAACTGTGCCGCTGGAAACGAGTTTGGAGCATTAAGTCAAGAATTTTTTCAAAAATTTTAACATGCTGACTTTGCGTGATGCAAGACGGACCTAGGGAGCTTTATTCGCGGGAGCACTGGTCACGGGATTTGGCGAGCGTCCTACAGGACTTGAGTGATAGGGATCAAGACCAACTTGGAGTCACCGGCCTATGGCACATTACATATGCAACGCCTGTGCGCACACACCTTGGGATACTATCAGCGCTAGCCTAGAGGTGGCATAACGAGACCTCGTCATTTCATCTTTCCACTGGTGAGTCGACCGTCACATTGGAGGATGTTTGGCGCATACTACAGTTGCCCATTCATGGCCGCCGGGTGATCCATGATATGGAGGAGGGACGTGATTGCTGCACCTGAGTCCTCGCCATATGAGATATCATTTATTGCGAGGGACATATCGAGCTAGACAGGTACAAAGTCATAGCACCGCCCTTTCGCTGGGTGATTGTGGCAATTGTTTTGGGTTTGGTTGCCCTAGACTGACGAGGGCGGTATTTTAGTCCTGGATGGGGATACTACTGGGAGAGGATGGTCTGGGACATGCCAGTTCGATTCGCGTGGGGGCCCATCCTTCTGGCTTCACTTTACAGGGATCTCCACGAGTATGCATACGTGGATGGCAGAGCACTGGGAGATGGGGTGACACTTTTGCATGTTTGGGTGTGAGCACATTTTTGTGCTTCATCCATGAGTGGTTCCAGTTCTGATGGGAGCAAAGGATGCCTTGGTGGCACAATACAGAGGGGGTGTGTCCTTTACACACACTGGAGAGCACGAGATCCCCCACTGGAGGCGGGTCATAGACGAGATGCTCGTATTCACTTGGAGACCATACCTCGGTCAGCCTGGATGGGCTGATGATGCAGACCAGCTCTTCTACTGTCGCCAAGACCGCTACATGCAGGGCCGAGAGCACACTATGATAGAGAGATATTTGCCTAGGTGTGTACAGCGTCAGTTTGGGGAGCCGCAGGATCGGCCGGATGACGGTTACATGGCTGTCTTTGCACGTAGCATGACACAGACATCATGGGGTCTTGGTATTCCTACCACGGAGGCGGTTGACATTTTTTGACATTTGGTAGCCTGACCTTAGGCCTACAATCAGGGTTTGGAAAATCCGGGCATGACACAGGCCTACAGAGACTGGTTCAGACCTCCTCTCTGGTTGACTATCCTAGGTGAGGATCCAGAGGCACATAGGGTCAGAGGTAGGGGCAGAGGACGAGGATGAGGACGAGGCCTGAGGATTGAGATCTGACAGGATCCCCCATTGATGCCCCTAGTTCCACCAGATCAGGAGGATGTCCCCATGCAAGACCAATAGCAGGATCTGCCAATCCCACCACCACGAGCCGAGGGTGAGGGTCAGGTACATGCACAGCCACAGGCACAGCCAGCAGGGCAGGCAAACGCATGGGATGCCTTGATTTTACAGTTACAGGCATAGGTACAGGCAGTGATGACTGAGCAAGACCAGGCACGAGTTGAGAGAGAGCATCTCAGAGTGGAGAGAGACTAGGTTGTACAGCAGTGATAGGTCGCAGAGCTACAGGCAGCTACAGAGCTGGGCCGTAGGCAGCAAATAGAGAGCATGACAGCCGCCTCATCCTCGTAGGGTACAGTGCCAGTCCGATCCTACAGAGAGGCCATCCAAGAGATAGAGTACTACCGTCGGGCCTACCATGACCATGTACCTAGAGTAGACTGGGTTCCTGATTACTCAGAGCGGGCCAGCCAGAGACCACCAGAGGGTCACGGTGACAGGGGCGAGGGGAGCATCCACGGAGATCGGCCATGATCGATATATTATGATGTACCTTTTGGTGCCTTATGGGCTCATTTTTGATAGCCCTGATGGGCATTTTTGTACTGATTGACACACTTGTACAGTGATCTGATTATTATTCTTGTACTATGACAGTGATATGATATATATGAGTTGATTTTGATGTGATGCCATGTGTACTCATGTATTTATGCATGTATGATTCTTATTTCTATATGTGATGGATGCATTTATTTCGAATGACGTTTATGCATTTGATTATGACCTATGATATGATGTGCAATGATGTTAACTATATGATGATTTATTTTATGCCAATGTGAAATGATTTGATTTATGGTATATGCAATGATGTGTAGAAAATGTTTATATATGAGATGATTTATGGGTGAATGTGATATGATGTGATGGTCGTGATAAAATGAAATGATGGAACGAGATGCTTAGAATAACAAATGTTATTATCCTAAATGATGATGTATGTGATGCAATGTTAATGCAATATGATATGTATGCCAAATGAATTGAATGCTTATATTCCTATTGTTTATGATTATAATGATTATGAGATACTTTCGTTCATGCTATGTGATGATTTATGAAATGTAAATGAATATTTATGCAATGATCAATGTAATGTCATGATATGCAATGTAATGGGTGAAATGCGATGATATGGATGCACCTGTTTATGTAATGATGAGAATGCGATGTTTCCTATATGATACGTAATGCAATGTGCTAGTGATGTCTATATGATGTGCTTATGCAATATGCTAATGATTTGTGGATGCGGGGTTGGTGGTGATGATGGTGATGATGAGCAACTGTCATAGTACCCTATTAGTGTGGTTAGTGAGACGAGAAGAAGTCATTTCAACAAAACGCAAGGTGACACAAATGCAGATGATGATGATGATGACTTGTTGAGGAATTGGGATTTTCAAAGGGCCAAATTTTCTTATGTTTGATAATACACATGGTACAATGCATCAAGGTATAGAAAACCAGGATGGCGTCGTACTTAGTGTGATGGACTTTGACTCAACAATCAGATAGGAGTATTCTTGTTCACACCTGACATACAAAAACCTTGCTAGGATGTATTTTAGAAGTTTCAGATATCTCAGACCAAAACACGGAGAGGTAAACCTATCCCTGTAATAGTCAACAAGTTGCCCTAGACCTCTTCCATATATGCCTAACAAAGCAAGTATTCGCCGAGGTTATATTACAAGAACGTCCAACAAGCACAATAGACAAAAGATAATGAATATTGCCCCATTCCTATTTCTCTAAATCCGTTGTTTTGGGATATCATCGAGACATCCTTGGAATGAGCGCAAATAAGATAAGTCAAAAGATAAAGACCAAGTAAACAAACAAACTAATGCTCTTCAATACAGCTAACGGGAAAATGATGTGTTTTCTAAGATGATAACTGAAACTTATTGCCAAAAGATAATGCCCATTGTAGGAAGGATGCATCCTAGGACATGTTAGTGGATGGCGGCATGTCATTTCATTTATAAGGGATGATTGATATGGGACAAATTCAGATGATGAGTTATCGATACGAAGAGGTGACCAATTTGTTTACGTACCAACTTAGACTTAAGACTTTGACGCTTTTGAGTTCTTGCTTTTAAACTGCTAGACTTGTTTCCAATTGTTTTACCAAAAGTTGAGTATGGCGATCAGTTTATTATGAGTGGTGTTATTGTGGATGCAAGAAAGATGAGGCAGATGGATTTTTTCCAAATATTTAGATGTTTTTGATGTTTTGAGGCTGTTTTTGGTATTTTTTGATGTTTTCAAATGTTTTAATTTTCAATTTTTCAAATGTTTTGGGTTTTTCTAATATTTTGACCAAGAGACTAACCTAAAGACCTATCTTAGAGGCCTTGGGGGTTGGTCAACAGATGATTCTTTCCTACATTATGCACATAGAGACCACATAGTTCGACTGACGACTTGTCTGATTTACATATGATGATATACATGATGAGATGCCAGTTTATTATGACGGACTCCTATAGGACTGACCTAAATGTCTCAGGGGATGATCAAAGATCAACCTTGCCTATGTTCAAGCTCACAGATGACATAGTTCGACAAGACGACCTTGTTTTTGGCTTTTTGAAAGACTTTTTGACCTATTTTTGGATTTTGATGTTTTTGAATGTTTTTGGATTTTTTGATTTTCTGATGTTTTTGGATTTTTTGATTTGAGGATTTTAAGACCATACACAAATCTGATCCGATAAGAACATGCCCCTAGTGTGATGCAATAGACTACTCCGATAAAGGCAGGACAAACTGACCTTGAGGATGGGCTGAGTAGTACTAAGAGGGATCATGATACAAACACAAGACCAAGCTATGGTGTGGATGCGAGTGGATGTGTGATGGGTGGAGACCTCAATGTGATGGATGATGGGAGCGATATGGATGGATGATGCAAATCAAGCCATAAGGTTCTGGTGGATGGGAAGTGCTTATTTACACAAGGCGCCTATTTGCCAGGTTTTCACCAAGGTACTTGTCCAAAGTGCCACCAAAGTGGTTTTCACTAGAGGACGATTTTTTTTATCCTTTTTCTAATTTTTTCTTGGATTTTTTCTTTTTTTTCTTTTTTGTTGTTACCAAGACACCTGTTTGCCAGGTTTTCGCCGAAGTAACCATTTTTCAGGACTTTTTCTGAATTTTTTGGATTTTTTGGTTTTATACCTTGAAAGAATTAGGCATAATTTTTATTGAGATGGGAGTTATTCATTGGCTTCTATAGAGGTTCCCCTTTGGGTGTTGATAGTTGATATTCCCCTGATGTGTAGCTTGTTGTGACAATGATAGGTCCTAACCAATTAGGTTCGAACTTGCCTTTGTTGCTGGGATTGGGGACATTCTTCTGATTTTCTTTTAAGACCAGTTCTCCGACATGGAAAGTCTTGCTTTTGATTTTCTTGTTATAGCTTTATTTGAGTCTATTCTAATAGACTTGCAGATGATTTAAAGCATCAATGCGTCTCTCATCCAGTAGCTCTAGCTCATTTAATCTTGACACCCGGTAGTCTTCATCAATAATAAGGTTTTGCAATGATATTCTGAGGGATGGGAGCTCGATCTCAATGGGGAGTACAACTTCTGATCCGTAGACCAAGGAGAATGGGGTGGCACCAGTGGGTGTGCAGATGCTAGTTCGATAAGCCCAGAGGGTGGGATTAAGTTGCAGATGCTAGTCACGACCTGCGTTATTGACTATTTTCTTGAGGATTTTGAGGATGGTTTTGTTCGTGGCTTCTGCTTGGCTATTGCCTTGGGGATAGTATGGGGTGGAGAAGCAATGAAAGATTTTGAATTTCTCGCATAAGTTGTGAACCTCCTAGTTCTTGAATGGTGTCCCATTATCTAAAATAATGGCTTGTGCGACACCGTAATGACAGATGAGATAGTCCAGGATGAATTTTGAGATTTGCTTCCTAGTGATATATGTCATGGGTATGGCTTCCACCCATTTTTTGAAGTACTTAGTTGCAGTTATAATGAATTTATGGCCATTGGATGAGGTGGGTGTGATTTTTCCAATGAGATTGAGTCCCCACTATGAGAAAGGCCATAGTGTGATGATTGGATGGAGCTCTTGAGCTAGAGCATGGATGAGATCTCCATGTTGCTGACATTGTAAACACTTTTTAGCATGATCATGCGCTTCTCTTTCCATTGTGGGCCAGTAATACCCCAGCCTCAGCAGTTTCTTAGCGATGGTCATTCCACTCGAATGTGAGCCACAAATACCGTTATGAACCTCAGTTAGAGCGGTTAATGCCTCCTCAGCATTTAGACAGCACAGTAAGGTACCTTCTATGCTTCTACGGTATAAGGTATCACCTAGGATGACAAATCTGGATGCCTTTTTAATAAAGGTTCATTTTAGGCTCGATGGCAGGTCAGCGGGTATGACTCCTATTCAAAGATATATATATATATGTCATGATACCAAGGATCACCAGGACCAATTATTTCACATAGATATTCCGATTCTAGTACCTCGAATGTGGGAACGAGAAGCTGCTCAATCAGAAATTCATATTTCGGTACGTTGTGAGGAATGTCTAATAGAGACCCAATTGTGGCCATGGCGTCAGCTGCTCTGTTGTTGGTTCTTAGAATCTGCTCAAATGTTATGTCAATGAAGGATTCCTTTAAAGTCTCCACCAGTTTCTTATAGGGAGTAAGCTTGTCATCTTTAATTTGATAATCATTATTGACCTGATTTGTGATCAACTGAGAGTCCCCATACACCTTGAGAGCTATGATATTCCATTGTACTGCTATCCTGAGACCTATAGTCAAAGCCTCGTATTTCGCTATGTTGTTGGTGCAAGGAAATGCCAATTTGTATGATTTTGGTATACAATCCCCTTGTGGGGTGATGAAGAAGATACCAACTCCTGACCCATGTTGTGTGTATGAACCATCAAAGTATAGCTTCCAGTGCTTTGCTACGTTGAGGTTAAAAATGGATTTGTCTGGAAATTCAGATACAAGAGGATTCTCAGAATACATAGGTGCTTTTGCTAGTTGGTCCGCAATGACTTGTCCCTTGATAGCTTTCCTCTCTACATACTCAATGTCATACTCTGACAGTATCATCACCCACTTTGCTATTCTGCCCGTGAGCATTGCCTTGGATAGGAGATACTTGAGTGGATCGATTTTCACAATGAGCTTTATCTTGTGTGCCAGCATGTAGTGTTTGAATTTTTGGGATGCAAACACTACTGCGAGGCAAGCTTTCTCAATGAAGGAGTAATTTAGCTCATGACCGACCATTGTCCTACTGATATAGTAGATGGCCCTCTCCATTCCGTTTTCATCATGTTGGGCTAGGAGAGCTCTAAGGGTTGTTGTTGTTGCTGACACATATAAGATTAATGGCTTTCTTGGGATAGGTGGCATTAACACTGGTGGTGTCAGTAGGTATTCCTTGATTTTGTTAAATGCCTCTTCACATTTTGTATCCCATTTATATGCTACCCCCTTGTGGAGTAGGTGAGAATATGGATTCTACTTATCTACCAGTTGTGCTATGAATCGTCGGATGGATTGAAGTCGGCCCTGAAGGCTTCTTAGTTGTTTTAGTGTCTTTGGTGCTTCCATCTCGAGGATTGCTTTTACTTTTGCCAGATCTACCTTGATACCCCTCATGGAGACTATGTATCCTAGTAGTTTACCTGATTGTACGCCAAAGACGCACTTCTTATGGTTTAGTCTGACTTTGTATTATTCTAATCTGTCAAAGATAGCACTTAGGGTTGCTATATGATCTTGTCTTTTTCTTGACTTAGCTAGAATATCATCGACATAATCTTCGACTGTTTTGTGAATCATGTCGTGGAATATAAGTGTCATAGCCCTTTGATAGGTTGCTCCTGCATTCTTTAGACCAAATGGCATCATGTTCCAGCAGTAGGTCCCCCATGGACAAGTGAAGGTCGTTTTATGTTGATCTTCCTTTGCTATCATGATCTGGTTATATCCTGAAAATTTGTCCATTAATGATAGCATCTCGTGCCCTGTCGTCATGTCTACTATCATGTCGATGTTGGGTAGCGGAAAATCATCCTTGGGACATGCCTTGTTTAAATCTCTGAAGTCTGTACAGATTCTGATGGCTCCATCAGGTTTTGACATGGGTACCAAATTTGACACCCATTCTGGATAATCAATTGGTTGGATAAATCCTGCATCTAACAACTTTTTGAGTTCCATTTTGACCAATAGAGCAATTTGAGGATGCATTCTTCGAAGCTTTTGTTTGACTGGTTTTGCTTTGGGATACACAGCTAAATGATGAACCACAGTTTCTGGATCTAGCCCTGGCATGTCAGCATAACTCCATGCGAAATTTATTTGTCTTTCCTTTAGGAATGCTGCTAGGAGTTCTTGTTCTTATAATAATAGTGATTTTGCATAGAATGTGATATGTGGGGCCTCCTCTGTTCCTATGTTGACCGAATTGTACTTTTCGGCCAAGACTGCTGACTTCTCTTGATGAATCGCTCTTAGGGGAAGATTGAATCCTTCATCCTCGGGTGCCTCAGAGAGGTTTTCATCATTGGATACATCCTTTCTTTTTACTATTTTCTTGTTAGAGAGTGCCATAGTGTGGTTTTCACTCAAGGACTTGGATATGATTCTTAGTTTCTCACTTTTGTGACTGAAGGATTCAATCGTTTCCCCGTAATAAGCATGTGTGTCTAACTCCATTATAAACCCTGCCTTATGGTCTCCATCTGAAATGTTATCCCTCAATCCCATGAATTTTGAGAGCACCTCATCATTTTCAAATGTATCAAGAACTGGTGGTCCTCGTTGGTCATAGTCGATCAGTTGGGGGTAGACTAGGTGGATCTCATGATTTTGTTGTTCTGGTTCAAAGGAGAGGGTGCTAATCATATACAGGGTGGTATCTTCGAATAACCTAGGGAGATTGGATATGGTATCTTCGTCATCGCTACTAATATAGGGCTCAGTTATGATGTTATGTGTGTTGCTACCTGTGGCTATTAGTGAGTGTACTTGTACTAGCACTAGCTAAGGACATACATTAGCAGCTCTAACCGGAGGACCTCGGCCACATATGGTTATTCTCGGAGGGGTACATCCAGGACCAAGATTTGTTATGGGTTGCGTCTCTGGCATGATAGGTATTATGAGGCCATTGTCATTTTGTCCCAATCTTTGGTTTCTATCATAACCCATTGCAAGCATCATTTGTAGGCCCTTGCTTGTCTCATCCATTGGTAGTTTAGGTGTCGGTCTTTCATCTCGGTACATGTGAGATGGATCTACTTCAATAACCTCTCGACCAAGGTCTCCACAGCTTGTGAATTCAGGATAGTCCTCAGGAGACGGTCATGATGTGGAAGCTTGGTTTTCTTGTGGGAGTCCTCGTGATCTAGGAGATTGTGGTAACTCTCCTATCACAAAAGCATTATTAGGGATCCTATAGCTTCCACAATCATCCTCCTAGATGATGAGCTTGATGTCAGAGATGGTGGGAATGGCGGGGATGGTGGGTGTCTTTGTCGCAGAAGTGGATGCTAAAGTGGCAAGGTCGATGTACGGTGTGGATGGGCCTTCATCATTTTTTGGCACTTGGGGGATTTTGTAATATTTGGCCTCAAGATTTTTGCAATATGAAAACGGTTCGGGATCTCCATGAATGGTAACCTCTTGTCCATTATGTGTAAATTTCACACATTGGTGGAAGGTTGATGCTACGGCTTTCATTGCATGGATCCATGGGCATCCCAGGAGGATGTTGTATGGCAAGTCAAGGTCTAGGACCTGACAAGTGGTTTCCATGAGTGTTGGCCCTACTTGAATAGGGAGTTTAATCGTGCCCTGAGACACTCTTTCTTGGTCATCATATGCTTTTATTGTTATGCCTTTACCTTTTTCAATGGTATCCTCTGATATTTTCAACTGTTTGATTAGGCTGAGAGAGCAGATGTTCAAACCCGCACCCCCATCCACCAGGACCCTTTTGATTTTGCTCTTGTTTACAATGGCTTCCAAATGAAGTGCACGATTGTGAGATGGTTGGGCAGGGAAATCTTGGTCAGAGAGATTAGGTGTTATGATATTCCCAACCATAGCTTGGAATTGGTCCACATCAAGATCTATAGGGACAGTGGATGAGGCTAATGCTTCCTCAAGGATCTTTTTATGTGCTGATGATATTTTCAACAACTCCATGATGGAGATGTGTGTTGGTGTTTGCTTGAGTTGTTCCACGACACTGTAGCTATGTGGAACGGCTCTGGATGAAGGGACTCTATTAGGTTGGGATGATCCTGCAATGGTGACTTTGCCACCTCTTGTGGTGACTCCACAATCTTTGGCATGGGCGCCCTTGATGGTGATGACCATGCAGTCTTCATTTAAGGATGCGACAACTATTTCATATACATTATTTACACTGCCTTTTCCTTTATCTTTGTTGTTATTCCCCTTGTTGCCATGATTCGGCATCGGATTCGTGTAGATTTTAAGATCCTGGTTGCCTGTAGGTTGTTCCACATTTATGATTCTTTTGTCAATGAGATCTTGGATGATATTTTTAAGTCTCATACAATTGTTTGTGGTGTGACCTTTGATCATATGAAATTCGCAGAGTTGATTTCGGTTGTACCAAGGGGGTTTGACGTCAGGTTCTTGGTAATTTTCAAATGTAGGTGCTTTGTTGAGTTTTTCATCAATAAGCTTTTTCATGATGTCTTCAAGTGGTTCCCCCAAAGTAGTTTTCGTTTTGGATAACTCTTGCATTGGGGTGGTCATCTTTGATCATTGAGGTTATTGATGGTTGGATTATTGTTGGGTTGATATGTTGTGTGATGAGTGTTTTGATGTTGATTTTGGATTTGCGGTGTGGGTGTGTTTTGGCATGGCCACTAATGACCACCTTGGCATCTATGACACCATCATTAGTAACGTTCTTGGTCCTTGCCCACGTACGAGGTTTGTCATTGTAGTTGGATGATGGGCGGTTGTTTTGCAGTTCGTGATATGATGTTGATTCAGTGGGTTGAGTCACGAGGGCTCTTTCGATGCTGAGTGCCTTGGAAATCAATTGATCGTATGTGGTGATTCCTTGAACCTTGAGATGAAATGACAAGCGGTTTTCAAGGTTGGCGATGATCGTGCAGACTTGTTGTTCTTCTGGCATGGTCCACTTGCTCCGATTGTCCTTGGATTGCCATCGTTGAAGAAATGAAGCAAAAGATTCATTCTTTCCTTGTTTTAGAGTGTATAGTTCTTCGAGACTGACATCCATTGCGATATTACATGTGTAGTTTTTAATGAATGCATCTCTAATTTCTTGGAATGTTCTAATGCCTGAAGGTAAGCGAGAGAACCATTCTATAGCGTTGCTTGCCAAGCTTCTAGGAAATAGGCGCATCAAATAAGTATCATCATATGCAACCTCCATACAATGAACTTGGAATTCCCTGATGTGATCTTCAGGGTTTCCCATCCCTCGATATTTGTCAAACTTAGGGATCTCAAATCCCTTGGGGAATGGTTTCATCTCTAAGCTCCTATCAAATGGATAGGGACACAAGTTGCTTGGTGTTTTGGTTGTTTGCCCTGATTGAAGGTCAAGCACTTGTTGTGATAGCAACCTAAGTTGTGTTGTTACATCGCTTTGTGGATCAGGGGGTGGAATGAATGTATTTTTAGGTGTTTCAATCATTGGTTGGGTGGATGGGTTGGTCGGTGCATTGTTCAATGGAATCGGTATGTTGTGGTGAGCAAAGTAGACTTCTACTTTCTTTTGGATGAACAATGCTTGTTTTTGATCTTGTTGTTGTTGCGCTAGGATTTGTGCTTGTTGTTGGGATTTTTGTTGTTCTAACAACGCTTGTTGTTGGGCAGCCAACTCTGTTGCTTCTTGTTGCTCTTGGTATTACTTTAGTGCTTGCATTTGTGCTGCTTGTGCAAGAAGTTGTGCTTGTGCTTGCGCTTGTTGTGTTTGATATTGAGCTTGCGCTTGAGCTTGCGCTTGCGCCTGTGCTGCTTGTGCTTGTGCGGCTTGTTGCTGCAATAATAGTTGTGCTTGAGCGACTCTTTGTGCTTGTAATGCTTGGGCAGCTTGGGAAATTTGAGTGGCTTGTTGTTGTTGTTGTTGTTGCAGTAAAGCTTGAGCTTTTTGAGCTTGTTGCGCTTGTATTGCAGCTTGTGTAGCTTTAGCAGCTTGAGCGGCTTGATCAGCTTGTTGCACAGCTTTTTGTTTTCGAACTTGTTGGTATCCTCTTTGGAAAGCGGTTTACAATGCTGTGTCGAATTGGTTTGATGTAGTGAACGTTGGTGGTGGTGGGGGTGGTGGTGGATGATGATGTTGTGTTGATTTTTTGGGTGTTGGATAATGGTATTGATGTGATTGGTCCTTGGGAGACCATGCTTTGTGATGTGAGAGGGATATTCGATGATGTTGCCATTGCTTGTGTGTTTGTCGTTTGTTGTTCTGATATCAACGACAAATTTTGTGTGTTTGGTGCAATGCTTTGATTGATGGTTGGGATATAGGTTTGATTGATACTAGGTAGGGGAGGAAGCCCTAAACCAAGGAGTGGTGTGGATGATAATGGAAATGGCGAAAGAGGTGGAAATGTGAGAGGTGTGAGTTGTTGTGAAAATGTCGTGGTGTCGAATAAGTTCCCTAGTCTGAATGTATCTCCCTCTTCTTGTGAATTTGTGAGAAGAGGTGTTTGTGGTGCTCCATGAAACAATGTTGATGATGGGTCATAATGTAAAGTGAGATGAACATTTTTGTGCAATGGGTTGTTGATTGTGTTTTGTTCCAAGGTGGTGCTTGCGTCCAAATTTTGATTGTTAACAAAGGGATGTGATTAAAGGGCATTAAGGAATGCATTTCTCTTACTGACATTGGGTTGCGTTGGATCAAATGATGTTGTGATTTGCGGAATGTTTTTTGTGATGTTTTGAGATGGAGGTGTAGATGAAATGGGGATGGTGGATGAAATCAGAGGAAATGATGTATCCACTATAGTACTCACATCAAAATCCGAAGGCAACTTGGCCCCTTGTTTTGCTAGTTCAAGCATGTACAATGAAGGGTTAAGTCTCATCATGAAGTTGATGATCCTATGGTTATCCGGATTTTGGAGCATTTTCGTCATTTCCTCGCGAGACATTCCAAAGGTGAGGTCCTCCCCTTGATTTTCTTCTTGTGGATTTTGGGAAGATGAGGGGATCAATGGATTGCTTGATTCGGCGGGATTCATTTATGCGTTTGTTCGGCAAAGGTCACTTGAAGCGGGAGTTTCTTTGTTGGCTTCCATACTCTTCTTGTATTGAGATCTCGTTTGAACCATAGAACAAGGATCAATCTTCGGAATATGGGAGATGAATCTCTTGATTCTTTGGATTGATCTTTATCTTATGTTCCAAAGTGAAAAGTTTTAGGATGCTTTGAGGATCAAAGGTGATGATATGATAATGATGTTTTTAGGGATGGATGATATGAATGCTTTGACTTTTGATAAGTCTTGAATGAGACACTAGGCTTTTAGGACTTTGGATTCTTGATTTGAGATTTTTGAGATTTTGAGATTTTGTCCTTGATTTTGGATTTTGAACAAAAAGACCCTAAGATGTTGGATGATGATCTAAGGGATAGCTTTGTTCAAAGGATGATAATTTGAATATGTGTGAGGAGAAGGATGCATCTACCCACACCTATTCAAACAAGATGATTGTTTCACTAAGCATATGAAGAAGGATTCATCTACATACACCAAGATAGACAATATGATTTTGATAATTTTGACTAAGTATATGCAAAAGGATGCATCTACACATACCTAGCCAAAGATGTTTTGATAAATGTTCTCAAGGATTTTATCTCAATGATTTTGATGTTATTGTTTTTTTGCCACAAAGCCTAGTATCAAGGATGGTTTCAAGATTTTCCAAAAGGTGATGATGAGATGTATTTTTGTTTTGATGTTTTGGAGGATGGGTGAAAAATGATTTTTGATGTGTTTTGATCCTAAAAAAGAACCTAAAAAGATACACTTTGTTTGCTTAGACCTAGGTATTGAAGAGCATGCAAATGCTTCCTAATGACCTTTGTAACCAAGACATGATTTGAACATTTAGATTCCCAATCAATGATTTGTGTTTTTTTTTAAAGTCTTCAACACACATGAAAGTTCATTTTTTGTTTAGCTTTGCTTAATGTCTTTATTTTACCAAAACACTTTCTTCAATTAGGTTTTCAAACTAAGATGTCCAATGTCTTAATTTCTTCAAACTCCACAAAATATGTTATGTGGAAATTTAATGAACTTAAGGCAAGGGTTTCCTATTGTTTACTTAAGAAGATAAATTGATATTTAATCCAATGCTTAGAAACCTCTAAGGATGTGAATCCCAAGGGAAAGCAATAACATATGGATTGATTCAATGGTATTTGTCTTCAAAAGGGTTTGAAATTTGGATGATGTTAAGTGTTTGTTTCCATGATGTTTTCGATCAAGCAATGCATTTCGTAACCCAAGAACAATTACAATCCTATGGATGTGTAAGACAATATTTGTTGGATTCCCATTTGGACAAGTCTAGCTATGCTTATCTCTAGCAGAAGGTTAGATGCTTGACCCCACTGGCTCCCCTCCATGGCTCATTAACATCAATCGGGGCAGCCAAGCATCAACACCCATGAAACTCCCATGGCATGCTTTCCATCTCTACTAGAAGACCGTAAAAGTGTGTGGGCAGCTTTAGAACGACCATTCTTGCACCAACAAATAGATAAAGGATTTTGAAAAATTCTAGCACATGGGTTCTAGTAAGGACTTTCTATTCGTAGGAGTTGACCCAACATGGCAAGAGTCCCCTTTCGGATCCATCTTGTCGGAGTTAACCGCATGATATTGGCATTTCTTCCAATATCCACATTTATATCCCGGCTGGAAATACTCTCAGGTTCAGAGTGTTACTGGTTGAGTCGTTCCCTTAGGTGATTACTTTTTCCCACAAGGCGGGCCCTCTAAGATAAACAAAAGCGAATGAAGAACAAAATCTGTAACTCAATCAATCTTTGATAGCAACAAAGAAAGATAATGTACGCGAGGATGCCCCCACTCACACTCGCACAATAGTTTGTTCAATTTTAAGCCCAAATTGAAGTGTGGAGGTGATTGTTTTGTCTTAACCCAAAGTCATGGAAAAGACCTTTTGATTCTCAAGATCGCTATAAAGTGCGAGAGAAGCGCATACGTCCTTTTCCAATGGCTTTAGCCTAAGTAAGCCCTCACGAAAAACACTATACTTATTCTTTTTAAACCTTCAAAGCAATATGTGAGTTCATTTTAGAGCACCAAATCACAAGTGAAAGACATTTTTTCAATTGTTTAATCCATAAACGAAATCTAGTAAGTTGTAGATCCTAAGATTCTTTTTAAATCCGTTTGTGAGCAATAAACAAAAGAGTCCTTTTTAAACCCAAACGAAAGCTAGTGTTCTAAAGAAAGCAAAGGATGAAAAACTCCTTAAGGAAGTGTTAAACAACACTTAAGTGTTTAAAAACACTTTGCTTAGATAAGACATCATCATCATGCTCCTTCTTCCTTGCTTTTTTGGCTTCCAACCTACAAAGGAGAAAAATAGTTAGATTCTGGAAAAAAAAATAGAGAAATTAAAAAGCAGAAAACAGAGGAAGAAGCAATCATAAATTAAAGCATGTGCTAAAAATTTAATTTTTCCCTTTTACTGTCTTCCAGCGTTGCAACTCGTGAAGGCATCACTGTTTTTTCCTTCCAGCGGTTCTCTTATAGCGTCGCTTTACCAGTCAGCGGCGCTTTGTGTCAGGACAGTGAGCACGATTATGTCGTTGTTTTCACCCAGCGTCATAGTTCTTGAAAGCGTCGAAGTTTTTAAAATTTTTGAAACTGAGGCGGATCGGCAAGTCCAGCGGCGTAGTTTTAAATTTCAATTTTTTTAGCGGGATGAGTCCAGCAACAGAGTTTAGGTGTGCGCGGTGCTATATAGCAATGCTGGTGAGCCAGTGGCGCTAAAACAGCGACGATGACAAGCTCGCGGCGCTAAAAACAGCGACGTTGAGGAGCCCGCGTCAAAATTTTATGTGTGTCAAGAAAATGCAAAATTTTTGAGGAAATGTTGGAATTTATGATGTCTAGCCCTCCTTCTAGTGCCGAAATGTGAACCCCAAATCTATGTACCTGCAAAACAAAGAGAATAAACACCCTAAGTTAGTTATTGCAAGCATAAACAAGGATTCCCCATGGAATCCATTTACAATTCAAACTAGGAATGAAAATATGCAAAAACACAATAAAATGATAAACCAAAGTTGAAATCCTAATTTAAATAGCAAACTCTTGTTCCCATGGGGGAATTGGTGCCAATTTGATGTGGAAATTTGGCCCTTTCCCAATTCCTATGATTGCAAGCTTCGAATGTAGACTTGATGAAGAAATGTGATCCACTTTTGGTGATGAATGATGAAGACTCCAAGCCAAATCTGCAAAAGAACCTAGCTAAGAGCTCAATGGTATGGAATTTGATAGATATTTGAGCATGGTAACTTTACTCAAATTGTGGATGATGAAATGAGGAGAGGAGCTCTTCATTTATAGGATTTCAAGATGGATGGAAGTCTAAATTTGAGCAATGTGGGAATAACTTTCATCCAATGATATGGTGCCACTTGTCAAGCTATGAATGGATGATGGTTGTGCAAGATTTGGGGTTTGTGCCAATAAATGGCAATATTTGAAATTCAAATTTGTTGAAATGACATGTAAAAGGGAAGGGGAAAATGCAATAAATGCCACTTGGCTCAAGGCAAAGGACATGTAAGAGATCTTAAATGCCCTGTTGGAAGGACTTATTCCCACTTGGATTTTGAATTCAAATTAGGGGAATATTCCAAAAGATGCCATGTGAGGGAAAATAGGGATTTAATAAATGAATTAAATCTATTTTCATGTGCAACTTGCATTATCTAGAGGATGTGACACAAGATTAGATTAAATTAATCAAGAACAGGAGATTAGATGATGTGACTTATTTGACTTAGATTTATGGATTTATTTAAATTAAATAAGAGAGGAATATGATAAGAGGCTAATTAAATAAAGATTTTGATTTATTTAATTAAAGGGGATGGTGTTAGATTAAATCAAATAAGGTTTTAATTTATTTTATTTAATAGATAGACTTTAGAGATTTAATTAAATAAATTGATTATTTAATTAAATAGGGATAATTAGATTAGATGGATTGATTTAATTAACAAGAAAAGTGACTTAATTAGACAAAATGGTTTATTTAATTAAGAGATGAATATTGATGAATTTAATCAGATAAGAGAATTTGATTAAACAGTTAGACCGAGGGATGATTTAGGAAGAAACGATGTTAGTAAGTCAAGATCAGATGCATGATGTCAATCAGTATATTTTCGATGTCTACACCCTTATCTAGGTGTCCTTTTTGTCCATCATCCTCCACTTCATGCACTTTCCCTTTAATAAGCAATTTCCTAGTCCATTTCAACAACTTCATAAATTACAGAAAAATATTTAAGATCCTAGTTGCTTCTAGAGCCCTAGAGATGACCTCATGCATCTCAACAACTTCTTTCGGTTTTTGTGCTAGAATGACAACACTTTTCTTCATCTTTCTTCTAGTTCTGATGCAAGGGTATGCATCCATACCCTTATCTAGGTGTCCTTTTTGTCCATCATCCTCCACTTCATGCACTTTCCCTTTAATAAGTGGTTTCCTAGTTTATTTACGGGCCTTTTTGTTCAACACAGACAACCCTTGCACACTAGTGTGAAGAGATGCTTGGCTAACATGCATGAGAGTGCTCAGGTCCTCATGAATTTTGGTAACCTTCTCCTTAAGATCGGTTAATCTGAATTCATGATTATTTCCCAATTTTGTAGCATCATCTACAACCTTATCAAGTACAACATTCATAATCTTGACCTTATTGAAAACAATCATCTACAATTGCTATTGTTAACAATACTAGTATTGATATTAGCCAATGAATTTAACTTGATATTAATTTGTTATACTTCAGATAGAAGCCATTTGAAAAGTTTGAAGAGGCTCCCAGTCCCATCCTTTGCCATCCTAATGACAACATTAGAGTCAAAATTCTCCCAAATTGATAAGCTCTTCCTATAAACTAGTCAACCCCTTGGGCTGAACATCATGGAAAATACCACTAAGAGACTCCAAATTTTATTTTCCTTTACCCATAGACTCCGCACCAGCATGAGATACATCCAAGTCCACTAAGTCATTCTCAACCCTATTCACTTGAGCAACTATTTCAAGATCCTCCAACTTCTCAAACTTACCTTTCTTAGCCACGATAGCATCCTAGACTTTCTCCTTACCAACTGTCACCTCAACCCCTGAGACAACCTCCTTGTCCTTACCCAAACTATTGTTAAGATATTTTTTCCCCATAGAGCTCTTACCCTCAACTCCTTTGTCGCCTTTCACTGCCATAATTCTTCTTTTCACACTAGGAGGAAGAGACGACTCCGCCTTTCTAAAGCTTTGGATCCCTTTCTTAACCTTTACCATACCTTTACTCTTGACCATAACTGAAGGAGACTCCTCAATGTCCAGATCCGTATGTGAATTGCTCGACCAAGAGGGGAGAGCCTCTTTCTTAACCCTTTTCCTGGGAAAATTGTCAAATTCTTCCAGGTAAATAGAGTGCTCTTCAAAAGAACCTGACTCTTCATCCACTTCATCCTTACCATCAAAGTCATTACCCATTTCATAACCAGGGGAGACTTCCTTAAGCTTGCGAACTCTAGTTAATTTAGGGACTTCAGGCACATACTTAGCTTTTAAATATTCCATTATCAAAAGCATTAGATCCTCATGCAGAAAGGGATTATTGGGGTTTTTCTTTGAATTCCATAATCTCATTTTCTAGTGAAAGGAGCAAATAAAATGGGAATGACACCAGTTAATTATGCTTAAAGTGGTTAAGAAACATGAAATGAAAGCCATAAAGGGCAGATAATCTACGATCTAAAGTGAAATACCTCATAATCACCATGGAAACTTCCCTCCAAATAGGCTTAATGGAATTTCAATCATATCCTCCACAAGTCAATTTCTTAAGCTTTACCCTTTCATTTCCTTTAAATAAATTTTCCAAAGTTGACTTAGAAGCCAACCTTTCCCTATAAAATTTCCTACCTTCTGAAGATAACCCAGTAACATCCACAATAAAGTCCTTCATGATACTAATCTCCACACCTAAGACTCTCAGTACCTTATTGCTCCAACCATTGACAAATTCATGGGAAATTTGTGTATCGAACCCATGAAGCTTTAGAATGAAAGGGGTAACCCCATCCTTCTCCAAAATTTCTGAGACTAATCCATATTTCACTTTAAACTCTTCATAGGTAACAGGTTCTAGTCTACATCTATCACCCCCATGATCAACAAAACTCAACTGAACACAACTTTCTCCCTGAAATGAAACACGGACAAATGAAAGAGAAAGTTCCAGATACAAAGGAGGAAGAACCAAGCACCCATAATCCATGTAAATTTGACAACACAAGTACTAAAAATCATCATGGCCACAACAATCAGAATCTTTTCATAAGCTTTGCAATAATTATCAGGACATAAGTGAAACTTCACATGTCTTTTCAAATTAATGAGGAAATTATGAAGCAATAAACAATCTCCTCTAAATCCTAAAACGTCAACCATCAAGTGATGTTTGATCATATTTAATAAGATTTTGAATCTTAATAGGGGTGATGTCATGAGAGTCCCAATGCTTATGACAGGACACCCCTAAATTGGCAAGGTAATCAACTAAGCAATTAGCTTCACGATAAACTTGTGAAACATAAAATTCCTCAAAAGAGTTTAATAGGGAAAGTGTCCTCAATAATATGCTCAATTGACCAAGAAGAAGGATGAACCCTCTTAAGACAATTAACAATATTTAAAGAGTCTCCCACCAACCAGATTTTTCTAACTCCCTTCTCTTGAGCGGGCTTTAGGCCATGATATTTTAAATGTGTATATTATCAATAGAGAGCATTATGATATAAATTGTGAAAAATCAATTTACTTATATATAATATTACAAATTTCAAGGTATTGGGAAATATAAATAAATGAAATTAAAAATTTATATATTTAACAACAATAAAATTATAGGTTAATTGGAAAAATAAATATGTAGATATTAATTCAAAATATTTTAAGAGAATTTTTTTAAATTGAATTTGGATAGAGTGGTTAAAATTATGATATTGACCTATATTCCATTAGTAGTGAATCACATTTATCTACATCTCATGAGTAGCGGTTCACACAAATTCATCTCTCATGAGAATGAATGGTCCACTTAGCACTCATTACAATTAGGTGATGTGTATAGGGGTGTAGTATCAGGACTACCTAGGGGGTGAGGACTTCCTAGGGGGTGACATATCCTAGTACTATTTTGACTCAAGGGCTCTTAATCGTGGATTTTCTCCATCTCAAGCCTACTTGGCTTGCTAACCTATTTGTATAACCTTCATCAAGTGTTGTGCCTTAGGATATATTCATTATAGAGCCTCGTTAGCTCATCCATTAACTAGTAGGAATTATTCTCTATGGTGTGTCAAATTATGATATTTATATTAGGATTCAACTATGTATTTTTTTAGTCAAACTCTTTGAACCACTACTCATGTAGTATGGGTCAATAAATTTTGACTAAAAAACTATGCAAATTAACTTCTATTAAAAAAATTTATAGCTAAATATGTGAGAGAAGGAGGCAAATATAACTGATAGGAAGTGTAACTCTAAAATAAATTAAATAATAAATAGTAACTCCTATGAAAGATGCTCACAACTCACCAATCACATTATTACCTAGTCCTAATAACCAAGGTGAGATTAATTAAAAATGCAGGAAAATTAAGATAAATGAAAATAAACACCCACATTAATATAGAAATTATTATTTAGTTGACTATCTCACTTTATGAGAAACACAATTCTTTTTGGTAGAATAAAGTACTCTTAATTGGAAACATGCATTTCCTATTGACAAACCCAACACACTTCTTAACTATGCATGCACTAATATAACTATTTCTTACTTTTAAAAGACAAAAAGACCCTATGACCAATTTTTAAACTCATCTATTAGTCCCATGAAATTTCATAGGTTTATATAGCAATACACCCATCATAGAACATCAAATATTATAGATATTTCTCAAAGCATATATCTAATTTCTCTATGTAGAACCCTCCGTTGTTCTTTCCATTACTAAATAAATGTACTTTCCAATTACTCTTTCCTCTTTTTGAATTCAATTTACTTTATATATTTCTTAAGATATACCCCTCCATTGTACTTTCCATTAGTAATTCTCCTCTTTTTTTTACTAGATAAATGTACTTTCCAATTACTCTTTCCTCTTTTAAAATTCAATTTACTTTATATATTTATTATTTTCTTTCTTACATTGTACTTTTTATAATTCCATAATTCATTCTTACTCTTCTATCTTCTATAAATATTGATACAATTTATTTATTTTTTAAATATGTAAAAATTAATTATGTTGGGATGTATTTTACAATCACAATAAGGGGTGGAGTGTAATAGTACAAGTGTGTTAACAAAAACTCTTACCTCTTGTTTTAAATTTAACAACTATTTACTTATTAATTTGTGTTTTGCTATTATACCTAGAAGACCTAGGAGTCATAATGAAACATAAAAATGTGGATACCCTAAGTTTAATTCCCAAAACCTACGGTTAATGTTCCATCATTTCTAGGATTTCATTAGGATGCAAATCAACAAGGTGCATAGATTGACTTACAACCTCCAAGGTGATTCAATTAGACCTAATCTAATCCTTGAGTCTTAGGAATGAATTAGAAATGACTAGGAATGATTTCCCTAATGACCTAATATGATGAATGCAATTTCCCAAAAGTAAATAGACTAGAACAATAATTTGCAAGTGGATTGGAAATTGATGTGTACTTGCCCAAAAAAATTGGTTTGGTTGTGCCAACAAGGACTAGGTCACCCAATGGCTATTGAGTCTTTGTTAAGGTGTCTTTCTCAACTTTTGGAGTCCTGTGGTGTTGGATCCACTCTTTTATTTTTTGCTTGCAAATGGGAGTGTTGTAAGTTTTGTAAGTGTTTTTTTGTGGTTTGACAAGATATATGACAACAAATGCAACAATGGAGAATTTTCCTTCAAGAACTCGTCAATCCTCTTCAAACTTGTAACCAACACATTCACAAAGAGGGAAAATGTTGTGCCATGTAGGGCCTTGCCTCAATCAAACCTTGGGTAAGTGTTCCCACTTCCACAGTGGCAAATGTTAATGGATAAATGATAATTGAAAGGAAGGAATGATGAAATCACAATGTGTTGCAACTCACCACCCTTCAATGGCTTCCTTGAAGGACTGAAGACATACACACCATCTCAAGGATTTAGACCTTGCTCTGCTTGAATGCCTGAATGCTTTGGAGACCTACAACAAGGGTTAGCCTCCGCAAAACCATGATAACATGGTAACATAAACTCACAAACACTTTTTCATGATACTAGGATCTTGAATTGCTGCAATAATACTCATAAATGTTGCTCTTGACTTGCACTTGACAATAGTATTTGCTTCACAATTGTAGTTCTTCTTGTCTGGTTTCAAATGATGCAAAGACTGGGTATTTATAGGCATTTTATCTAATTTCTCAAAAATTAGATCTCAGAAGTCGACATTTGCAATTTAAATTTTGGATGTTAAATGTCGTCAACAACATATTTAAATTTGGGTCCTGGCTAAGAAGGGGGACTCAATCACCCATGGGCTACTAAGTCCTGGCCCAAATTTCTTGGACACACTTAGTTGAGAGCAAAATAATAATTAAATGCATTTATTCAATGCTTGTACTCCTTCGGAAAATGGTAAAAATTAGGCTTTTGAATGCATAATTTGGAAAATTAGGTGCTTAATTAAGTTCAATAAATTAGGGAGACAAAACATAATGTGAAATTGTTAAGGTATACAATTTTCTACACTACACATAATAAAAAAAATCAATATCGCATATCCATTGGTCACCATTACCATAGAAGTAGTTAACACAATCTTAAAAAAATTGTCCAAAATACCAATGTATCAAACTAGCTAGGGATGAGGGAAATCACCCAATCCCAAGCATCCTATCTAAACCCTTATATTTAGATTTATAGAAAATAACTTTTGGAGTGCAATAACAACAAACATTGCCATGGGTTAGAATTTTCATAATATCATCAAAGTCCTCACTATCACAACGATTAGAAAAAAATGCCACTAAATCCTCAAGAGCACCCCCTTAAGACTTCTTACAATTTCCTCCACATCTTGTTGAAGACAAGTGAACCTCTCTTCGCTGCATGTAAGTGGTCAAGAATACAATCAAAGAGAACCATGGAAAGATGGGCCATCTCCTCAATGTCATCATGGATAAGATATTAGCCATCCATCAAAGACAGCAGAGAAGCTTTGCTCAAAGTTTATGTCATGTTGAATACATTTGTTCTTTCTTCGTGAATGTCCTAGGTTTTTATTTAAGTTTTTAAAAATAATTTATGAAATTGTTAGTACTTGCCATTAGGCAATAGTATTGTAGTGAATTTTGTTTTTCTTAGTTAATTAGTTATTAATAAACTAGCTTTCAACCACTCAAAAACAATAATTATTTTTGAAAAAAAAAAAATCAATTTTATAAAGTTGATTAGTCAAACTATTATTTTGCCTATTTTTCAGAAAGTTGAACTATTATTTTGCCTATTTTTTCAGAAAGTTGAACTATTATTTTGCCTATTTTTCACAAAGTTGAACTATTATTTTGCCTCCTTGTAAGAAAAGAAACTTACTATTTTTTGTTTAATTTTCCAAAAATTATGTGCAACCATGTTGATTGGAAAAAAAGTCGGTGCTTCTATTTACTATAAAATGTATAACGAAATCGACGAAGGAGGAGATAGAATCAGTGTTGCTTTTGTGCTCAAAACCTACCCTAGTGCAACGTAGGATGGGAAAAAGCACATTAAATTTCATCATTTTGTTGCCAAAAACATTCTCACACGATCCCCGAAAGGTATTTCATATTTTACTTTTTTAGGGTTTCTAGGTAAAGTTTGCTTAAATTTAAAATTTATTTAAATTTATATTATATAATTAATAAATATTATTTCATATAATATAATAAATTTATATTATATTATACAATAATATAATTATGAGATAAATTTTATATTTATATAATTATGTAATTATATTATACTATCAATTGATTTAAAAAAATTTTTTGATCGATAAGCAGGATGATTATATTGAAATTCAAAAAAAGGAATACATCGTTCAGGCCCAAACTGGGCATCCACCATGACTATACCAGAACTTAGCCAGACTTGGACTCCAACCAAAAATCACAAACTGGGTGAACGCATCCACCATTCGACTAGCATTTACGTGCACTAAAAAACTTTTACACCCAACATTTACAAAACCAAAAAACAAGAGCTCTGTTCATACCACCAAACCCTAGAAACAAAAAACCCAAAGACCAACATATAACCCAACCAAGCCCTTTTCACCATACATTTTGTTGAGCAAAAACTCAGAACTCTCTCTTCCAGGCCGAGTCTTCTACAGGCACCAAACGAAATTTCATTTTTAGAAACTCTACTCCTGTGGTGGCCAAGCATTTGTATTCCATGAAAGCCAAGCTATTAACATCTAGAATGAAAGGATAGTAGCTTACCAAGGCGTTCGGATCATCCAGGAGATGCAGGTCTCACAGACGTGGGATGCCTTTTCCAAGTCAAGCCACAACCAACACCCTATCTAATCCTACCAACATATCCTTACAAAAGAGGACTTGCACGATCACCCGTGAATCCATTTTTGAAACCCCAACATCAAGTAGACCAGCCAACACCTGAGAAGAAATGTCTAAATCCAGATGATACCCTTCAGTGTCCTCCATGAAAGCTTTCCCTACCAGGCATTTGATGGTTGCAAATGTCAAATAATCTGGGTGATGGATAATATAGTGCAACCGAAGAGAGGAAATTGGGCCTTCAAAGGCAATTTTCCTTTTGGAACTTTTCAACTGCACTAGCGTCACTATCCAACCCATTTCCAATTCCTTTGTAGAGACTAAAAGAATAAACCTGCTCATCACACATATAAAGCACAAGAAACCAAACCACCAAAAGCTATGGGAATGAAATGATGCCACCCATCAGAAATAAAGATCTTGGCAAACATGCTTGGCCCCCAACCACTACAACCTGGTAGATGTCCTTGCAAGGACAAACAACTCACGAGGAGTTGTCGAAGCATGATGAATTTAACTTCAACTAGAGAGATATATGGATAGCCAACACATCCCCCTTCCAAAACACGCATTCCACCCGTCCACACCACATCAGCAATCATGGGATGGGGTGGCGCCCTCCCTTCCTCCCACTACGCCACCTCTCCAAAGGCACAGATTTTTTTTTTTTGAATTTTGTTAGCTCCCATATTTTCCAAAGAGTTTGCCTCAAAATTGCCTTCATGCAAAATATGATTTATTTCAAAGTCTTCAAAGCTACTTAAATAGGAGAGAGTGATTTCCAAGATTGCATCCAATTTCCAATTCTCCAGATGTCCCGACCTCAAGGCATTTATGATCACTGACGAGTCGCCCTCAATTATGACCTTCTACACACCCAACTCTCTGCAAAACTTGATACCAAGGTTCACAACTTGGAGCTTCGCCGCGTTGTTTGTTCCAATGCTTAAGGGCTGAGCCAAATTTCCCACCGTCCTCCCATGCCAATCTCTGATGATGCAACCAGCACCTGAATTTTTGGGATTTCCTCTTGAGGCACCATAGAAATTAACCTTATGCCAACCCTGGGGTGGTGGGGGTACCATTTGACCTCTTCCCTTCTTATTGTGTTTGGAGGCACCCTGGAATTTATTAAGCTCGGAACCTTCAATCCTCCCCAAACCTTCAACATTTGAGAGGCCCAATTGGAAAAGGTGGATTTGGTGCCCACAACCCCTGTCGCTCTTGAGTTAGCTAGCTCAATTATGTAGGCTTCGATTTTGTTGAGAAAAGATGGGAGGAACATTGCCTCATCCTTGAAGATTCGATGATTTTTCTCTTTCCATATTTCCCAAAGAACCATTGATGGGAAAATCCACCACAAACACGCAAAGACTAAGTTACCACCCAGGATTGACCAAATTTTGAACTAGTCCAACATTTTTTTTGGCCACATAGTCACCAAATTCAATTTAGCACACAGTCAGTCCTAGCATTTGACCGTGAAAGGACAATTAAGGAAGAAATGATCACTCGATTCTTCAACTTCTTTGTGGAGAATGCATCTTGAAGGCCTAAGAATACCAAATTTTTCCAGCCTTTATGTTGTTAACACTCTACCTTGAATAGCTGCCCATGAGAAGATTCTAGCCTTAGGAAGGCAACAACTGTTCCAACATAGTTTGTCTGGGATAATCTAATTCTGCCCCAAAGTTGCTTCCTGGCCCATTTCCAACTTTTTATAGCCATCCTTGGCCCTGTAACTACAAGAAGTTGAGCCGCACCACTTCAAAACATCTTTCCCAACCCTTATGTTCAAAGACCGCACTTTAAGAATTCTTTAAGAGGCCTCCATTTCCTCCATATTGAGTCCCAGTTGCCTGGGATCCTTCCACAACCACCTTAAAATCCCATCCACCTGTGATGTGGTGAAATAATCTTTCACACGACTTCCCGAGACCTGCTTGGAAACTTCCATGGTGTTTCTTAAATTGTCTTGTGTTGCAAGCTTGCCATGGTCGCTCCATGAATCTCCCCAAAAAAGGGCCGAATCTCCATCTCTAACATCCCAAGAAAGGGAATTTGAAATAATATTTTGCAACCACACATGAAATTCCAAATTTGCGAACCCTTAGGAAGGTGACTGGTTGTGAAGAAACTTGTTTCTTCTTCACCTAAATACTTCGCTTTCAATATTTTCACCCATTTTAAATTTTGGCTAGAATACATTTTCCAAGCCAATTTGGCACCCAGTGCTTTACTTTGTAAGGCAAGGTTCTTTAATCTTGCACCAGCCTCCTTACGCGCACTGCAAACCTTCTCCCATTTGATCAAAGGAAAAAAAAATTGTTTTGAATTGCCTTGCCAGAAGAAGTTTCTCATTTTTTGATTCAATCTAGAGCAAGCATTCCCTAACAAAGGGAGGCAAGAGAGCATGTATATTGGCAGGGATGCCACCACTGTCTTGATCAATGTTAACCTCCCAGCCCAAGACAACCACCTACCTTTCCAAGATGAGAGCATGCTTTCCACTTTTGTAATTAGTGGATCCCAAAGTTTTCCAAATTAGACCCCCGAGGCCAAAGGGAGACACAAGTATTTACATGGGAACTTGCCTCTGCGAAACTTCAAAACATGGAGAATGCGGGTTTCTAATGCAGGGTCAGTGAAAAAGAAAAAAACTTTAGATTTTTCCAAATTTACCTCCTGACCCAAGGCTCAAGAGTAATCTAACAAGATTCTCTTGAAGGTTCGGGCTTCTTTTATGCTAGCCTTTCCAAGCAACATGTTGTCATCAACAAATTGTTGATGAGTCACTAGAGGGAGGTTACTTGTTATTTGAATCCCTTTGAGGTCTCCTAATTCAATTGCTTTGTTAAAGGATCTGCCAAGAGCCTCTACCATAAGAATGAACAAAAAGGAGGAGAGAGGGTCTCCCTGCCTGAGCCCACAAGATACTTCAAAAAAACCACAAGGTGAGCCATTTACCAACACTGAGAATCTTGGGCTAGCAATCCAATTAAAGATCCAATCCAACCACGTTCTATGAAAACTAAAAATCTCCAATACCTTTAACAAAAAATGCCAGTTTACCTTGTCATAAGCCTTTTTTATATCCAATTTCATGCGCACGGATTGCTTCTTGGTTCTAGTGATTGAATGGATAGCCTCCTGGGCTATAATGACACCATCATAGATTGAACGCCCTAGAACAAATCATGTTTTTTCTTCTAAGATTAAACCTGGGAGGAGAACCTTGAGGCGATTAGCCACTGCCTTCACCAAAATTTTGTAAACAGTGTTGCATAAAGAAATGGGCCGAAAATCCTCCATCCTGTCTGGCTTCTCCTTTTTTGGAATTAGAGAGATAAATGTGTTATTCAGTTCCTTTAAAATTCTTCCTGAAGCGCTAGAGTCTTATATGGTTGCAACAACATCCGGACCAACAATATTCCAACAATGCTGAAAAAAGGAGGTCGGGAAACCATTAGGCCCAGGGGACTTATTTGGATGAAGTTGGAAAAGCGCATCTCAAATCTCACCTGCCAAAAAACATTTTAATAATTGTTGATTATGTTCATCTGTCACTAACTTCGGAATGCACTCCAGGAGATGTTGAGCAGAAAACCTCGATCCCTCCCAATCATTGAGGAGATTTTGAAAATAGGATACCGCCTCTTCAGCAATTTGGACCGGGTCATCTAGAGGGTGCCCATCAACATAAGTGATGTGGGAAATTTGGTTAACCTGCTGCCTTACTTTAGTTGAATTATGAAAAAGAAAATGTATTTTTGTCTCCATCCTTTAGCCATACCTCCCTCGACTTCTATCTCCAAAAAAATCTTCTTTCAAGACAATCTCATTGAGTTCTTTCATCAATTCCTTCTCCTTCAAGAATCTTTCGTTATCCATCCCCCATTGAATGACTTCCTCATTTAGAACCTTCAGTTCTTCTTCAATTCTGCTTTTTTCTTCAAAGATATTTTTAAAACATGTCTTGTTCTAGTCCTTTAATCTATACTTAACATGCTTCAATTTTGTTGCCAAGTTAAACATTTTTTAGCCTACTTCGCCAATTTCCTCCCACCAAGCTACAATCAATGGAAGAAAATTTTGATCCTTCATCCACATTGACTCGAACTTGAAGGGACACCTGGCAGGACGACACTCCCCTAAAAGCTCCAAGAGGACAGGGAAATGATCCGACCCCAAGCTTGGGATAATCCTGTATTCCAAAGAGAAGGGGAAGGACCCCATATTTCCTTTGAAGAAAAACCTATCTAACTTTTATGCGATTGAGCAAAAGCCTAGATGCCTATTAGTCTAAGTGAAAGTGTTGTTAGTTGTTGGAATTTCAACAAAATGATTTCTTTCCACAAAAGCTTCAAAGTCAAATTTGGATTGCATCCTTCGCAAAAGACCACCTCACTTGTCGTCAGAACCCAAAATTGCATTGAAATCTCCCCCCACAATGCAAAACTCCAAGCCAGCTACAGAGCAAACATTCTCAATCTCTAGGAAAGTCCTTTTTTCAATGCAAGAGATCGGCCCATACACGTTAACCAAAAGAAAACAAAGGTTTGATGAAAAACACCTAACTTTGCAAGCAAGCCATATGCCTCCTTCCGCCACTTTCTCCACTGATGCCTTATTGGAACACCAAAGGGTTATCAAACCACCAGTGGCCCCAACTGTTGACATTGTCAATGATTTCCAAGATCTCATTCTTTTTTCAAGAAAATTGCCTCCTTGAGATTTAATTTAGTTTCCTGGAGAATATAGAGATCCATCTGGGAAGACTCAATTTGATCCTTCACCAAACAACACTTGTTAAGGGCATTGATGCCCCTAACATTCCAGCTAAGGAGTTTCATTTTCCTTCACAAAGGGGATCCCCCTTCGCTACTTTTAGTATTTCAAAAAATTTCTTCTGCCTAATTTCCTCTCTGTCCACCTTTAACTTCTCCACATTTGGAGTTTGTCCCCTTCTTTTGTGCTCTCTGCAATCAGGAGAGGACTTCCCAACCTCTCTATGCATAATTCCCAGATCATCAACTCCAGGAATGCACTAATCTTCTTCTGCCAATCCCAAGACTGGCCTAAATTCCTCCATACCATTAGCCACCATCCAATCATCTTTCGGCTTTGTGTCCCTTATGAAATGGTCACTTGAAGCAGCCTTTTCCTCCTCTGCCAATTCCACAATTTCTTTGCTTACCTCAATTAGGGAGTCTAAATTTTCTTCCCTGAAAGATTTGTTTATGGGATCCAATGCATCACTTACTTTTTTGTTTAGCAACTAACTCATGTTCTTGTTTGCACTTGGCAATACTTCATCCACCATCTGTCCTGGAGCAACTACATCTTTATTCTCTTGGCTAGGCTCAAATTAATATCTTCTTCTAGATTTTTCGCAGTCCCAGAATCCCCGACATTAGGGATAGTTGGGAAAGGATCTGAGGAATTATCCACTTTGCTCTAATTGAGGACAATGGAATCTTCCCATTATCGCCATCCTAGAGTACCAACCCAACTACCTCTAAGTCTCGGCTCAAAGACTAAGGATTGAGTCAAAACTCCCCATTCTATGTGGATTTCAACCCCCTTCCATTTGGTACTTGAAGGGGGATTCTCCACACAGATGCACACATGGGTGCTTATTCCATCATCCCCAGACCATTCATCCGCACAAATGCATTTCCCTAAATTGTTTCCTATCTCTTCTAGGATGTTTGCTTGCCATAATTCAAAGGGAAGATAGGGGAAGCTATACCAATCTTGGATGTATGACATTTGATGTTTGAAAGGATCAAACCCAACCTCCCAATGCTTCATGTAAAATCCAAAATTGTCCATCAATCGTACTCCTTCCAAGATGTCCTTGCGAACAGAGGGAGAAGGGAAAACAACTAAGAAAAAACCATTTCCCAAATATTTGAAGCCCATTTATGTACCCCAAGGACTTTTCCACCATTTGATAAGCTTATCCTAGTTCAAATTTGAACCAAACCATTTCATGATTAGCCCTTGACACTCCAATCGCTTAATCGACGGAGCCAAAAACTTTGAACCTAAAACCATGGTCCTTCAATCAGAGCAACCAAATTCATCTTTAGGTAGAACCTTAGCAAATCTAGGGTTTCCCTTGTTGCCTCAATCTGATCTCTTTTGATTACCAAAATTTGAAAAAAATTCCCGCCAATGTCCTTTAGAAGCGTTACGCCTTCTAGTTCAATTAGGAATAGACGCTTGATCTTGTCGTTGCTGCCCAAACCAACCATCATTCGAACGACGCTGCCAAGGATGCCCTCGACACTTGGAACACCAATCTTTTGCTCTAGTTCGATCCCCCACCTCCTTGTTCAAAAATACCCTTGCTGCTTCCTCGCCCCAGGAGGGAGATCCACCTTTGACCTTATCGCCAAAAGTCGCCTTGTCGTTTGAATCTCCATCTCTCTACCACTTTGAATCTCCACACAATTTTCCTGCTCCCTTCTGCGATTTTTCACAATTTTCACGCTGCTCCACCATCTCTATTAAATTATTTTTATTTTGTTTGATATTTATAATATTTTTATAATATTTAAAATTTTAATATATAATTATTTGTATATAGATAATTGATTTTTATATAATATAATTAAGATAAAATTAGTAATTATTAATATTAATATAAATGCATCTAACTATCTTTTATTTCATTAAGTTCGAATATAGGCATTCATTATCCTACAATTTACATTATAATTATTATTAATATATTGTTTACATAATTTTATTAAAAATTAATATTTATGTAATATTTTTAAATATTATATTAATACTATAATTAAAAAATAGACATTTAATTTTATTCACATGAACAAAATTTACATCTATTTTTATTATTAAATCTAAAATACTATAAAGGCAAGTACTAGCCACTACGTGACACTTGTTGATGTTTTCATAAAACTTTGGCATTATTGATATAATTAGATATTTAAGATGAGTAAATAATTTATTAAAATTTTGTAGATAAAATATTTATTTTAAAATAATATTTTCATAAAATTTTGATACCATTGATATAATTATATATTTAAGATGAGTAAATAATTAAATTAAAATTATAAATAAAAAATCTTAAATACATTTATCTAACATCACTAGACATCAAGAAATGACATATTTAATAAATATATTTAAAATATACCTAACAATTTTAAATATTATAAAAATATTTTGTTTAATTCATTTAATATAATTGAAAAGTATAACAAATCAAATGAATTACGTATTTTATGAGATTAAATAAAACAACGGTTAACGTATAAAAATTAAATTTGATTTCTCAAACTCACCTACTTCACCTAGTTTCCCACTAGATCTCCCTTATGGTCATCTAACAATAAAAGATGAGAACATATTTTCTTCTTTTCAGAATCGCATTCTTAATATCCTTAAAGACACTGCTCATTCAACCGAAGTCAAAATGGTTTGGGTTCCAGTCTTAAATCGACATAAATGGGGTGTTATGACAGAAAGCTAAGTGCGCCTCCATGGAAAACACGCCAAACTTTGTAATGAGACGTTTCTTCTGTAAAAATTATATATCTTCACTCCATTGCATTACGGAATCAAACGTCACTCGGGACGGAACACACATTTTTCACGCTCTTCACAAGAAAGATGTGTTAGCAGACGAATTTCACACGCTTTTTCAATGATTCCACTCGCAGGCTATACGAATTTCGTGTTGTGTATTGCATGAAGCTAACAAAAAATCACAGAAAGAGTAGTAACAAACGGCCGCAGCAGGTAAAAGGAGGGGGGCTGAAAAGAGCAGCATCATTAACCACCAATAATAGCCCAAAATTGCCGTCCCACGGCTCATAAACTGTTGAATACACAGTGACAGTCCAACTTTGCACATACATACAAAAAAAAGGTTATAAATAATTGCAGCTGGTAAAAGAAAGATACAGCTGTAACACAGCAAAAGAGCATCAATAACACCCTACGGCTGCCGTCCCACGTTTCATAACTAATAACAGTTCGACATTTATACGGAAGATATCCTCCAGCAGAGCAAAGGAGATTGATGAATGGGAGGTAGAGGAAGTAGGTTAATTTTCTTAGCAAGCTAGCAGATCTTCAAATTTAAGTCTTCCAAACCCTAAAGCTGGGGTTTTAAAGACGGTGCAGTTGATTTTGTGTTTGTTTGTTCATCTTTGGCTGTTACCTGTACAGAAAGCAAAGCAAGGACTCATGGATTTTAAAATAAATATTTAAATGTACCAATAGTTGTTTATTTTATATGCATTAGTTACAAAAAAAAAGTATTTTATTGAAGGACTTATCCAATTTTATTGGTATCAATGGTGCACAAGGGACATTTGTGCATATGTATTGGATCAATGATTGATTTTAAAATAAGTATCTAAATGTACCAATGGTTGTCCACTTTCTATGTAGTAGTTGCAAAGATATCATTAGTTGTCTCCTTTATACAAAGTAATTGCAAAGAAAGTACTTTATTAAAGGAGTTGTGTAACTTTATTGGTACCAATAGTACACAACATTTGTGCATATTTATTGGATCAATGATTGATTTTAAAATAAATATGTAAATGTACCAATAGTTGTCCACTTTATAAGTAGTAGTTCCAAAAAAATTACTTTATTAAAAGAATTGTGCAACTTTATTGGTACCAATAGTGCATGATTATTGGGGGCATTTGTGCATACGTATGGGATCAATGATTTATTTTAAAATAAATATCTAAATGTACCAATAGTTGTCCATTTTATATACAATAGTAGTTGAAAAAAAGTACTTTATTAAAGGAGTTGTGTAACTTTATTGGTACCAATAGTGCACCATTATTGAGGGCATTTGTGCATATATATATTGGATCACTTGTGCAAATTTTGTGGTGGTCAAAGTGAACAGTTATTGAATCACTAGAGAATATGTATTGGACATCAACTTGAAATGATCACTTTTTGACCTTTGTGTACATAATGAATCCTCTCATGTTCGTCGTAACTACCCATAAATCTAAACAATAGATATGAATTTTTAAATCATATACAAAGAAACCTAAAAATAATTGTCGAAATTTGACATACCATTTAGGAGTTTAAGGTGAGCGAAGTTAGCTATAACAGCTATACCCTTCCCCTAATTGTTTTTAAGTGATTTTTTAAAAAGATAAAATTGATTAAATATAAAGATATCAAAATTTAAAAATATATATTTATGCTTAGAAATTAAATTATTAAAAATAATATATAAATATAATATTTACAATAAAAATAAAATAAAAGAATTATTAAAATTATAAATGGTAATTCAAAAATAAAATTAAAAGTTATATTTTACTTTTAAAAAATAACTTCTCACATAAAAATTAAAAAAATGATATAATAATGTTTTTTAAATAAAAAATAAAATTTATATATCTATGTAGTAAATAAAATAATTCTTACTTAAAATAAAATATCTCTCAAATAATTTAATTACATTAAGCTATAAATTTCTATTTTCTATTCTTGTCATTTTGATTTCCCTTTTTTTTTCTAATATTTAGACTTTTATAATAATGTCTTATTTAAAAAAAAAACTATATAGTTTAATTTAATATATGAATTAAATCGTTTATTTTGTTTTTATTTATAATTAAGCATTGTTCATGGTATAGAACACCCCTAGACTACTTTCATGTGCTTAAATAGATCTATTAAATTGACATTGCATATCTAATTTATATCATTAATTTTATATAAACATCCCAAAATTGATATATTATTTTTAGTAAGCATTAAATTGTAATAATTAAATATTATTATAAAGTTATGATATTAATAATATATTTTTATAAATTTTAAATAAGATTTTAAAAATTTGAATAAATATCTATTATTTTATTTTTAAAATACATATTACATTTATTCAATATTTTTTGAGTAAACGCTTTTGATGGGGAGCTATGAACCAGTAAGATCACAAATAGGGGACCTCATCTCTCAGGTAAACACTCAACAATAACACCCTAACAAGATTTGAACCTTGATGGCAAGAACAACAACACCACAACTTAACCATCACATTATGTCAATACTAACAATTTTTTATTCAATATTGAATTAATGAATTATAAATATTTTTTTGAATGTTAAAAACTTTAAAAATAATCATATAATAAAATTTGATTTTGATTATTTAATATAATAATATACACATAATTTAGTAATATAAACAATTAGATTTTTTAGTTAAATAGTATTAAATCAATAAAATGCACACTATTTAATAATATAAATAATTAAATTTTTAGCTCAAGTAGTATTTGGAAGAGGTTAATTATATACTTTCATTTTATTTTGGAAGAGGTTAATTATATAATAAATTTCATTTTATTTGGAAAATATTCTTCTACTTGACAAACATATTGTTTATGTGAAAAAATAGTTACGCATTCCTCCAAAAAATTATAATAGAAATTTATTGTAAATGTAAGTATTAAATCATGAATATCAAAGCAAAAAATACTCATTATATCTTATAGTTTTCTTTAATAATCATTTTCTTAAAAGGTAACTCACAATTATTTATACTTATGTGTATTGGTATGAATTATAAATTGATGTTAGATTGTAAATTATATTTATGCATATTTATTTTATTATCAATTAGATCTATTATACACATATATAAAATAAGTTTACTTTGGTGAAGTATTAGATACATGTTTCATCCTCTATATATAACAAATTATAGTTTATTTGGTCTCCTTACATAGAGGTTCACTTGGTGACTTAGTAATAGTCATGAATTAGGACTCTTCGACCTCTATATATAACAAATTATAGTTTATTCGGTCTCCTTACATAGTGATTCACTTGGTGACTTAGTAATAGTCATGAGTTAGGACTCTTCGTTGATATTCTTCTATAAATGTTCAATTTCACCTCACAATCATGCAGCATAGATTTTAAATATTTGATCTTTCAAAAAAACCAAGGATCATTCCTTGATCTTTGGGTTACTATGCAATGTTTTGTTTACATCTTTTTTAATTTATACATTATTTTATTTGTCACAATACATTGTTCATTGATAAATCCTTTTTGTTTAGTACATTGCTTGTGGACAGTCTTTGGCTTTAGAGGTTTCCTAGATCCACTCTTATCGATTCTTTGTATGGGTGCATGCACTTTTCAACATGGTATTAGAGTCTTTTCTCTATAAGCCTCATCTTGAGCTTGTATCCATTTACAATCTTTGGGGTATCCTAACACAAATATACCACTTCCATCCCATTCATAACATCTAAAATCTCAAGGGGTTCCTTTGGTTTGTCTATAATTCATTATCATGAGAGATGGGTTCTTGTGAACCACTACTCATGAAACATGGGTCAATGAGTTTGACTCTTAAAACTACATGGCTGAATCTTGATAGCAATATCACAATTTGACACACTATGGAAAATACCTCCTACTTATCAATTGATGAGCTAAAGAGGCTCTATAATGATGGTTCATAAGGCACAACACTTGTTGAATGTTTTTCAAATGGGGTTCCAAGCTAAGTGGGCTTAACCTTGGAGAAAAATTTGTGGTTAAGCGTGCTTGAGATGGAGTAGTATTGGGATGGGTGACCTCTTGAGAGGGCCCAGTGTTTCACCTCTATGAGCATCACCTAGATGCAATGAGTGCTAAGTGGACCATTTATTATCATGAGAGATGGGTTCTTGTGAACCACTACTCATGAAACATGGGTCAATGGGCTTGACTCATAAAACTACACAATTGAATCTTGATAGCAATATCACAGTTGACACATTGTGGAAAATACCTCCTACTTATCAATTGATGAGATAACTTAGGGGCTCTACAATTAATGGTTCATAAGGCACAACACTTGTTGAAGTTTTTGTAAATAGGGTTGCAAGCTAAGTGGCCTTAACCTTGGATAAAACTATGTGGTTAAGCAAGTTTGAGCTGGAGTAGTATTGGGATGGGTGACCTCTAGGGAAGGCCCAATGCTTCACCTTTGTGAGCATCACCTAGATGCAATGAGTGCTAAGTGGACCATTCATTATAATGAGATATGGGTTCTTATGAACCACTACTCATGGAACATGGGTCAATGAGTTTGACTCATAAAACTACATGGTTGAATCCTAATAGCAATATCGTAATTTGACTCGCTGTAGAAAATACCTCCTACTTATCAATTGATGAGCTAAAGGGGATCTAGAATGAATGGTTCATAAGGAACAACACTTGTTGAAGTTTTGCATATGAGGTTGCAAGCTAATTTGGCTTAACCTTGGAGAAAACCATGGTTAAGCACGCTTTAGCTAGAGCAGTATTGAGATGGGTGACCTTTCGAGAAGTCCCAGTGCTTCACCTCTACGAGCATCACCTAGATTCAATGAGTGCTAAGTGGATCATTCATTATCATGAGAGATGGGTTCTTGTAAACCACTACTCACGAAACATGGGTCAATGAGTTTGACTCATAAAACTACACAATTGAATCCTAATAACAATATCACAATTTGTCATGCTATGGAAAATACCTCCTACTTATCAATTGATGAGCTAAAGGGGATTTTTAATGAATGGTTCATAAGGTACACCACTTGATGAAGGTTTTGCAAATGAGATTGCAAGCTACGTGGGCTTAACCTTAGAACGAACTATGTGGTTAAGTGGGTTTGAGTTGGAATAGTATTGGGATAGGTGACCTCTCAGGAAGGCCCAACGCTTCACCTCTGTGAGTATCACCTAGATGCAATGAGTTCTAAGTGGACCATTCACTATCATGATATATGGTTTCTTGTGAACCACTACTCATGAAACATGGGTCAATGATTTTGACTCATAAAACTACACAGTTGAATCTTGATAGCAATATCACAATTTGACACACTATAGAAAATACCTCCTACTTATCAATTGATGAAATAAAGGGGCTCTATAATTAATGTTTCATAAGGAGCAACACTTTCTGAAGGTTTCGCAAATGGGGTTGCAAGCTAACTGGGCTAAACCTTGGAGAAAACTCTATGGTTAAGAGGGCTTGAGCTGGAGTAGTATTGGGATGGTGACTTGTCGAGAAGGCCCAGTGCTTCACATTTGTGAACATCACCTAGATGCAATGAGTGCTAAGTGGATCATTCATTATCATGAGAGATGGGTTCTTTTGAACCACTACTCATGAAATATGGGTCAATGAGTTTGACTCATAAAACTACACGGTTGAATCCTGATAGCAATATCATAATTTGACACACCATGGAAAATACCTCATACTTATCAATTGATGAGCTAAAGGAGCTCTATAATGAATGTTTCATAAGGCACAACACTTTCTGAAGGTTTTTCAAATGGGATTGTAAGCTAATTGAGCTTAACCTTGGAGAAAACTCTATGGTTAAGTGTGCTTGAGTTGGAGTAGTACTAGAATGGGTGACCTCTTAAGAAGGCCCAGTACTTCACCTCAGTGAGCATCACCTAGATACAATGAGATCTAAGTGGACCATTCATTATCATGACAGATGGGTTCTTGTGAACCACTACTCATGAAACATGGGTCAATGATTTTGACTTGTAAAACTACGCGGTTGAATCCTAATAGCAATATCACAATTTTCAACATGTTGTGGAAAATACCTCCTACTTATCAAATTATGAGCTAAAGTGGCTCTATAATTAATGCTTCATAAGGCACAACATTTGCTAAAGGTTTTGCAAATGGGGTTGCAAGCTAAGTTGGCTTAATCTTGGAGAAAACTATGTGGTTAAGCGTGCTTAATCTAGAGTAGTACTAGGATGGGTGACCTCCCGGGAAGGCTTGGTGCTTCACCTCTTTGAGAATAACCTAAATGCAATGAGTGCTAAGTGGACCATTCATTATCATGAGAGATGGGTTCTTGTGAACCACTACTCATGAAACATGGGTCAATGAGTTTGACTCATAAAACTATATGGTTGAATCCTGATAGCAATATCACAATTTGACACGCTGTAGAAAATACATTCTACTTATCAATTTATGAACTAAATGGGCTTTATAATGAATGGTTCATAAGTCACAACACGTGTTGAAGGTTTTGCAAATGGGGTTACAAGCTAAGTGGGCTTAACCTTGGTGAAAACTATGTGGTTAAGCATGCTTGAGCTAGAGTAGTACTAGGATGGGTGACCTCCCAAGAAGGCCAAGTGTTTCACCTCTGTGAGCATCACTAGATGCAATCAGCTCTAAGTGAACCATTCGTTATCATGAGAGATGGGTTCTTGTGAACCTCTACTCATAAAACATGGGTTGAAATGAGTTTGACTCATCAAACTACACGACCGAATCCTGATTGTAATATCACTGTTTTTAGTTTACTTTATAAGTATTTCTATAATACTATATTTTATAATAATATGTTTTACAAGCCTACATAGTAAATTTGTACCTTGTTAAAGTTAAAAAAATATAGATTTTATTAAATAAATTCATTATTTATATTTTAGTAATAATAATTATGTTGGGGAGGGGACACTATCCAAGTGAACCCAACCCCATAATCCTCTATGGCCTAATTTTTTTTATTTTTGTTAACTATTAATTTTAGAGGACAATTTTTAAAACACCCAACCCTTTACCATTTGATGGGGGTGTGAGTATGTAACCCCACCACTACCATTCCACATTCTCCCCTTTGCCTATGGCAGGCAATAACATCCCCCAAGTTATTGGCCCCTTTAAATTATAAAATAAAATTATGGGCCCTTCATATATCAAACTTGTCCTTTCCTTACTATGGGTATTTTTTTATGGAATAGGTATTATAGAAACTATTTTTTAAAGTAAACTATATCAAAAAAATGTGGGTGAATATAATCACTCCTCAAAGTCTAGGGAAAGCAAAGCTTTATACATATCGAGAAAGAGAAAGAAATTTTCCAAGGAACAAGAGCTATACACAATTAGTAACAAGAGGTGGGTCATAATCATTTAGTTTCTAAACATCCAAATTTTCTTGTCCATAAGGAATAGGCTCTCAGCTAGTAAGGGAACCATATGGATCATCCTCATCAGTTTGTATTTCTCTAGTATGGTCATTTTTAATATTACAACTATATTAAAAATAAATTTGGGTCCTTTGACTTTGGTCAACCCTTTTAATAAATTATCATAGCCTTTGTCAATTTATCTCATTATGCATAACTTTGTTCACTTTTCATTTAATTGTAGTCCAATTTAAAGACTTATCTATTTTAAGCTAGGTTTGAGTAGGCTTTACTCAATATTTTTACAAACCCTTCACAAACACATGTCATCCTTTCTCATATTTATTTTATCCAATCACTTTTGTGGATTTTTGTGATATATTCTGATTTAAAAACCTTTATTATCTCATATTAAACCTTTGAATTATTAGTCCATAGGCCTTTGTTTGAGTATGTGGCTTAATTTTTTTTAAATTTACATCTTCATATACTTTCAATTAGCCCTTTTATTAGTGATAGTTCCTTTTATTTATTAGACCATATGAATTGTAATCTGACCTAAATTTTTAATGAATCAAACCCTATTACACTTTCACTCTCTCTTCAATTGATGTGGTCCGTGTACATGGTATTTTACAAACCATTTATATTAAATATGTAGGGAAATTTTAATCATCTCAGAGAAACCTCCAAGAACAGTAGTGCCTTCGGTAACTTTAATTTCAATTAGATTGTCTCAAAAACACATACAACTATGTCACAAAGCGAAATCAGACAGTTGATTTCCCACATTAATCCTTCTGAGAGAAGCACATGTAAATTCAATTTCAACAACAAACAGATTCAACAAACAGAACCATTAAACCTGAAAGATGGTACAAAAGATTAGAACACACAGATTTATGTGGGAAAAACCATTTCAGTTAAAAACCCCACACTCCAAAAGATCTGAGCCATTATATTATTCAGCAACAAACAGAGTTACAATACAATATCATGCTCATAGCCTTTTCACAGAGATTACATCTTGTTTCATTTTGGAGACAAACTGGCAGCAACCCTGTTTTGTTTCCCTCTCTCCCTTTTTTCATTTCCCTGATCAACCTCTCAATCCATTTCAACCTCTACACTATTACAATACTCTCACATAGTATACAATGCAGATTAACAACGAAAGATCGATCAATACATTCTATCAGGAGAGATTTCGGCAGCATAACCTTGCTTAGATCTTCCTCTCTACCTCATTACTGCAGAACGCTCAATGTTTATACATTCGTTCTCAACTGACAAGAAAATGGTTCAACTTCCTCTATAGATCAGTTTGTAATATTTCTATTGGACCAACTGTCAAAAGTCTTGGACATTGAATAGACTTCTCCAATTGTCATTGTTCCAATTTCCAACCAAACCAAATGGTTACAAGCAAACTGTACAATCATCGTACAACTCAGCAGTTCAACCAAGTTAGCACCTATTCAACCATGGTCCACCTTCAAGTCTATCGGCATGACTTTTTCTATCGACCATAGTTTGGAAAAACACACCGATCATCAAAGTCTCCTCGATGTCGTCCATCATCTTGAGGTCTTGACCAAGCCCATCGGCAAGACAACGTCCATCGGAAAGAGTGTTGGTATGTGGCGACTGATCATGCTATAATTTTTTGCTTCGTCACCGAAAAAGGAAAAATCAACGAAAAAAGAAAAAAATTTTGACTTTGTAGAACCCTAATCTGGAAGCTTCTAAGCTTGTTAAAAAGGGGTTCGGATGGGGGTTACAGTATGATGAAAAATGCAGTTATTCGCAAGATTGTAATAGGTTTTTGCACTGGATAATAAAATCATTGGATGGCTGCGGTTTGGTGGATTTAGCCCGGATTGGGTGAACCACATTAAATTCTTTGTGTTATAATTTATTCTATGTGTGTTTTAGTTTCTTTGTTTATTAATTAAATATGCATTTAATTGTTAGATATCTACCTTTCTAACCCTAACAAAGAGTTCATAATGTCACATCAAACCCACAAGTCTCCCCAATGTCATTAAGCTCACACACCTTTCAAACCATCTTGTCAGCTTGAGTCACCCCGATGATCAATAGGAGCACCAACTATCCTTATCGACAATACAATCATCATCGGAGAAGGTTTCACTGAAGTTCCAAGTCACACCGATGACCTCACACTCAGCTACAGTTCAGAACACCTCATCAGCAAGAGTCAGACCGAAAGCAAACCCATTGGCCATACATGCTCTATCGTTAAGACTCTTTTAGAACCTTCATGTCACCTCGACCAAGTACAATTGGCCAGAGTCATACCAACGTTCATCACGAGTAGATCCATCAACAAGACCAACACTATCGGCAAGAGATTAGGAAGTCACATCGACAGTTCAAGTCACACCGATCACTTCTGTTGGCAAGACAAACCAAAGGTCACACTGATATTGGCCAGACTTCTATTGTCGGAAGGAGTTAGGAAACTTGCATCAATAGTTCAGGTCACGTTGATAACCTTCATTACCAGAACATACCAGAGGTCACATCGATAAAGGGACTTCACAAGGAGAACTCATATCGGGCTGAGTCACACCGATCTCACAGACAATTCAGGATCACTATGTAGATCAGCCAGACATCTCAACGGTCACACCAAAATTGCTCTCTTAGAGGTTTATGCCAGTGGGATTGAGACACAATTCCAATAATCTCCCACTTGACAAAGATCTCACTGGCACCTCCAGAGAACTCAGAAACTAAGATCATGCTAGCACCAACCATTCAAACCTTGCTCTGTTCAAAACTCTATTCAACAACACTTGGGACACCCAAACATCAAGTTTCCATAGATAACGGTCTACCAAACAATCTGCAACAAAATCAAGTATCCAACTGTAACTAATTGTCCAACATTGCAACTGATCATAGCCTTCCATGAAACCACATAGATCTCAAACATGCTCTCATGCTCCATCAAGACTTCTGCAACAACATCTAAGATTTCCATCGTTCAGGCAACAATCCTTGTCATCCTCCAACATGCCACCTATGGAAGAAAGGTACAAACCAAGGTGAATATGCACCAGTCCAACAAACACAAGCAAAGGATCCTAGTGATATCAACAACAAGAAACCACCATTACTCCATAAAACAAGATAAAAACATCAGCTAGAACAACAATCAGCTTGATTGTTACTTTCCAACTGATAAACCCACGTGACTGAAAATAGCACCCACATCAAGTGCTAGTTCATCCAATCATCCATACCTCAAAGGTATCCACATTAGTAAACTCATGCCAATGGCATAGCCAACCTATCAACCGCAGATACAAGCACCATGCACAAACCAGTTGAAGAAGACCAAATACATCCAGGTACTCCCACTGCATGGGTAATGCCAAATCTGAAAGATCAAAGGCATAACAAGTCTACCAATAACAACACAGAAAATGTAACCATGTAGTACCAAGGAAATATCCACAATGATGTGCACAACCTACAACCAACTGCTACAAGAATCATTTCTCTCAACAGTCTTCCAGAGCTCTTCCAATTTCTTCAACACCCAACATAGGAAAGAGATAAAGAACCTCCAAGTTACCACTCAAAAACTTGAGTGAAAAAAAAAGCTCTGACCAAATCTCAAACCAATGTAAAATAAAGTCAAACTTCCAACCTATCAACCGCAGATACAAGCACCATGCACAAACCAGTTGAAGAAGACCAAATACATCCAGGTACTCCCACTGCATGGGTAATGCCAAATCTGAAAGATCAAAGGCATAACAAGTCTACCAATAACAACACAGAAAATGTAACCATGTAGTACCAAGGAAATATCCACAATGATGTGCACAACCTACAACCAACTGCTACAAGAATCATTTCTCTCAACAGTCTTCCAGAGCTCTTCCAATTTCTTCAACACCCAACATAGGAAAGAGATAAAGAACCTCCAAGTTACCACTCAAAAACTTGAGTGAAAAAAAAAGCTCTGACCAAATCTCAAACCAATGTAAAATAAAGTCAAACTTCTAGGAATACAACCAAGACCAAAGAGAGAAACTCTGCACAACATATACCTGTAGAACATCCTCCTACATACACCTCTAAAATCTAGCTATGTCAAGTATGATCTCCTTCACATGCCAAAAGAAAAACCATAACAACACCCAACCATTCAATCACCAAGATCAAACATATCAAATGTAACATGTAGACAATCATGGATGTAAGCTTCTCAAAGAAGATCAAACTACTTAATTTCCCATATCAGGAAATCAGCCCATAAAGCATCTCCTACCAGTTCTCATCAATAAATGATATAACACAAAAGCTCAGGGAGATAAACCATGTTGTGCATCTTCCACTATGAATCCTCCAAAACCATTTAAACAACAATTCAAGATCCATATCATGAAAGAAAGCATAAAACACATCTAAAAGATACAATGGGAAAAATACCTCTCAAATTATACTTCACTGTCAAGTAGACCAAGAGTGGGAAAAGAAAATGCTCCTCCAAGATATACAAGCCACCATGACTCATCCAAGAGCAATCTCCTCATTGGTCTTTGTTGAACTCACGTCCAACCAAGGTGTAGGCTACTCAGACTTTCAATTGTAATCAACACCTTTCTCAAAAGAATTTCAGCCTCACCTTATTCTCCATGTATCCATGAACACCTGCAACTGATCATCTCATGCTAAACTCCAATTCTGCATTACTGCACTAAACATGAAGTTCTCAAGCATATGACCAATGTACTCAAAACACAGAGAAACTCTAGACCACTATCAAAGCTCCACACATATAAAACAAGAACTTATCATGACACCATGATCTACACATCCCCCTTAGGAGATACCATGCTCCAAGTGACTTCACCATGGTCTCAAGAGCAACGCCTCATGCCAAAAGTCTAATACACAAGCAAGAGTATGGCATCAAGCAAACAAAATGCAAACCAACATCACCTATCAAGCACCACCAACACCTCATCTAAAGAATCCAAACATCCTCCATGGTTCCAAGATGTTGGACATCCTCAAATAGTGTCCATGCAAATGCGAAAGAACCCTTCTGTAGCAACATGATCTAAGAGTCCCTCCTAATAACATTTGCAACACTAAAGAAGAGCATTCACCACCAAGTGATGAACTCACAATCATTGTTAAAGCTCCCACTGAACTGTGACATCCAAGATTTCCAAGCATCATGACCAAACATATGTTGATTTGAAAAATCTCCATTTACAATCGACAACATGTCCATTTGACAACAGTGCCAAGCAGCACTATGACCTCCAAATCACATAGACCACACCATCACTGTCAAAAGCTTACACTAAAATGTGTATCAAGCTCTCCATGACATCATGATACACATGCTACAAGTCCCCATAAATGACTATTCAGGTACTCAAAGCCATCCTTCCTCTCATCCAAAAGCAACCAAACCAATGCACAAGTGACCACAGACAAGGCCAACTAACATATATGCACCAACAATGAATCAAACCCCGTGGATATTAACAGTCCACTTCTGAGTTGGCCCATAGCAAACATGTAGGTAAAGACAGCCCACAACATGCTCAACCCATAGATTCAATCAATGAATCCTACAAAACTATCATCACACTAGAAATTTCAAAACTGAGATCTCAAAGAGAACAACAACATAGACAATTTGAATCAAACACCAGATCATAAACAAATCCAATTTTCCAATCATGTCCACACCAAGCACCATAGTCTAGGAAACCAACAAGCAACACTTACATGTAGAACTACAACTATCTCATCCAACAACACCCCAAACAGCCAAGGTCTAGAAAATAGTTTTACCAGCAACTCCACAAAACCATAAGTTTTTCTTGACCATGCAAAACTTGCAAAACCACCGTGTTTGTAAAACACCCATGCACATCCATATCCACTGCACATCTAGATGAATCAAGAGTCTACACACAACCATCATGGTTAACCAGAACAATGGACTAACATGAATATGTATCACCATAGAAGTTTTAGGAAAATCTATAAAAAAATCCTTCAGAACCAAAGAACATGAATTTGAACCAAGCAAGCACAAGGTATCCATAAAAGGAACAAGTAGTATAGGAATTCTAGGCCAATTCCAAAACCACAAGCATGCACATGCATACAAGAGAACCAAGCTATTTATAATTTTTCAAATCATCTAATGATTAACTCCATAGCCTTTATGTATTCAAGGTTAACAGGAAACAATGCCTTCCAACACCAGGAAACTCCACCCAGCATAAGTACTCTCTTCCATGCTTGAGAAACAACCCATGCCTCTCCATATTACCAGGGAGCCTCTCACACAGGCACCTAATATGAAATTTTTACTGCTACACAACCATGGAGAAAAGAAATCCACCTCATACATCAAGGTTCTACCACTGCCAACTAGGAGACATAGATCACAACAATTCAACATGACCAACTCCATTGTCTCCATCTTCGCCATCCTTCAAGTTGTGTGTTGTCTCTGAATATCACAAAACTTCCACTCACCAAAGGATCAATACATCAGTTGATTCCTCCATATTTCCTCAAGCCTAACAGACTAAGAAATCTTCATGGGAGAAATACCCAGAACTAGCAACCAAAAGAAGGCTTTGATACCACTTGTTGGGAAATTTTGATCATCTCAGAGAAACCTCCAAGAACAATAGTGCCTTTGGTAACTTTAATTTCAATTAGATTGCCTCAAAAACATGTACAACTATGTCACAAAGAGGAATCAGACACAGTTGTTTTCCCACATTAATCCTTTTGAGAGAAGCACATGTAAATTCAGTTTCAACAACTTGCATAAACAGATTCAACAAACAAAACCATTAAACATGAAAGATGGTACATAAGATTAGAACACGCAGATTTACATGGGGAAAACCCTTTCGGGTAAAAAACCCCACATTCCAAAAGATCTGAGCCATTATATTATTCAACAACAAATAGAGTTACAATAAAATATTAGGCTCATAGCCTTTTCATAGAGATTACATCTTGTTTCATTTTGGAGACAAACTGGCAGCAACCCTGTTTTGTTTCCCTCTCTCCCTTTTTTCATTTCCCTGATCAACCTCTTAGTCCATTTCAACCTTCGCACTGTTACAATACTCTCACACAGTATACAGTGTAGATTAACAATGAAAGATCGATCAAGACATTCTATCAGGAGATATTTTGGTAGCATAACCTTGCTTAGATCATCCTCTCTACCTCATTACTGCAGAACGTTCAATGTTTATACATTCATTCTCAACTGACAGGAAAATGGTTCAACTTCCTCTATAGATCAGTTTGTAATATTTTTTTTGGACCAACTGTCAACAGTCTTGGACATCGAACAAACTTCTCCAACTGTCGTCGTTCCAATTTCCAACCAGACTGAACGGTTACAAGCAAACTATACAATCATCGTACAACTTAGCAGTTCAACCAAGTTAGCACATGTTCAACCATGGTCCGCCTTCAAGTCTATCGACATGACTTTGTCTATCGGCCACAGTTTGGAAAAACACACCAATCATCAAAGTCTCCCTGATGTCGTCCATCATCCTGAAGTTTCGACCAAGCCCATCGGCAAGACAATGTCACATCAAACCCACAGGTCTCCTCGATGTCATTAAGTTCACACACTTTCGAACCATCTTGTCAGCCTGAGTCACCCTGATGATCAATAGGAGCACCAATTGTCCTTATCGACAAGACATCCATCATCAGAGAAGGTTTCACCGAAGTCCCAAGTCACATCGATGACCTCACGCTCAGCTACAGTTTGGAACACCTCATTGGCAAGAGTGACACCAAAAGAAAACTTGTCGGCCAGACACCCTCTATCGTTAAGACTCTTTTAGAACCTTCATGTCACCCCGACCAAGTACCATCTGCTAGAGTCACACCAATGTTCATCATGAGAAGATCCATCGACAAGACCAACACTATCAGCAAGAGATCAAGAAGTCACATCGACAGTTCAAGTCACACCGATCACTTCCATCGGCAAGATAGACCAAAGGTCACACCGATATTGACCAAACTTCTATTGTCGGAAGGAGTTAGGAAACTTGCACTGATAGTTCAGGTGATGTCGATAACCTTCATCGCCATAACATACCAGAGGTCACACCGATAAAGGAACTTCACAAGGAGAACTCAGATCGAGATGAGTCACACCAATCTCACAAATAGTTTAGGATCACTATGCAGATCGGCCAAACATCTCAGCGGTCACACTAAAATCACTCTCTCAAATTTTTAGGCCAGTGGGATTGAGGCACACAATTCCAACAAAATAACCATTGAATTGTGTGGAAATTGGTGGTTTTTTCCTTATTAAATGGTGGTTTCTTCCTATCAAGTGGTTTGTAGTTTTTTGAAATAAATGGTTTCCTTATTTGGTAATTTTTTCCCAAATGTGGTTCCTAGTGACTAGATTGGTAGTGTTTCCTTTTAGTTAGTGATTTTCTTGTATGTTTTGTGATATTTTCTAAAATTGGAAAGATTCAACTTTTGGTAGAATTTTCCATATTTAGCATTACCACTATTTTTTGTGGGTTTCTATTATATCTTGTGGTATTGATAAATATTGTACAACTTATAAGTCTAGTAGCACCTTGACCTAGTGACTCATAGGAGATCTTCAAGCACCTTTCATGGAAACCAACATAATTTTTACTTGGGAGGAACATGATATTTTGTTTGTTTACATTATAAAACTTCTTATAATTTCAATTTAAAACATTTTATTTATTTTTATTGTCAAATAATCAAGCTTTTATTGTACCTCAAATATTTATCTTTCAACTTAAACATAAAATTATAAAATTGCACTAGAGAATGTGCCAAATAATGTGTTTACTAGTCACCTAATTTAGTGCTAAGTTTAGTTAGGGGGATTTGCAACTCATAATTTTTTGACCTTATTTTTTGGGGATTATTCATATTTCATGCACTTTTAATGTGTCTTGTTTCCTTTTTTGGGCCTCATTGCATATAGTTGAGCTACTTTATCTATACCTAATCAAAATTATGAGGAGTGTTATATTACATATTGCTTACCAATGCTTCACTAGTTTCATGTTTTGAGTGAGATAAATATTTAGTTTCCTATTTAACTATACATATATCAAACCTATGCATATTGGTAAGATAGAATATATGTTATTTTAAATACACTTGGATACTTGTGTATACAATTCAACCTTATAAGTATATTATCAATCTTCTTCAATATATGTTTACAAAAGAAACTTGATTCATTTCATTAGATTCATAGCTAGATCCTTGATCCAAATTAGATTTGGAGATTTCTTTGATCCCATTTCATTGGAACTTCTTTAGTTATATTGTAATTGTAGTTGTTCTTTGTGTTATAGTTATAACATATTTGAGCCCTTTGTGCATGGGAACCTCTCTTTGGACCCATCTTGATGAACATTTTTCTCTCTTTTTAGGGTATTTTTTCCTAGGGATTTTCTCTTTCTTTTCTTATGAAAGAATCATTTGTGTACATGAGAAACTAATATGACCTAGTTTCCAAAACTTATCAGTAAGTTATCTACCTAAGTTATTGATGCAAAAGCATCCAGGGTGTAAGAGCAATCTTGCATTAACCAAAAAAAAATGTTGTTTCTTTTCAATAAGGGCTAAATTTGGTAGGGTTACTATTTTTGTAAGTTTGCATTTATGCACACTTGGACACAAAATCTTACACAGACCTCCAAAATGGTAAATTGAAGCCAATGGCGAAGAAATCACTTCAATACCAATTGTCATTTGAGAGATATTAAAATTTCAATTTTCAAAAATCCTAGTAAAATCTTCGAGGTCAATTTTGAGGCACTTAGAGGCTCTGGATGGGCCTAAAAATTGGTGGAAAATGAAAGTGGATGGCCTTTAGGCCCTACTTGTTGGTGAAAGAATTCTCGAGACCTTTCCGAAAAGGTATTATAATAGAAAATCCAACAGTCGGATCAAAAGTTATGACCCCGCGAAGTTGTAATACCAAAATTAATAAAATTTCAAAATATCTTCCTGAGGAAGTTACACTTTCCAGAAGATTCTAGGGTAGTTACACCTTCCAAATAAAGGATGTAAAGGGGGACTACAGAGAGGAGGTAGAGCATAGTAGATGGTGGCTCCGATTTGCAGATTTGCAAATTTATGTAATCAAAAAGCCCATATGATGGCAAATATAATGTTGTAATTTCGTTCTCATTTGAGTGATAATAGAAAATATTTGCTTTCCTTCTTGCATTTTGTTTGTGCCATTATATGTTGTTTTTGTGGGTTTTATATTGTAAGGGGAGTACCCTTCATTAGTTATTCTTATGAGAGTGTTAGAGATCATATTTATGCATATATTTATTTTATTATATCCTAAGATTATTATGCACATAAGATAATTTTCTTAGGTTCTTTCTTACACATAGGCTTCTTCTTGTTGAGAGCATCTTCTATATTTAATAAATTGTTATTTTTTCTCCTAACATAGTGGCTTACTTGTTGAATTGGTGGTAACTTCATGTCTTAGAACTCTTCATTGAAAATATTTTACGTATCCTCAATTTTACCTCATAAACATGAAGCATTGATTCTTAGAGATGCGGTATTTTAGGAGAACCAAGGAGCATTCCTTGATATTTGGTGTTATTGTGTAATATTTTGATTGCTTGTTCCTCCATTTGTACATTTCTCTATTTATTACAATATATTATTCATCAAGGTGAATATTATTTTTTGAGCACATGTGTAGGGATGGTCTTTGACTTCAGAGGTTTCTTGGATCAACTCATATGAATACATGTTTATTCTACCCATGTATTAGATGATTGCATACATATTTCCAATAACTATAACCTCAACATTGAAAATAACATTTTGGGGGATGGAGACCTATTACAATTTGCAAGCAGATCTGAGAAGGGAAAAGCTCTATGCACATGTCCTGTAAATTCAAAGATGGTCTGAATAGGAGGACAAAGTCACCCAAGGGCGTTCATGCCCTTGTATGGGTATTCTAGACCTATTTTTCTAGTCCTCTGATGTTGAAACTGAGCTTCCTGATTCTGCCTACAAATTTTTTGGATCACTATCGAATATTTCTATAAGTGATTTTTTGTGGCTTGTCAAGGTGTAGGGCTTTGAATGCAGCAATATAAAATGGATCTTCAAGCTTCCTTCAATCTCTTATAAACCTAAAACTTGCACATTCAAAGAGAGAAGACAAGTTTTTCCATTTAGGGGCTTTCCTTAGTCAAATCCCTTGTAAGTGTTTCCACTTCCACAATGGCAATGTAAATGATATAAAGATAAATGATAGGAAGGAATGATGAATCAACAAAGTGTTGCAAATTACCTGCTTTCAATGCCTTCCTTGAAGGTAGTAAGTCATGCACATCACCTCAAGGTCTTGGATCTTGTTTGAATTTCTTAGAGACCTACAACAGGGTTAGCCTTCACAAACAATGATAATATAAATACACATAAACTCACATATGATTTGACATGATGCTTGGATCTTGAATTGGTGCAATAAAGCTCTGAAATGTTGCTCTTGACTTGTTTGATAGTGCTCTTGATAATACTTGATTATAAGTTTTCTAATAGTTTCTAGATGGATTTCAAAATGATGCAATAACTAGATATTTATAGGCATTTAGTCAACTTCTCATAAATTAGATCTTGATAGCTAACATTTGCAACTTGAATTGGAAATGATAAAATGTTGACACCGACATATTCAAATTTAGGACCAAGCAGAATAGGGGGACATTGTCACCATAGCGTGACTCTATCCCTACCCTATTTTTTGGAAAATAAGGTGTCAAGGGAAAAGTATCAAATAAATGCATTTGTTTTCCACTTACAACTTATTAGTAATTGTTAAAAACATGCCATAGAATGCATAATTTTGGAAATTAGATGCTTAATCAAGTCCAATAAATTAAGGGGAGAAACATAGTGTTAAATTGTTAAGGGTGACAATTTACGATGCTACATTTAGCCCCCACTTTAGTGAGAGTATGAACTTACGCTCAGACTCACACTAAAGTATAAAATATGTCATGAGGGGTCTAATTGTCCAAACGTTGATGATATAGGATGAAAAAGGATCAAGGGGGAGTGCGCAAGCCCCCAAGATCCAAGATCCTATGACAAGACAACATAAGGAAAAGGGAACATGCACATGTATGATATGTAGCAAAAAAAATACACAAACATACACAATGTCAAATAAAATAAAAATGAGGGTATGGATAATCATGGGCTAGCAAGTTTCCTTATGCTAGGATCCACACCGATAGTGTTTATGACTCACACACTAGAAAATTCCAATATTTGCTAGGTGAATCACAAATAGAAGGCACCACAGGCTAGTGAAGTCTAATATTCACTAGGTGAGCCCACACGACAAAGTAGAAAAATGAGAAACACACAAGGTCTAGTGAAGTTTGATATTCAAGGTGTGTACCATAACCACACCAAGAGTTATACCCCCTGATAATTTTGATAAGGTACTACAAAAATGATCAAAATGCTATGCCAACACATCACTAAGTTCAATGCATGTGAACAAAGTGAAGCAAAAATGCCAATGTCAATGCACCACTAAGTCCAACATGTGTGAAAAAAGTGAAGAAAAAATTACCAATGTATGCCCCCACCTTAAATAAATTGCTAAACACCATGTTGTGAGCAATTTCTTTAAGGTAGAAAATGATAAATGCCATGTGATAAAAGGTCATAAGATCTTATTTGGAAAGCCCTATTCCAATGATATGTTTTCAAATAAAGCTAACTCATGATAAGGGGTTGCCCCCAAATACAACACACATATAATAGAGCTTGAAATCAACATCATTCCCCAAATACTCATGAAAAAATGAACACAATGGAAGAATAACATAGAGATAGAGAACAAACAAGATTTTGGGTCAACATGGAAGAGACCTAAATGTATCAACACCTTGCATCATCCACAAAAGGAAAACACAAGACAACAATATTCATGAAATGGAGAGGAATGGAGATACAAATAGAAGAATGTCACAACAAATTTGTTTCCTTTGTATCCTTGTTCCAACAAAGCAACAAGGGTCATCCAAAGAAAACTCACAAACACAAAGGCACACCAAGCAACACAACACAAGAGATCACATCACGTGCAAGCAAGCACATAGAACACATGAAACAAACACAAAGGAGTACCACACATGAAATCCAATCTAAATTAAATCATCTACATCCCAATCTTGTTCATCATATAGGGAAGGCAGACAACTAGCGAAAGGGACTACAAGTGTCGTACTAGGAGCATCTCCAGGTTCAACACATGGTATGTCACTCTCATTAGGAGGATCATCACGATTGCCCCCATCTAAATTCATAGACTTTGAAAACAACAAATTAAGCTCATTATGTGCTTGTTCATCAATTTTAGCAATTTCATCTTCATCATCTAAGTTAATCATAATGGGAGGTTTTATGATAGTGTTTATAATTATATGTTCTTGTTTCACTTTTTATTTTGGTTCTATGTCTTGTTTTGGTGAAAGTTGTAATTATTCTTGATTTTTTTGGCATAGGTATTTGATCTTGAGATGTTTTGTTATTTTCTTCCAATTGACGGGCAATAGCATGATGTCTACGCCTATGTTCTTTAGCATTTCAGTTTATTCTTGCATGGTTTTCAATTTGTGTTGGGGTAGGAGTGAGTTTCTCAACCATTGTTCTCTTTTATTCCCTTAAGGTAGGAACTTAAGGAACCACTAGGGGTTGGGAAACAACTATCTCTTTAGGTCTATACTTTTTTTTTTACCTTCAAAGGTACAAAAGGAATTATGTGATTGTCTCTTGGCCTTTTATATGATATGGGTGGAGGAACTATGACATATTTACCTTGGTTACTTGAAAGGTTCTTTGCTTCAAGCATAGGTCCATCCACGATTAGTGGAGGAGGAGCAACCATAGTCTTATCATTTTCAAAAATATTGGTAAGAGATAACTTTGTTATCACTAGTACACAAACAACAATATATGACTAAATAAACTACTAAAAATTGCATATAAATCACTAACTTTAGTCACGTGACTATTAGTGGTTTATTTGTAGTCATTTATAACACCACTAAATTTATGACTAAACAATTTTAGTCATTTATTTAGTCATTAATTTGGTCATTGATTTGGTCATTAATTTAGTCATTTATTTAGTCATGGTAGTGATTTATTTAGTCATATATTTAGTCATTGATTGTTGTTAACTGGTCATTTATTTAGTCATGGTAGTTATTACTTTAGTCATATATTTAGTCATTAATTTAGTCATTTTTATTTACTAGTTTCCATTAATTGGTAGTAAATATAGTCATGAAATGAATAATTTATTAAATACCATAAATTTTATAATGCAAAACTAATATAATATTAAACTTGAACTAAAACATGAAATAAAATAGAAATATTACATATACGAACAAGCTACAACATGCTAGAATTAAAAGATTGATTCAACATCATGATAAATAAAAGTAATCTGCAATAAAAAATTTAATGCAAATATATATATATATCAAGTTACAAGATGTCAAAGCTATCTAAGAGTATATATGTAAATATAATGAAAAATGTTGTCAAAGTTGTCTAAGAGTTTCCAACTCTTTCAAATACACCATGATAATTAAGATCCTTGAACAACACATTCAAAATACTGCATAAAGCAGTGAGCCAAGATGTCTAATATTAACTAGTACATGATAAACATGTTCAACTATGTCATTTTTTGCAAATATTTTAGTGGCCACCGTGTGAAGGTTCCCTCTTTCTCTTTTAGATGAACAACTCCATCTATTTTGTCTTCATAAACAAGGGGTATGTTACTTGTGACCTTTAAAATGTTTACATTTGCTTCTCCTGTTCCTTTCAAGTTGACTCCATGTACAATAGATAGGGAGTGGATCCGCCCAATGCCCACAACATCACCATCAAACAGATTCAACACCCTAACTTAATCCCCTTGTTTGAGTTTATCAATACATTTTTGCAAAAAGAAAAAAAAACACATTATATTAGATAGGTAATTATTACCCTTGTTTGCATAATAAAACAACCATTACTTACTTAAATAGTACTTGCATGTGTGTGTTAAAATAATTGCAAAAGAAAAATTTCCAAAATAATTGCAATGATCAATCTAATTTACTAAAAAACCAACACTCATAGCAGTGCTTACAATGTTACTATTAGTTTTATGCTAATCAGATACAAAGGCCACAAATATAAACACTACATTAATTACCATGCACGCATACCAGACACATAAGATTATGACAACACTATTACACATAAAAAAGCTAGCTAATGCACAAAAACAAAGAATGCAATATGAGAGCACTAATACTACTGCTACAAGGTGAAGGTGAAATACATTGGGATGTACAAAAATAGTGGCATTAAAGCTCTAAAACATAACCCCATGCAGTCAACATAACCCTGTCAATGATGACATATAAAAGAAGAACAAAGAAAAAAATGTATCAAGGCAACATGTGACAACCATTAAGAGTAATCATTGAGGAAATAATGCAGTATTTCTCTGTGGCTTTCATAGTAGTAGTAAAGGAGTAACAAATAAGGTTGGATGTAGAGGTTACATAAATAATAGAGAAAGAGCCTTTCACTGTTAGAAAATAGTGTAAGAGTATGCAAAAAGAAGTAAGGAATGATGTCCAATGAACAAGTAGTAGTAGCAATGAGTTTCATGGTTGTAGCAGTGAGTTTAGTGCAAGGGCAGTGAGATTTATGGTTGTAACAACGAGTTTAATGGATCAAGCAGCAAATATCATTACTAAACAACAAGAAGACATTAAGAGAAAGCGGCAAGAATATCAAAAGAAACTTTTTTAATAACAACAGCCATAATGAAGAGTTAACAGTAGATCTGTGAAGGAAAGAACAACAGGTATCATCCAATGAAAGAAGCAGCACGCTAAGTTCAACATGCTGACAAGGTCAATTACAATGCCCTAAAACATAGTCAAGAATTATAAAGTATTGAAGTGCCAGCAATCCCCACTGGAAAGTGACAAAGTAGGTACAATGATTGTTTTATGGGTTACATTCAATGTTTTAGTTGTCTATTCACTATTCTATAAGCTTGTTCACTGTTTGGGATCATAACAGTCATTAATACATGAAGGGTTTCAGAATCAAGGAAAAGTAATGTTTCATAGCACTCACTTTAAGTTTAGAACTAGTAGTACTATTAATATCATGCATATACTCCTTGAATTCAGCATAATCACTGTCAGCATTGTCCTGAAGTTGTGTAGCTTTGCCAAGAGCTCTATTGACAGGGTCTTTTCCTTTTTGTTCTGCTTTCATATAATTTCCCTACATGTGGTTTAATCACATGCAAAGTTAATATAAGTCAAGTAAAGAATGCAAATGCTATAATTTTTTGTCCACAACAACTATTATATTACCTCAACTTCAACACAACTATGATTGACATCAAGGCGTTCTTATTTTGGTGTTGCTTTGATAAAATTGCTCTGCATGTAGTTTAACCATCAAGAAAATAAATATATCCAGATGAGTAATTCATGTAAAAAATAGTCAACAGAGCCTTTCCAAGCATAAAAGTCAATAGGTGGAATGGGTGAAAATCCATTTTTGTAGACTCACAAACCCTCAACTCTATCTTTATGGACCCGTTTCAACAATTTGACTACAAAATGCACAAAACTCTTCAAGAATCCACCAAATCAAAAACAAATTGAAGTTAACTCACCCAGCCACCTAATTCAATGCAAAAGAGAACAAGGAAACCCTGTACGGGAAAGTACAGAAGCTTGGAACTGCAAATAATTAGAAATTTCTGAGAAAAGAACATAATTTCAAGAATTTTATTATTGCTTTACGATCCATAGCAGCAAAAATATTTTGGGGAAAAATCAGCAAACCAAAAGTATAAGATTTTTTTGAAAAAATCAGGAAAAAGTCTAGAAAAAATAAGGAAAAAAATGGATTTAAAAAAAAATGTAAAAATTTTTGTAGACACATAAAATGTACTGATTGACATTGGATATCTAATCCTCACCACTAACATCATTTTGTCCTGAATCATCCTTCGGTCTAACCATTTAATCAAATACATTTATCTGATTAAATTCATCAATATTCCTCTCTTAATTAAATACCTTTACCACATTACATCCATTTTTTTCATCACATGAACCATTTCATAACATTCATTTGCATAAACATTTCACATTACCACCTACTGCATAATCATACATAATAGGTACAAGAGCATTATAGATAATGCATTGCATTATAAGCATACATACTCGTATAACATCATAAAGTCATCTCCCACATTACGTTCATTTTGCATTAAACATCATCATACCACTTTGCATTAACATATCATTTCATATATTACATCACATCACATTAAATGCATCACATACATTATATTATCATTTAACATGTTTAGGATAATATATTTGTTATTCTAAGCATCTTAAAACCATCTCATTTACATCACCAATACACATCATATAAAACATGACCATTACATTTACATTGCATTATATCGCCCATTAATCATCCATATCAATATATAGAACACCTCATAAATAACATCGCAATCTTTTTTTACATTTCATTACATAAATCACTCCATACCATTATAAGCATAAATAGGAACATAAAAAATCCATTACATGGAAAGCATACATCCATCCATAATCATTTTATAAGCATGGTTCACATATCATTTCACGTATACACCATAGATCATTTCCATATCATTTTACATATTACACTTCATATCACATATCATATCATTTGCATCAACATACATAGAACATCATATAAATCATCTTCATCATCCATTCATATTACATATCATATAAATCCATCTGCATATCATGAATAAATAGCATAATATAAGATCTATTCATAATGCATACATCACCAGAAAGAAATGCATCTATATATACATCACATCACACCATAACATCATTTCATAGCATATAGAAATAGAACCATCCATAAATACATAAATAAATGATACACATCACATCATATCAAAATCATCATCTCATATATATCATCGTCGGGTAACTGTCATAGTACAAAATAATCGGATCACTATACATGTGTGTCAATAAGTACAAAAAGTCTCATCGAGCTATCAAAAAGCAGCCCATAAGGCACGAAAAGTGTCATCTCGATCAAAACAAGGTCTACCTGTCCTGTCTGCTACCCTCACCCCTATCACCATGACCCTTTATTGGTCTGTGGTTGGTCCCCTACGAGTAATCTGGGGCCCACTCTGCTCTAGGTACGGTCTGATGATAGTGAATACGGTAATAATCCACCTCCTGGATGACCTCCCTGTAAGACCGAAGGGACACTATACTCTGAGAGGAGGAGGCTGCCATGCTCTCTAATTGTTGTCGCCAGCCCATCTCTGCAGTCTCCTGTAGCTCTATGGCCTGCCTCTGCAAAACGGCCTGGTCTCTCTCGACCCTGGCCTGATCTCTCTCAGCCTTGGCCTGTGTAGGAACCCTAGTTTCCCCCTGATACTAATTCTGACTGAGTTTTGAGTTTTTCTGAAGGTTTTTGGTTTTTGGACGTTTTTGCATAAAAATGAAGAATGGCGATTTTTGCAAGTAATTGAAATAAATTCAATAAAAATTAAATAACTCCGATACTGATGGAAAAATGGATGCCAGTATATTTATTTTGAACCTCTGAAATGATTACAAAAATACCCAGTACATGCAATATTAAAAAGCAATGATTTTTATTAAGAAACCTGATTGGCTGCAATAGTATGGCTGCAATAAATGTCCTTCAGAAGATGGTAAGGCTGAGATAAGAATGGCACTTTCTTCCCTTGTTCTTAAGTTGCAAATTGACCCAGACTCCTAGGCGCTTCAGATGCTGAAGAATGAAGTCAAAGAAGAAAGGCGTTTTTACTCTGTCTTGAAAATACACACCTAAATGGATGGTACGGCCTGGTACTGTACAGTACGGCCCTGTTATCAACAATAATGAATATAAAATAAATACTGCTTCCTTTGAAAGTCTCCAGCAATGAAGTGATAGGCGCCTTAGTTTAGATAACCTCTAGAGATGAATATTTGAAACCATGAAGTTTGTACGGCCCAAATGAAGATAGTACAGCCTGCAGCAAGTATGGCTGTGTACTGGAAACAGCAGCAAGTTAAATAAAATGTACGGCTCCTTCTGTGAACTCTAGAAACTTAATGAAATGGCACCTCCATGTAGCAAACCTTCCTGGATGGATATTTCTCTGAAACCCTGATGAAATACTTCTGTGAAACTCAGTAATTTCTTCTGGATGAAGAAATCTCACAACTGGCAATAAATCAGGTGTTATTTCACACCCTCTGAATCGCTCTCACTGGAGATGGCTCGTTCTCCAATGCATTCGAGACTGAAACCCTAAGCTTCCGTTCTCTGGCAAAGACTGATCAATTTTCAATTCTCAATTGTCATAATGGCTCAGAAACCAATGCAAAACCTTTATTAAGCTGAAAAGTGCGATTTCCTTAATAATAGGAAATCATTAAAATATTCACTTTTTAATTCTTTTAATTTCCTCATAGTCTCAGCGAAATATTTTAATATAATTTTAAACGTCAATTTTGGCCCCTTCTGATGATGGGCGCACCCCTCAAGATAAATCACTTAAGTTATAATTAAAAAATTATAACTTTATATTATAATCCTTAATTAATTAATATTTAATCAATGCAATTAAATATTAATATTTCTCCCGTTACTCATCCGATTCCTGTTCCGTCTGAAGCTGACGAACTCTGAAGTGATTCTGGATGCCGCCAAAGCCATACTGCTAAAAATAGCAGGGGTCCCACACTGCCTGCCAGGAACTGCTAAAAATAGCAATTCTGCAACAAACGCCCGAATGAGCCCGAACGAAAGCCAATTGATCAATACTGCCAATCTGACGCTGAGCCAAGCTCCAAAATGACCCTCTAACCACTCTATCAGCCTACGAGGGTCTCCTGATAGGCCAAACTTATGAACTCTGATGCTCGTCAAAAATGGGGACATGACAGCCTGATCCCTCTCCCCTGTCAAGGTCTAAACCTGACCCTACAACTGTGCAATCAATGTGTCTCTAGGATTTGGCTTCCCTACTGTTTGTGCTCATGCAGACTACACGTGAGGCTGATCCTCACCATCCGCTCGTGGCAGTGCACCTGCCTGCTCCTGCTGCCTAGATGGCACCTGTTGTTGGTCCTGCATCTGAACATCATCCTGACCTGACTGAGGTGGAACCCTAACTGGTTGATCCTGTCGTGCACCATCTCTCTGTCCTCATCCTCCCCCTCTGCCCCTCATCCTCTGCCGAGCGGGGACTAATCCTGGAACTGTCAACCGTAGGGGAGGTTGGAACCAGTCTCTATACACTTGTGTAATGCCTAGATCCGCAGTCCCCTGATCGTAAACCCATGGCTGAGCCACCATCTGTCTAAAGTTGTCAACGGCCTCAGAAGCAAGAATGTCTCGACCCCATGAAGCCTGTGACATAGTGTGGGAAAATATGGCCACATAATCATCATCTGGCTGGTCCTGTGGCTCACCAAACTGGCGTTGGGCGTGCCCTAGAAAATATCTCTCCACCATGGTATGCTCCCACCCCTGCATAAACTAGTCCTGACGGGAAAAGAAAATATGCTCTGCATCATTGGCCCATCCGGGCCGACCAAGGTATGGGCGCTATGTAAAAGTCTACACCTCTATAATGCCACATGAGGGGATCATCAGGCCCCATCGGTACTGCAACGACTCACGGCTGAAGAACAGTGATGTGCTCCCACGCCCATACGTGGAGAAGTGTAACACCTGCCCCGAGTGCTCTGCCATCGAGGTAGACGTACTCGTGTAAATCTTTGTAGAGTGAAGCAAGAAGAACAAGCCCCCAAGCAAAATGAACTAGCCTGTCATGCATCACCATGTGCTTCTAGCAGAGTCCCCAACCAAGACTCAAGTATCGGCCTCACCGATCTAGGGCAACGAGACCTGAAATGATAGCCGCAACAACCAAATGGAAGGGAGAGGCCAGAGCCCTATGACGCTTAAGCTCAATATGACCCTTACAATAGGTAATGTCCTCTATAGCAAGGACTATGTGACAAGCGTCCCGCCCGACATCCATATCAAAAATGACGTGCCAACCATGAATCGACAATCTCAGGATGTGCCACACGTCCTCTAAGGTGACGGTGGCCTCGTCGATAGGAAGGTGGAAAGACGAGGTCTCGTTGTGACATCTCTCGGAAAGCGCTGACATCATCCCAAGATGGGTGCACATAGGCGCTGCATATGCGATGTGCCATAGCCCCATGTCCCATAATTGATCCTGCTCTCTGTCACTGAGGTCTCGCAAGTAACCGAAGAGCTCCCGTGACCTGTTCTCTCAGGAATAGAGCTCCCTCGCCGCGTCCTACATCAGGAAGGGTCACCATGTTAAATTTTTTAAAGAATTTCATGCCAAGCGTTCAAAAAATCACTCCAGCGTTGCTATCTGTGAAGGTGTCGCAGTTTCATTTTTTTTTAAACTGCGACGCTGGGGCACAAAATGTCGAAAGTGCACCACCACGGTGCACTTTTTTGTCGAGCGGCGCAGTTTGAGAAGATTCTTGTTTGATAGAGCACTGCCACGTCACACTTTAAAAATGAACCCGCGGGCCATGACATCAGCGTTGGAGTTTGGAGTTTGTTTCCAAATTCCAAACTCCACCGCTGTGGTGCAGTTTGATTTTTGAGTGGCGCTATATAGCGTCGTTGTAGAATAACTAAATTTAAAAGCAATAAATGAACGCAAAAAATGAAAAACAAAGCTCAAGTAAGGATCACTTACCGGTGCCCCAATGTCGGGTGGTCGCTGGTATGTTCGGACTTGGTCGGAAATGTGCATCAGGAGCTATAGTTGTGCCATATCATTAGGAGGTCAGAGCTCAAATCTTAGAATTGCTAGAGGGTTGTGTGTGAAAATGAATTGAAAGTGACCCCTTAGAGCCTTTTTAAGCTTGAAAATTAGGGTTTTTTCACCCTGATTAGCTGTCCTGCTAGGGTTTTGCACTCTTGAACCTGTTTTTGTCTAGTTGAGACATGTTTTACATTGTTTTATTGCGTTTAGACACGTTTTTGGGCCTCCTGGAGCCTTTTTGAACCTGTCGGGCACCTTGTCCTCTTTTTTCACGAGAGCACCCAAAAATCAAAATTTTCGTCCAATCTCTTGAGGGGGAAATATATTGGCATGTTTTCTCTCGTCGGGTAGTAGTGCGGCAAGATTTTGAAAATGAGTTTTTTTTTGCTTTGATCAAGACCGTTTATTCTTTGAACCAACGCAACAAGTGCATTGCTTCAAAGAGGGGAAAAATGTAGACACGTAAAATGTACTGATTGACATTGGACATTTGATCCTCACCACTAACATCGTTTCATCCTAAATCATCCTTCGGTCTAACCATTTAATCAAATACCTTTATCTGATTAAATTCATCAATATTCCTCTCTTAATTAAATAAATTGATTATCTAATTAAGTCATTCTTTCTTGATAATTAAATTGACCATTTTGATCTAATTATCCTATTTAATTAAATAATTAATTTTATTTGATTAAATCTCTTAAGTCTATCTATTAAATTAAATAAATTAAAACCTTATTTAGTTTAATCTAACATCATCTCTTTTAATTAAATAAATCAAAATCCTTATTTAATTAATTCCTTATCACATTCTTCTCATATTTGATTTAAATAAATCCACAAATTTAAGTCAAATAGGTCACATCATTTAATCCCTTCATTAAATTAATTAACCTTGATTAATTTAAATCTTTTCTCATGTCCCATCCTCCATCTTTTACCACTTGCACATGAAAATAGATTTAATTGATTTATTAAATCTCTATTTTTTTTCAATAAAGCATCTTTTAAGGAATATTCCCCAAGTTTGAATTCAAAATCCAAGTGGGATGAGTCCTTCCAACAAGGAATTTACTCTCTCTTACATGTCCTTTTCCTTGAGCCAAGTGGCATTCAATGCATTCTTCCTTCCCTCTTGCATGTCATTTCAACAATTTCAAAATTCAAATATATGCATTTATTGGTACAATCCTCAAAACTTGCACATCCTCCATCCACTCATAAGTTGACAAGTGGCACTTTGCCATTGGCTAATTCTTAGTCTCAAATTGCTCTATTTTGGACATTCATCCATCTTCTCATTCTATAAATAAGAGGCTAATCTCCTCATTTCATCATCCACAATTTGAGTAAACTTACTATGCTCAAATCATTAGCAATTTTCTTCCATTATCATTGAGTTCATAGCTAGGTTATGCAGATTTTTCTATTGGAGCACTCATCAAGCATCAACAAAGTGGATCACTCTTCATCACACATCAATCTTGCATCATAGGAGTTGGGAAAGGGCCAATTTTCACATCAAATTGGCACCAATTCCCCCATGGGATCAAGAGTTTGCTTGTTTTGATAGGATTTTAATCTATTTCATTTGTGTTCTTCATTCTTCTTTCCTATTTTAAACTTTGCTAATGGATTTCATGGGGAATCCTTGTTCTTGCTTGCATTTCATCTTCTAATGTGTTTATTCATGTTGTTTTGTAGGTATTAGGATTGGGGTTCGACAATTGTAGAACAAGAGATAAAAACTATTTTTTTGAAATTGAAAGGCATTTCCATAGCATAGAGATATATAGAGCAAATAAAATAATGAGTTTAACTAATGAATTGTAAAAATAGATTTTTGTAGTTTATATTCATATCGTTGATTACATTGCATTACACATCTTTCAAACTCAAAGCATTACTTCACATTGCATAACTAATAACTAGATGTTGATAGATGAGAAAATTTCAATTACAATATAGTTTTTACAAAGTCAACCTAAGGAGTTATGCAATTACTTCACATTGTATAACTAATAACTAGAAGCAACTGCCAATTGCATTTACTTGTCATGGCATTCTATGAGACCACATTTCTTTGAGGCATTTTTTCAAACAGTTCACTGCCTTGTCTATGTTACCACATTTTTCATACATGTCTACCAAAGCATTTTGTCAAACAGTTCACTGCCTTGTTGCTATGGCTAAAAACCTAAAACAGGTGCTTTCAAACAAGCTATGGATGCTTGGGAAAAATCTATTAAAAGCATAATAGTAGCAATAACATAGACAAAGCGTGAACTCTTGAAAAAATTCAATAATAAGGTCTCATGGTGATGGAATGCCATGAAAATCAAATTGTTTTGATTGTCATGGCATTCCATCACCATGAGACCTCATTTCTTTGAGGCATTTTTCAAAGAGTTCACTACCTTGTCTATGCTAACACATTTTTCATACATGTCTATCAAAGCATTTTATCAAACAGTTCATTTCCTTGCTGCTATGGCTAAAAGCCTAAAACAGGTGCTTTCGAACAAGCTATGGATGCTTGGCTAAAAGCCTGCAGATTTTTTAAAAATGGGGATTAATCGAGATTTTTTGTAGATTTCTGCTTCTGTGGCCTACATTGCCAAATTGTCACACCCATAAATGAGTTTGAGACTCCATAATATTTCCCCTTTCCTAAATAAAAATTAGCACTATCGGCCTAAAAATGCCTCATCGGCAGAACCCCCATCATAGCCTTGTCGATGGCCTGATGAAAATAGTCAATAACCTAGTATCGGTGTAACAATACCCTATCGGGTTGAATCCTAAGGCGTCCTCCCCGATAGACCGATAGAGTCAACAAAAGCAAGCACATTGCTGTAACACATGAACATCAGTGGAACGAATGTTTGCATTCCCCTGATGGCCCGATATAACCATGGATTATCAAGAATTAATATATATAAGGGGAATAAGTCTTGTTTACCTTGTTCATGGGCCAAAGGTGTATTAAGGGATTGGCACCCCCTTATGGTTTAAAAACCTACACTACTGAGACCTAACAGATCATTCATTGATCTCATAGTTATTTTTTCATAAAACTCACAGTCACAACATTTAAGATAGTCACAATGGATTTCACTAAAACAAAAGGCAAAATTTCATAGATTCACTATTCTATATATGATCGTAATACTTTTCTTGGAGATCACGAGAGTAATTTTATAAAGGAATGTTGTGGAAAACATTTATGAAATTTGTTGACATCTTTAGAATACAATATAAAGATGATATAGTTGAGAATCCAAATATTGAGGGATAGCCTCTTACCTGATCTGAACCCATGGAATTATAGTCATTCCTTGTAGAAACTATAGGCTTAACAAAGGTAGCCAACTATGAAACTTTCTCAGTGAAACAGTTTAAGCAACTCATTATATGTTGGTACTCTTCATTTGAGTTGACATGATTTGGAGAGGCTCTTACTAGGCGTTCAACAAATGTTTGTGAAATCTATGTTGACAAACTAGATTTCCTCTTGATACTAGTATTAGATTTAGTATGATCTAGTGCTGCCATGTAATTGACAACATCTTCTACATTTGCTTCTCTATTATTGTTTTCCACCTAAAATACAATGTCAATTTCAACATATAGTTAGTTCAATAAAAAATTGAAATAAATAACACAATGTAAATTGAACCAAAAATCCATACACTAAGTCCACATTTGTCCATTTTGGCCTACAACCTACCTCGGCCAAATGTATATTCATTCCTCACATTATCTCTTGCTCTCTTGCCTTTGTTACTCTTTGTCAAATATTCTTCAGAACACATACTTTCTTTCAATGCCTCCCACTGTTTGGGAGATAGAGTGGAGTCTAACATCTCTTTTCCCTCCATGATTGTTTTTATGCAATTGTATCTAAAACTATTCATCAGAAGTCTCATCTTGTGCTTGTAATATTTTCTAGAGATTTTTCCACCAATAGTGTCAAAGACATTTTCCATTTTTTGTATAACATATTCCACATTTCGTGGATCTTGCTCTACAAAATTTGATTTGCAGATATCCAAATGGGCCCTACATCTTACGCCCAACTCGGAGGCCCACCTTGTAGCATTTTTCCCAACGGGTTCACCATCTCTTGATACCTCAACCAAGAATGGCTTCTTCTCTTCTAATATTCCTTCTTTTGTGTTCCTCTCTATAGATTTGTATAAATCTTGACTCAATCTTTGTCTTTTAACATAAGCAGGCACATCTTTTGTTTCACCACTACAAATATTTTTGGCTGATCCACTAATTCCTTCAAAAGTTGTAGATGCAACAGGTGCAGGCACATCAAATGCAAGCAGACTCTCTGCATGACTTTGATTAACTAGAACTTCATGCTCCTTGGCCACATCACATGTGGCATGAGTAGGTAGATCAGTAGTGGTCTCCACAGATTTCACTTCATCACAACTATTTTTTTCACCAACTTCATTTCTTGAATCACAAAAGTGTTGGCTTCTATGAGCTGGAAACACTGTATCTTTACTACTTTTTTTTGTTTTTTCTCTTCATTTTCTTTGCTCTCTTTTTCTTGCCTGTAAAACAAAAAAAAAATATAATATCATGTCTTATATACATAAATCTCTTTCCTATAAAATTTCATTAAACAGTATTAAACAAATAATTTACTACTTAGTGGATTTACAACTTGCTTGTTTGTCAAACCAAGACGTGATAAATATTCATTATTCTTGGCCACACATTCTTCACGAAAGCGCTCATAATCTGTCACTGGAATTTCAACATTGTGATCACTATAATCTAATTTGCACCTTAAATTCTTTTTCTTCATTTCCTAATGTCCAAAAAAACAATAATGTATAAATTAGCAACTTGATACAGAGATAATTAACTGTAACAGAAATTGCATAAATACAAGTTTATGAGGTCTCAGTTTTAATGAACAGTCATTAAAACACATATGAAGTCTAAAGCACTACAAACAACAATAGTCATTAGATGTTGTGGGTATTTCAGTCAATGGATATTAAATAATGGTGCCCTACATAAATTCCAGTTGCATAAAAAACCTAGCAATGTATTTGAATCAATCCGTCAAATCTTTAGCAATAATATTTTCATTCATGGTTCAATAAAAAAATCTATATTACCAAATTTTAACTAGACATGAACTTGTATCATGGCAACCATTTTGTACAACTAAACTAATACTTTGCTTAGGTAATAGCACCATCACTAAGAAATGTCTATGGTATTTGGTGATTCTTACTTCTGTTGTTTTGTTACGTAATAATTTGTTCATAACATCTAGATACATTCATGAAGGGGTAGATTTCATGAAAAAGAACACATATGTTGGAGTGGAAAGTGAGTCACAAGCAAGGAATTCCATCATTTGAGGACTAAGTAATCAAACAACAGTGAACTTAAAGATATATGCAAAACAGTGAAGAACATTTGATCAAAGCAAAAAAAAGCAATGACCTTACAGTATATAAAGATACATATGAGACAGTGATTTCTAGTGCATAAATTCAGAAGCACAAATGTTGATAACAGTGCTATCACTATTAAAAATAATGTGAAGACAACAAAGGATGTGAGCAACATGTAATGCCAAAATAGTAGGGATATAATGAGGAAATGCTTCTATTGCAATGGGGAATCACTGTATTGATGCCTTGAGCATTGACAAAAAATAGTGATCAATCATCAAAGATTGTATGCTGCTGCTATAAATAGTGAAGGAATAGAGAACAAAAGACCATATCAGTGAGGAAACGAGTGCCACACTGGGTGAAAGATCCAAGAAATGAAGACAACAATGAGAAATACTTTCATGGTAGTGAGCAGTCAATGCCAAAGCAATTCACAAGGCAATGGTATACAATAATATTACAAAACAGGGCTAAAGATAATGCCATATGTAGGGAAGACAATGCTATTTTAGTAAAAAAGTGTAAAAGAAAACATAGAAACAATGTTTAACAATGCTTCAATGATGGATTTTATAAAGGATGCTAGAACAATGACAGTGATAAAGAACATATATAAAAGCAGTAAATAGTCCAGAGGAGCTATCAAGAAAAGATCATTGTCAAAGTAAAGCAATGATGGTATACATATTCATATTGCATACAACATTTATATATGAAAACATATTCATATTGCATTCATATAGAAACTTTGTTCAACATTAAAGCTTTGAAACAGGTATTAATCAAAAGGTCTGTGTCCTTAAAACATAAAAAAGTCATAAAACAACATATAATTCTTACATAAAAGGTCATAAAATGGGGCTCATCAATAATCATCTGCATTTCCAGCAAGATCATAATCTTGATCACTTGTGTGTACATCTACTTGATTTTCTTCCTCATCCTCATTTGTGACATGCAATACATTATCTCTCCCAATTTCTTCATTGGTAATCAAAATATCTTCTTCAAACAGTCCCTCATTGTCTTCATCCACTTCTTCGAATGTTTCTTGTAAATTAACATATTGCCCATCAGGCACTACATCAACAACTTCCATGAATTTTTATCTTGAACGAGACTCTTTTTGAATGACATATGACCAACCTAGGCTTCTTACATCGTCAATTAGAAATGATTGGTTAATTTGAAGAGGGGAAACATACGGCTCATCTATCTCTGATAAAAATTATCGCGTATTTGCACATACAAATCCATACTCATCAAATTGTACTGTGGATGGTCGGATCAACTTACATTTTAATAATATAGGACTATTTTCACCAAAATCCACTTGAATAATTTCTTAGATGAATCCAACATAAAATTTCTTCTCAATTTCATGAAGAAATTCAACACTAACAACACAATCACAATTTGTCTTTCCTTTGTCTTTTTCTTCCACACTTAAATGACTACCATAGGCCCACATTCCACTAAAATGCATAGCCCATAAATGTGGAGGTCGTGAAATCTCACTTTCCTTTGTTGTTATATCTTGACCTTCTTCTTTTGCATCATTGATCGCATTAGCAATCCATTCTTCAAAATTTGGAAAAGAATCACCTCCAATCAAATCATGACGTTTGCGCCTTTGAGGTCGATGTTGCATCCAAGTTTGATTCTCTTGTTCATATTTTCTACATAGAATAATGACGTACAAATAGTAAGATTAATAATATAAATGTGTAAATGCAATTGAGTAAATAAATTATTGTGTAATTTTTTTTTACCCGTGCCACTTATCGAATGAAGATGTGTTTTGAAGAATAAAGGCATGTATTGCACTTCTTTCTTGATATGATAGCTTGAAGTGACATCCATTTCCTTCTAATACTTCACTTGCAACTCTCTCATCTTTGTCATCATCCCATACATGTCGATTGACATTTTTAAAATCCTTCATATATTCTATGCAAAATCCCATGGCCTCTTGCATTGAATATCCCTCAGACATGTTGCCTTCTGATTTTTCCATAGTACGGACTTTTTTTTTCAAAACCTTCATATATTGTTCTATAGGATACATCCATCTCATTCTTACTCGGCCATAATGCTCTAGTTCATATTCTAGATGTATCAAAAGATGCATAGACATGTTAAAGATTGCTGGTGGAAATTCTCGTTCCAATAGACAAAGGACTTCAACAACCTCCTCCCTCAAACTATCAAAGTTTGAAGGATCTAATACATGTAAACTCATTCTCTTTAATATTAGGCCCAACCTTATAATTTTCAATCTTTGCCCCTTTTCCAAACTCGATATATTTACCACAATAGGTAAAATATTCTCGATTATGACATGATATTCATGGGTCTTGAGGCCTCTTAAGTTATTAATGTCAGTTTGGCTTTTGACGTTGCTACTTACATATCTAGTGGGAAAGTGAGTCTGAGACATGAACTGTAAGAATTATGCACGCTGTTCCTTTGTCCATACATAAGGAGCACTAGGTTTTCTATATTTTCATTATCATATTTTTCAACCCAAAGATTTTGATGAATCTTTATTTCTCAAAATTCTTCACATGATGAAATAGTATCAAGAGCACCAAAAAGAGTTTCTATAATAGCATAAGCTATATTTTTCTCAATATCCATAAAGTCAAAAGTATGCCTAATGGCTATATCCTTAAAGTATGGAAACTTATTGTTGGAATTGTGTGCCTCAATCCCACAGGCCTAAACCTCTGTGTGAGCAATTTCGATGTGACCACTGAGATGTCTAGCCGATCTGCTTAGTGATCCTGAACTGTCTGTGAGATCGGTGTGACTCAGCTCGATTTGAATTCTCCTTGTAAAGCTCCTTCATGACTTTATCGGTGTGACCTCTAGAATTTCCTAGCAATGAGGGTCATTGGCATGACCTGAACTATTGGTGTAAGTTTCTTCGACGATAGAATTTTGGCCGATATCGGTGTGACATTTAGTCTGTATTTCCGATGGAAATAATCGGTGTGACTTGAGCTATCATTGTGAGTTTTGTTGCCGATAGTGGTTCTCTGGCCGATGGAGTTGTTCCTGATGCATATCATTGTGACTCTTGCCGATGGATTTTCCGGTCATGAATGTTGGTATGACTCTAGCCGATGGTATTTGGTCGGGGTGACATGAAGGCTCTATAAGAGTCTTTGCGACAGAGCATGTCTGGCCGATGGGGTTTTTGTTCAATGAGAACTCTCACCAATACTGTTGGTCTCACTGATAGGTATGGATTCGGTATGATCTCTTGCTGATGGTTGTGGTCTCGCCAACGGGTCTGCGATCTGTGAGAACTCTTTTTGATAGTGTTCCTCTCGCTAATGGATATGTGTTCGATAAGAGATCTTGCCGATAGCGATGGTCTTGCCGATAGAGTTGCACGTGATGGTTATCAGTGTGAACTCTTAGTGATAGAGTGTGTTTGGCCGACAGGTTTGTGCTCAATATGCCTCTTGTTGATGGTTCGAAAGGTGTATGAACTTAATGACATCAGGGAGACCTATGGGTTTGATGTGACATTATGAACTCTTGTCGATGGACAAAGTCATTCTGATAGACTTGAAGGCGGACCGTGGTTGGAAGGACGCTGACTTGGTTGACCGCTGATGTGTATGATGTTCATTGGAGGATAATGAGTGAGTTGGAGAAGTTAGACCAGTTGACAGTTGCTCTGACTGTTGGAATATGAACTAATCTACAAAAGATGAATTGTTTCATGTCTGCTGAAGATGAATGTATATACATTGGACGTTTTGCAGTATGAAGATTGAGAGGAAGATTGAGGCAGGATTATGCTACCGAAATCTCTCAAGATTAAGTGTCTTGGTTGATCTCTCGTGCTAATCTGCACTGTATATTGTGTGAAGGTATTGCAACAGTGCGAAGGTTGTATGAACTGAGAGGTTGATCAGGTAAATGTAAAAAGGAGAGAGGGAAACATAACAGGGTTGCTGCCAGTTTGTCTCTAGAATGGAACAAGATGTAATCTCTATGAAAAGGCTATGAGCCTGAGATTGTATTGTAACTTTGTTTGTTGCTGAATAATACAATGGCTCGGATCTTTTGGAGTGTGGGTTTTTTTCACCCGAAAGGGTTTTCCCCATGCAAATCTATGTGTTCTAATCTTTTGTACTATCTTTCATGTTTAATGGTTCTATTTGTTGAATCTATTTATGCAAGTTGTTGAAACTGAATCCACATGTGCTTCTCTCAGAAGGATTAATGTGGGAAATGAACTGTGTCTGATTCCGCTTTGTGACAGTTGTACGTGTTTTTGAGGCAATCTATTTAAAATTAAAGTTACCGAAGGAACTACTGTTCTTGGAGGTTTCTCTGAGATGACAAATTTTTCCCATCAAGTGGTATCAGAGCCTTCTTTTGGTTGCTGGTTCTATGTATTTCTCCTGTGAAGATTTCTTAGTCTGTCAAGCTTGAGAAAATCTGGAGGAATTAAGTGATGTATTGATCCTTTGGTGAGTGGAAGTCTTGTAGTATTCAGAGACAACACGTAATTTGAAGGATGGTGAAGATGGAGTTGGTTATCTTGGTAGTGATATAACCTTAATGTATGAGGTGGATTTCTTTGCTTCTTTGTTGAGTTGCAACAAAGCTTTCATATTGGGTGTCTGTGTGAGAGGCTTTGTGGTGATATGGAGAAGCTTGGGTTGTGTCTCAGTCATGGAAAAGAGTGCTTATGCTGGGTGGTATTTCTTGGTGTTGGAAGGCATTGTATTTTGTTAACCTCGAATGCATGAAGGCTATGGAGTTAATCATTAGATGATTTGAAAGCTTCTGGAATAGCCTATCTCTTTCTCGGATGCATGTGCATATAGATGGTTTTGGAATTGGCTTGAAGGGGGCCTGGAGTTCTTGAACTGTTGTTTCCTTTTTTAAGAATGCATTGTACTTGCATGTTTTATACGGTTTTGTAGGTTTTACACGTCAAGCAAAACTTGTGGTTATGTGGAGTTGTTAAACTATTTTATAGACCCTAGCTTTTGGGGCGTTGTTGGATGAGATGGTTTTAGTTCTACATGCGTGCTTCAACATGGTATGAGGAGGTGAGATGCTTTCTCTGTATGAGAGTGTTGGTATGTGATTTGTCACTCAGCATTCTTGTGGTGTTTCTTGTGGATTCCTTGACTATGGTACTCGTTGTGGACATGTTTGGAAAATCAGATTTGGTCATGATCTGGTGTTGGAGTCTTGGTGTCTACATGGTTATCTTCTTTCATATCTCAGTTTATGATTACTAATGTGATGATGGGTTTGCATGTTCGATGGAATTGATCTTCAAGTTATGTGGTTGGTGGTTTAGCTACCCATTGGCTACAGTGAGATAACTCAGATGTGGACTGTCTATATCCACAAGGTTGATGCAATGTTGGTACAGATCTATTAGTTGGCCTTTTCTGTGGTCACTTGTGCATTGGTGTTGTTGCTTTGGGATGAGAAGATGGATGGTGTTGAGTACCTGAATAGTTGGTTATAGGGACCTATAGCATGTTGTATCACGATGTCATGGATAGCGTGGATACATTGCTTTGTGTAAGCTTTTGACAGTGATGGTAATCTTTGCTTGTTTTGGAGATCTTGGTGCCACTTGATGGACATGTTGTGTGGACCTGAAGGATTTTCAGATTAGCAGATGTTGGGTCATGATGCTCAAGAAGCTCGGTTGTCATGGTTTAGCGGGAGCTTTAGCAATGACTCTAGATTCATCACTTGGTGGTGAATGTTTTTCTTTAGTGTTGCAGATGTTATCAAGAGGAGCTCTTTGATCATGTTGCTACAAAAGGGTTCTTTCGCATTTGCATGGACACTATTTGAAGATGTGCAACATCTTGGAACCATGGAGGACGATTGGATTCTTTGGCTAAGGTGTTGGTGGTGCTAGATAGGTGATGTTGGTTTTGAGTTTGTTTGCTTTATGTCATGGTATACTCTTGTTTATGCACTAGATTTTTGAATTTTTGCATTGCACTTGAGACCATGGTATGTTCACTTGGAGCATGGTATCTCCTAAGGGGGATGGGAAGATCATGGTGTCATGATAAGTTCATGTTTCAGATGTTTGGAGCTTTGACAGTGGTCTAGATTTTCTCTGTGTTTTGAGTACATTGGTCATATGCTTGAGAACTTCATGTTAGTGCAATAATGCAGTCTAGAGTTCAGCATGGGATGATCGTTTGCAAGTGCTCATGGATACATGGAGAATAAGGTGAGGTTGTAATTATCTCAAGATGAGAAAGGTGTTGATTTCAACAGAAAGTTTGAGTAGCCTACACCTTGGTTAGACGTGAGTTCAACAAAGATCAATGAGGAGATTTCCCTTGGATTAGTCATGATGGCTTATATATCTTGAAGGAGTATTCTCGTTCCCACTCTTGGTCTACTCAACAGTTTATCTGAGAGGTATTTTCCCATTATATCCTTTAGATGTGTTTTACACTTTCTTTCATGGATATGGATCTTGAATCTTTGTTCAATGGCTCTGGAGGATTCATAGTGGAAGATGTACAATATAGTTTATCTCCTTGAGCTTTTGTGTTATATCATTTACTGATGAGAACCGATAGGAGATGCTTTATGGGCTGATTTCCTGAGATGGGAAATGAAATAGTTTGGTCTTCTTTGAGAGGCTTACATCCATGATTGTTTACATGTTACATTTGTTATGCTTGATCTTGGTGATTGAACGGTTGGATGTTGTTATGGCATCTCTTTGGGATGAGAAGGAGATCATACTTGACACAACTGGTTGTTAGAAGTGTATGTAGGAGGATGTTTGACAGGTATATGTTGTGCAGAGTTTCTCTCTTTGGTCTTGATTGTCTTCCTGATGTTTGGTTTCACATTACATTAGTTTGAGGTTTAGTCGGAGCTGTAGTGATCACTAGCTTGTGGTCGTGTGTTTTCACTCATAGTCTTGGTTGATGACATGGAGGTTCTTAATCTTTTTCCTTTGTTGGGTGTGGAGAACTTGGGAGAGTTCTGAAGATTTGTGGTGAGATTTGTTCTTGTAGGTTATTAATTTGCAGGTTGTGCATATCATTGTGGATGTTCCTTGGTACTACATGGTTACATTTTCTATGTGTTGTGATTGGTAGACTTGTTATGCTTTTGATCTTTTAGATTTTGTATTACCCATGCAATGGGAGTACCTGGATGTATTTGGTCTTCTTCGACTGGTTTGTGCATGGTGCTTGTACCTGCAGTTGATGGATTGGTTATGTTGCTGGCATGAGTTTACTAATGAGAATACCTTGAAGGTATGTGAGATTGGATGGATAGCACGAGTTGTGGGTGTTATTTTCAGTCGCGTGGGTTGATCAGTTGGATGGGTGCAGTCAGTTTTATGCTTGTTGTTTTGGTTGATGGGTGATCCCATAATAATGGTTTACAATTTTTGGCCAAACTGGACACTGAAATTATTATTTTTAAATAAATCTTCACATTCGGGCACCTATAGCGGCTAAACTGTGAGGAATTTGAAGATGGTGCAAACTAGAGTCTCATCAAATTTTGTCTGTAGATTCTAAAAATATTTTTTTCAAAATTTTTGGAATCAAATTGCACCTCTTTTCCATCTCCCATGAAAATAAATTTTTTCAGAAAACAACATTTTTTTTAAAAAGTGACACCTACTTAGTTTAGCATGAAATTTTCCACGAAGGGATAAGAGTGAACATTCTAATTCTTTCCCCTAGAATTTAGATTTGTAGCTTCACGATATCTAGTGCTTTAATTGGTTAAATAGTTTTTATTGAATATTTTCTTTTCCCTTAATCGGGTTTCAAAGTCAAACAAATTACAATTAGGACCGCGGTGTGGTAATAGCAGCTCAACTTTTTTATATAATCCAAAAATTTAATTTAATTTTTTGTTGGATCAAAGGACTTCTAATGCTCTGGTGCACTCATATTTTTCAATTTTTTTGTTTGATAATCTTCTATTTTTCCACATGTGAAGAACAAAGAAATTCATTTTCGATGAAAAACCTATGTTTAATAAAACTTAAAAAACAAATACATAACAAAACCAAAACATATTAAAATTCTATTCATTGGATGACATTGCGAGGAATACCATAATCATTTGAGGAAATAAATTTTAAATGAATTCATTTGATCCCCAAAATCTAAATCAAAAGTGATTTTTTATCAGCATTTTGATAGGTGTAAAGGAGACACATTTATAGGTATGGTTTAAAACTAGCGAGGTTCTATCCAAGGGGGTTTGATCTAAGGTGATTTGATCAAACCCTCTTTAATTAGAATCCTTAAAATGGATATTTTTAAGGCTTAAATTATTATATTTTCTAAAAATATGTGATTTCAGCTAAAATTCGTTCCTCTCAGGAATTGTAAACCACTATTATGGCAACACCCTGATGTTCTATCTTGTTTTTTGGAGTGATGGAGGTTTCTTGTTGATGATATCACTCGGATCCTTTGCTTGTGTTCGTTGGACTGAAGTCTTGATGGAGCATGAGAGCATGTTTGTGATCTATGTGGTTTCATGGAAGAATGTGATCGATTGCAATGTTGGACAGTTAGTTGCAGTTGGACACTTGTTTTTTGTTGCAGATTTTATGGTAGACTAGTATCTGTGGAAATTTGTTGATTGGGTGTCCTGAGTGTTGTTGTATAGAGACTTGTATAGAGTAGGGTCTAGACTGGTGGAGCTAGTGTGATCTTAGTTCCTGAGTGCTCTGGAGGTGCCTGTGTGATCTTCATCAAGTGGGAGATTGTTGGAATTATGTGCCTCAATCCCACAGGCCTAAACCTCTGTGTGAGAAATTTTGGTGTGACCACTAAGATGTCCGGTCGATCTACTTAGTGATCCTGAATTGTCTGTTAGATCGGTGTGACTCAGCTCGATCTGAATTCTCCTTGTAAATTTCCTTCATGACTTTATCGGTGTGACCTTTGGAATGTCCTAGCGATGAGGGTCATCGGCGTGACCTGAACTATGGATGTAAGTTTCTCCGATGATAAAATTATGGCCTATATCAGTGTGACATTTAGTCTGTCTTGCCGATGGAAGTAATTGGTGTGACTTGAGCTATCATTGTGAGTTTTTTTGTCGATAGTAGTTCTCTGGACGATGGAGTTGTCCCTGATGCATATCGTTGTGACTCTTGCCGATGGATTTGCTCGTCATGAATGTCGGTATGACTCTAGCCGATGGTATTTGGTCGGGGTGACATGAAGGCTCTATAAGATTCTTTGCGACAGAGCATGTCTAGCCGATGGGTTTTGTGTTCTGTGAGAACTCTTGCCGATACTGTTGGTATCGCCGATAGGTATGGATTCGGTATGATCTCTTGCCAATGGTTGTGGTCTCGCCGACAGGTCTATGTTCGGTATGATCTCTTACTGATGGTTGTGGTCTCACCGACGGGTCTGTGATCGGTGAGAACTCTTGTCGATAGTGTTCCTCTCACCGATGGATCTTTGTTCGATAAGAGCTCTTGTCGATAGCGATGGTCTTGTCGATAGAGCTACACGTGATGGATATTGGTGTGAACTCTTAGCGATAGAGTGTGTCTGGCTGACAAGTTTTCACTCGATATGACTCTTGTTGATGGTTCGAAAGGTGTATGAGCTTAATGACATCAGGGAGACCTATGGGTTCGATGTGACATTATGAACTCTTGTTGATGGACAAAGTCGTGTCGATAGACTTGAAGGCACACCGTGGTTGGAAGGATGCTGACTTGGTTGACCGCTGATGTGTATGATGTTCATTGGAGGATAATGAGTGAGTTTGAGAAGTTAGACCGGTTGATGGTTGGTCTGACTATTGGAATACGAACTGATCTACAGAAGATGAACCATTTCATGTATGTTGAAGACGAATGTATATACATTAGACGTTTTGCAGTATGAAGATTGAGAGGAAGATTGAGGCAGGATTATGCTGCTGAAATCTCTCCAGATTAAGTGTCTTGGTTGATCTCTCATGCTAATCTAAAATGTATATTGTGTGAAGGTCTTGCAACAGTGCATAGGTTGTATGAACTGAGAGGTTGATCAGGGAAATGTAAAAAGGAGAGAGGGAAACATAACAGGGTTGCTGCCAGTTTGTCTCCAGAATGGAAAAAGATGTAATCTCTATGAAAAGGATATGAGCCTGAGATTGTATTGTAACTTTGTTTGTTGTTGAATAATACAATGGCTCAGATCTTTTGGAGTGTGGGGTTTTTTCACCTGAAAGGGTTTTCCCCATGTAAATTTGTGTGTTCTAATCTTTTGTACTATCTTTCATGTTTAATAGTTATGTTTGTTGAATTTTTTTATGCAAGTTGTTGAAATTGAATCCACATATGCTTCTCTCAGAAGGAGTAATGTGGGAATTGAACTGTGTCTAATTCCGCTTTGTGACATAGTTGTACGTGTTTTTGAGGCAATCTATTTGAAATTAAAGTTACTGAAGGCACTACTGTTCTTGGAGATTTCTCTGAGATGACAATTTTTTCCCAACACTTATACAATATGCACAACCATTTTACACCGCTTTCATTACATGGATCATATCTACTACGAGCAATCCCATCATTTTCAATAAATGAAATTCTTTTTTGTCCATTCTCAACAATGTAATCACTTGTTATTAGCAATGGGGCTTCACGATTCACTTCTTGACCATTGAAACATGTTTTTTGTTGATGATATGGATGATCCATTTTAAGGTAAGCACAATGTCCACAATAAATACACTTACGCAAACTTCTTGAGTGCCTCACAAAATCCTTAAAGTTGCAAGCAGAACATTTATGGTATCTATGAACAAAGAGACTAGACAATGTGCCATATGCAGGAAGATCATGAATTGCAAACAATAAAGAAGCTCTTAAAGTGAATTTGATTGAATGACCATCCCTTAAACATTGAATTGCTTTAATTCCTTTCCACAATTCCATTAGCTCATCATATAATGGCTCTAGATAAGCATCTATTGTATCTGAAGTCACACTTTTCTTTCCTAGATAATCAATGATAACATTAAGAAAAATGGTTTAGTTGCTAACCATGGAGGCAAGTTATAATTTATTAGAAACATTGGCCAAGTTGACCATTTAGTACTTTGATCTGAGAATGGGTTCACCCCATCTAGAGCCAAACCCAACCTTATATTAAGAGGATCTTGAGAAAAATCGGGCCATCTGTTATCAAATTACATCCACATCTTAGAATTAGGCACGTGTCATTGTTTTCCATCAGTGCTCTTATTTTGGGTATGCCATTGCATAAGTTTAGCAATGTCTCTAAGTGGAGAAGAACCTTTCTAGGAACCACAACTGATTTCAACCCTTCTTTATACCTCGGTTCATGAAATTTCGGACATTCACTCTCATTTGCAAGATTTTTGTGAAATAATACACAACCATTCACACATGTGTGGATGTTTTCATACCCCAAGCCAAGCTTACTAATTTTATTTTTACATTGACTTCGTTTTGTTGGCAATGTGGAATCAGCTGGTAACAATTAACTTAATAATTCCAATAACTGATCTACATTCTCATTTGTCCAACCATGCACCACTTGCAAGTTAAGAATTTGAATTATTGTTGTCAAATGACTTAACTTGCAATTAGCATACACAGGCTTTAATGCATCATCCATTGACTTGGCCCAATCATCGTTTAGACCCTGATTCAACATTCTATCAACTTCAAACCCTTCGTCAAACATTTTTGCCTCTTCATCTATGTTTGGTGCCACTTCATCTATATTTGTTGCCTCTTCATCTCTCACAGTCTGACATTCTATCATATCTTCATAATAATTGTAAGCCCAAGGGCTTATACCACTATATCCATATCTTATCATATGTCGATAAATCATATTTCTTTTTTTTCACCTTTCCACCAAGACAATTTTTACATGGACATGGATATTTGTCAATGTCCCTCTCATCAGCTACTCTCTCATCATATGCATGATATTGATCTGTAGTCAACCTTTGACACTCATCCATCTATATTATTGTGCATTCCCATATTAATTTAGTTTCTAATTTAAATAAAAAAACATAAATCTGAAAATAGAGATGCCAAAACATTGTTGAAAGTAGTCACTTTTAGTACAGACCACAATAGAAAGAAGAGGATATATTGAGTCATTGTTCTGAGATCTATCTTACATTCATTTGAAGTTTACCTACTGAGAATGGAATATGCCTGTGTTTCCTATCAGCTTACTTTTGGCAATGAGGGTTTCGAATTACCTTTGAATTTGCTGCAAAGGGCCTCACTAACTTCAAATTCGTTGCAACAAACTTTGAATTCCTTGCCTACCTTTTCAAAAGTCTCCAGGTCGTATCCAAACAAGCTTTATCGCCCATGCAAGTGCTTCAATACATATCCATGAGAATAACAAACTTCAACAACAATCCAATTTCATTCCCATGCCAACAATTATACATTTTACAAGTTGTTTGACTTATAAATATAGACAAGTTATGTAAACCACTAGATAAATAGCATTTAAAGGTTTTTTGTCTCTGACTTATAATTTGTTTTTGAGTTTAGCTAATACAACTATTTTTTTCAATTTCTTTTCATGGTTGTTACTCATGTAACTTGTACTTTCATATGATCCCTTTGAGCTGCTTTTTGTATTTATTTCTTCTATATTGGTCGTGTTATGAAAGTAAAACTTGAAAGTGCCCCTGCTGATAAGATTTGAGTCTTTAGTTGTTTACTTGTTTTTGTGATATTTGACTTTTGAGTCTTAATATATAAGTCCAAATGTTTATCTAGATTGATGTGGATCTTGCAAATTCTAGATACTTAAAGCCAAAACATGATTGAGCCTTGAAAGTGGATTGATCCACATATAACATTATGGTGAGTGCTAGAATGTAATGTTCATTGTGGGTCATGAATGAGTGGAGGTGATAAAAAATATTTAAATATACCAGTAATAGTCATATGGTGTTAATCAGTTAATGTAAATGTGGCATAAGGATTTATTATATATAAGTGAGTTGAAGGCCAAGAGTATTTTGTCTGATTATCTGTAATCACCTGAAATTGCACCCTTGTTGAACCCGATGTTCAACACCTCAGTGTAACATTGGAAGACCTCTAAAGATATGGGTTTCTTGCAAACAAAGGTCAACCTCTGGAGAAGGCCGGATTCCTTTCTGTTATCACCTAAACTACTGGTCTTTGTGAGGTAAAGGGAGAAAGAATGCATATAAATGAAACTAAACTAAGGTGATACACCAAATTGATGAGAAATCATAAAATGAAACGAGAAGAAAATACACTAGGAAACTTAATTGCGACCATTTCACATACTCAAAACAACTTCTTTTAGATTTATGCATCATTCTTAATAGGTTTGATCTGCATACACATCTTAGGAAGGAAAGATAAATTTCACAGCTCTAAGGTGTGAGTGTAGACTTATAAAACACAGCTAAAGATTTGCATAATCAAAGAAAGATACATAAATGAGAGTAGTACAAACATGAATACTAGCTTCCAAGGTAAACTCTGTGTTGCATTCCAGATTCCAGTTGAGTTACAAAACATACATTTAGTCGAGAAAGGATTGATAAAAAAAATCACTAACTCTTTAGAGTGTATAATCATAACTGTTTACAAAAAGGAAAAAAATTCCTTATATACAAAAAAGATCTCGGCCCCTTAGGGCTTACAAAAATATCTCTCTCAGAAAGATCTCCCATAGATCTTTTTATGGAGTTAATGTTGTCTGCCATTGTGTCCCTACAGTCCATGTCAGTGTGAAAGATTGCCTTCAGGGGAAGCCTTCTTGATCTTTCTACAACTACCACATTCACTTCTACTCCTCATGTCGATCTTTGAATTTCCCCCAGTCGAGCTGCTATGAATGCTCTTGAGCTCATGTTGCTTTTCCTTCTGTTAATCACCTTCTCCCTGGTTAGACCGCCACGGCTCGCCCTTAGCTCACTCTGATTGGTTGGGCACATTTCACGTAGGTTCTTCAGGCAGTCAAAAGCTCCTCAGTCAGAATTGCATCTCGGCGAGACACTGGAAGTGTCTCACCGATGCGATTATGCCCCTCTGAAGCTATCGGCATAACATGGAACTGTCGATGAGAGTTCTTAGCGAGCCCAAAATGTTACACTGAAGGCTCCCTTTACTTTGCTGAGATTACTCCTTGGTGAAATTCTTTATGTTGGTGAGACTTCCTTTCTTCGCCCAGACCTCACACTGAGGTCTTCTCTTTCGCTGAGTTCATTTCGATATCTCCCTGATCTCCTCTTCATTCAACAAGACACCTGAGTGTCGGTGAGACATTTTATTGAAATAAAGAGGCTACCCCAAGACCCTTCATCTTCTATCGGCGAGACATCTTTGTTGTCACCCCAAACACATTCCATCCCATCAAGCTCTTTATTTCCTTCAACAAGACTGTGACAAGTCGGGAAGACTTCATAGCAAGGTCCAACAGTCATACTGATTCCTGCTTTCTGTCGCTAAGACCACCTTCATTCACCGAGACATCCTATAGAATTCCTTTTCCTTTGGTGAACTCTTCATTTTGGGAAGACTCTTGGCGAAACCCCTTGTTGTCGGCGAGACATTGGCCTGTCGACCAGACCTCTCGTCGGGCTCCTTATCTCTCGACGATGAGCTACTTTCTCTTTGGTTGGGGAAACATCACCATCTCGGTGAGACCCTTTGGTCAATCCACTTCAGAAAGACCCCAAGAAGTCGCTAGGACCTCATGGCGAAAGCCTCAATCTCTCGGCGAGCTCGGACCATTCCTCAATAAGACTCCCCGCCAGTCGGTGAGACCTCCACCGATGTCATGAGCATTCGCCGCGCTCTTGTCTTGTCACCAAAACTTTAGCCTGTCAGCTAGACCCTTGGCGAAAACATCATGTCTCCCCGAACTCGCATCTTTCGGCCAGACTTTAAGCCATCGGCGAGACTCATGCCGAAGGCAACAATTTACGTCGATATCACTTCCTCCCAGCGAGATCTTCACTATCGGGGAGACTTCGCCTGGTCGGTAGGACTTACTCTGAAGTCACCAGGTTATGCCGAAAAAAAAAACCTTTGGCGTGACCTTCTTCATCAGCCAGACCCTTGGCAAAAAAATCCTGCTTTGGAAAACTCACTTCCACTATCGGTGAGACACCTCCTGATCGCCGAGACCACATAGCGATGAGAACCTGCCTTGCCAAGAGCGCAACCTTTCCCATCGGTGAGACATGCTCCCGTCGGCAAGATGCTATGCCGAATATGACCCTTCAATGACCCTCTATTTTCTTCGGTGAGACATCTGAGAGCTTCTAGCGACTCTCTCCTTAGAGGATTTAGCGACTCTCTCCTTAGAGGATTTTCATGCCGAACCTGAACAAGGCAAGCTTCCCAACTGAATTCCCTGTGACCAACATTAGATTCATGACTTTTTCCCTTGTGCAAATGCTCCATTTGGGCTTCTCGAACCTCTATCACATGATTTATCCTGCCTAATTGAGCCCATGGGTGAAAATTAGGTAACATTGTCAAAGAGGACAAACTTAACATAGCCATACACTCATAATTGATTTTGGATCACAAGTGTTTGTGTTCAAAATCATCTCTTAGAAGTACATGATATATATCTTCTACAAGTATTTCAGCACACTGCAAGTTTTTCTTGACAAGCTTATCTCTAGGTTCACCTAACTTAGAATTACATGCCAGATGTTACTATGTTTTTTCCTTGGTGATTTAGTTGTGTTCCTTTTTGTTCATAAGGAACATCTTTATAATTAATGTGGGTTTGTCTCTTTTGATGTGCATCCATTTCAGGCCTGCAGTCAAATGGATTCTAGAGAGGCTATGTTTGGTGGAGGCTCATCAGGTAATATTTTGGAGTAATTCTTTAATTGGAAAATATATCCTTATTTTCTATAATTTTATTCTATTTGGTAGAGTGGCTCTGGGGATAAGGATTTTAAATGTTTACACAACTCTATGAAGAAGTCATGCTTTCTTTATAAGAGTGTCTCCAAAATTTACTTCCAAATTACCATGAGAAATCCCTTGAAAACTGTGGTTATAGGAGGGTGTGGGAGTTGTGCTCAGTGAATGCGATGTATATGCTATCTAGAAAACAACTAAGTTGGTTCCTGCAGAAGTACTTTGGACAATTCAACTAACTAGATATGCATGCATTAGCAGTTTCAAGTGTAGCAAAGCCTATTCAATCATGGGAAATGTTAGGAGATTCATTTGTCTCTCTAACAAAGAGTTTTTTCAACCATTGCAAATTTTCAACTAGCTTGAAATGGTATCTTCATTATTGAAGAACTAGCATTCGTCTTGTCATAATTCTTTTGCAGAACTGTAGTAACATGGGGTTACTGTAAAGAATATTATAAATTAAAGGATTAATATTGATCTGGTCAAGCTAGGTAATGAACACCATATATATGTGGTATTTGTCTTCTTGGAGACAACAAGCTTTATTCAGTTATCCATTACCGATTCTTATTCTCTCATTTTTTTTTGTATGATCTATGCATGCTATTTTTCATTGTGCTAGTTGTTAGAACTAAAAAATTTCACATTTTTCACTAGCCTCCACCCACCAATCCTCCACATTCCACAAAAATTCATCACATTTTAATTTTATGATCAACAAAAATTGTTGAAATTTGTGTGACAAGATCCATTTTGTAGCCCACATTGCCAAATTGTCACACCCATAAATAAGTTTGACTCCATAATTTTTCCTAAGTAAAAATTAGCACTATCGGCCTAACAATGCATCATCGACAGAACTCCCATCATAGCCTCATTGATGGCCCGATGAAAAGATTTCATAACCTAGTATCGGTGTAACAACACCCTATCGAGCTAACTCCTAAGGTGTTCCCCCTTATAGACTGATAGAGTCAACAAAAGTAAGCACATCATTGTAACACATGAACATCGGTGGAATGAATGTCTACATTCCCCCGATGGCCCAATATGATCATAAATTATCAAGAATTATTATATATCGAGGGAATTAATGTGTATCGGGGTAATATATTTTGGCGTCCCACCAATAGACCAAAGGAAAATTGTTCATTGGTGGAGAGGGTGGCTATCGGTGGAATAAGGATTGCAGTCTCGCCAATACAGTGATGATGATTGATTGCTAACTCATGTGACAATCTCAAGGCATCGTCCAAATATTTAAAAATAAATGCTTCCTCTCGATGACAAGACTGAAATAGGTGGTGTATTTATGAGCCAGAGTTGAAGTGAATTATATCACAAGTTGATCGCATAATTGTTGCACAATCTAGAAGATTTTGCCGAGGACAAAAGCACAAAGGAAAAGCTAGGAGTTCTCACATAGAAGAAACTAGCGAAGGTGAGACCCAAGTAAGTACACCAATCCCGGCTGAGAAGTTGTATTTTTCAAAAGATTAAGAATTCGAACAATGGAGGAAAATGTAGAAAAACCCAAAGCTAAGAAACAAAAAATTGAGAAGAGACTCTTGAATCAAGACCTGATAGATCAATGCCTTAGCTCGAGGCCAAGACCCAGGAGGGGTTCTCAAATGAATCCTTCAATGGATAGATTATTAGATAAACATAAAGGCTTGGGGGATATTTGGAAACCACGATGCAGGTATGAGCTTTCATGTATCATTTCAGGAAACAATTTAGGTTTTAGTCAGTCTGCAACCCGAGGAGGTTGAACTTGGGAAGACTCATGGTGCCCAATGTGTTCATAAATGTAGAATTAATTAAAGCTCTAGCTAGCAGATATGACCCCAAGAGGAGAACTATCCAAGCACATAATGGGGCTGACATGCTTATTATTTATGAGGATTTAATTTCTAATGTGTTTCAGTTGGAGTGTCCTATGAAATTTCCATTCACGATTAGAGATCTCTTGACAAAGTATCACCATATGGATACCAGCTACAAATGATGGAAACTACCCTTGCATAAGCCTACGAATGAAGGAGGCCAACTCAGGAGGTTTTCGAGTAATGAAAACCCTCCTTTTCATGAGGACTTGTTTGAAGAATATTTCAGATACACTTATTATTCAACTACTCAGGTCTTAGGGGTAGAGGTCCCACCCCTCATGTCTATTGCCCCAATGGTTTTAGCTGCAGACATACAAAGAAATGATGCTAGGTCATTCAATTATGTTATATACTTGGCCAATGACCTAAACCAGGAGCTTGAAAAGATTAAAAACAATAGTGAATATATTCATTTCAAACATTATTCTCTCTTCATGCATTTTCTCATGCACGAGGGACATGTTAGAAGGGTTTGGAGTCAAGAGTTAAGAATAAAAGATATAGATGAAAATGGGAACCTCAAACCTGTACAGATGTGGACTTCACTGTGGGATAGTCGATTTGGTAGATCTCATTATCTTTATTTTGAGGAGTTTTTTGTGAAACCATTAATGGAGTGGCTAGGATATCCTTGTGATTTTAACTTATCCCCAAAAGTGAAAAAGTTTCTAAGACCAAAGGAAAATGACCCAAGGAAAAAGGTGGATCATAACTGGGGAGACTGGTATGCTTTTCTTGACTGCATAGTGATTAGGGTTTATGGGTTTGAAGGAACTCCACACTTGTTGCCATGAGTAGTTCCTGATAGAATTGCCTACTTAGAAATTGTGAGGCAATTGGACAAATATGATGCCAAAAACCTCAAAGGACACAACAAAAAATCAATCATGCCTAGTACCTTATGTTTTGGAGACTTTACAGTGGTTGCAAATGAGGGATATGAGGAAATTGATGCTAAATTAGCATGGTATAACCTCCCTCTAGGTAACAAAAGGAAATTTTTTGATGTAGAAGGCTTTATTCACAAAGCAAGGTTATCACAGGGGTTATCAGGATATGAGCATGTATTCTCAGTTGAAGATGTAATCAAAAACCATGATGAAGCCTCTACCACTAAAAGAATGACTGCATATAATAGGGTTATGCTTTAAGAGGAATGGAAAAGAAGAAATGTCCCATCTTATTTGAAGGAATTTGGTGAAATATAGGATCCTCTAGCAAGGATTGAGCAACTCATTGCTCATATGGATGAAGTGGTAAAGAATGTGCCTTCATTTGTATTTGATGCCCCTCATGCAACTTATTCAAGAGTGTAGGCTAAAGATATAGAGCCCTTAGATTATATCCCTTCACAACCAACTCCTGATGTGATTTTTTCTATAGATATTGATATGAGTGAAGAAGAGGAGAGTGATGAGGAAAGTGATGAGGAGGAAGATCAAGTACAACAAATAAGTGCTCCTATAATTGTACGGTATGAGCCTCCTGAGGAACACAATGTTGTAAGATTTGAAGCATCAAATGAATTATCAGATGATGTTAGGGTCAAGGCTAGACATGAGTTCATTTATGATGGAAATTTTGTTAAGTCTCTTGAGTTTAAATCATTTGTTTACGAATATAAAGGAAATAAAATGAGACAAAAGATGCAGGATGTCACTCCTGAATGAGAAGTTGTTGTTTTGAAAGAATTGAAAAAAGAAATAGATAAAGAGATGGATTCCATCACTCTTAAGAGAGGGAGAGAGTTACTCTAAGAAGCTAGAGTATTGCTTTTTCCTGCATGGGATATAAGCTCTACAATTATGTTTGATAGTTTTAGAAAGAGAGGAGATAAAACAATGAGTTTAACAAACAAAGCAAGTGACAAGATGTATTCAGGATTTGGATACAATCCAGATGAGGCCACCTTGCTTATTTGGTCACTGTACCCCCATGACAAAAGACCAGCTATGATTGATAATCCAAACCAAATGTTTGGAAATCTCTTGGTTCAAAGAGTAGGGGATACCAACCCCATGGAGATAATAGAGTTGAATGTCAATGTGGCAAAGTTCACCAAGGCACATATTGATAATTTGGTTAAAGAAAATGACAAGTTGAAGAAGGAATTATCACATCAAAGAGAAATATCATCTTCCTCTTCCACACCAGAATTGTATTCCCCATGGCTTGAGAAAGATAAAAGAGTATTGGATGCAATGGCTGATACAACTTATTGGAAGCAGTGCCACTTGAAATCTCAGGAAAAATGTAAAGAATTGAAGAAGGAAGTGAAAACCATCAAGTATAATACTGCATCTAAAATGATCAAGGGAAGATTCAATAAGATGATGAAATGTGCAGATGAATATTGGAGGCAATTTAAACACGTACTCTTAGCAATAGAGGAGAACGAATGATTATAGGGGAGAATAATCGAAAAGAGACAAGAGCTTCAAGACAAGAAAATCCTGAAAGGATAGACAATGCAAACACATAACAAATTGGTAGAAGCACACAATGGATATCATAATAGGCTCATCAAGAATTTCGAGTGCTTCAATTCGACTCTGACACTCTATGATGATATGGGAAATCCTCGAGAATATGATGATTGGAAAGAAGATTTTAATGTGATTATGATTGTTACATTACAAGAGATCAATGACGAGGATATGATTTTACAAAATACTCACAACCAGCTCGAGAAGATGATGTATAGGGAGTATGATATGAGAGAGGTGATCTCCAATGCAGATACTTGTGTTGAACAAGAATACATCCATCACCTCTCTGCATTCAATTTTTTCCTCAACCAAACTATGGATACACTAGACACAACAGGGCAACCATCAGGATGAAAGGAGTCAACCGACAACGTGAGCACCATATCATGGAGTAGAAGCTTTGAATAGATCTTAGGTGGTCACGGGCTTCTGCTTGGAGATTAATAGATCAATGCATTTAGTTGCTGAAATATTTTGTTTTCTTAATTATGTTTAGTTATCAAACAACATGAATTTTTGTAACGGGGTTGTAGCTTGTTGCCTCTCACATATATAAGAGAGACCAAGACCCGAATAGATCATCCATCTCATATCAGAAACTACTGTTATAATGCATATTATTCAAAGATAAATATAATGGAGAAGGTTATGCATAATTGTTAATTTGCTTTCAAGTGTTCAACTATTGTGTGGATTTATATGCGTATATTTTATTTGGTTGTCTACGAAGTGGTTGTTTATGTTATTCAAATTGAGTGTGTGGAAATACATTTAATTTTTCAATACACATTTGTTGTAGTTGTGTGATGTTGTTGACTGGTTTCAGTGTGCAGAAGAATTAAAATTCCTTTTAAGAAATCAAATTTGATAGGTTTCTATTTGGATTAAAGTCCTTTTGAATAGATTGTCTTAATTGGTTTCCTTTCACATTTGAATTAAATCCTTTCACAACTTCACAATAGCATAAGGGGATATCACTAGGATTACTAAGAAGAGTCCAAATAACTAACATACTTGCACATTTTCATAAGGTGCAAATATTCAAAGTTCCCAACTGTTCGAGTTAAGCTAAAGAGTGAATCTACCTATCTTATAGAACCCTATCTCCAAAATCATCATTCATCCCTCCACTTCGTCCACCCAATAGAAGTAGGCACTGGTAATAATTAGATATTACATACAAAATACAACTCATAAACTTGAACTCTCAATTACTCTCACTAGTATTTAGACATTAAAAAATTGCATCTGCTTCATCTCACGTTCCATAGTAGATTTCTCAATCTAGGAACCATATTTATCTGCAAATCTGCCTTATTGTTTAGGTATACCCACCTAGGTTTGGCAGAGCCTGAAGAGTAGAAGGTAATCAATCCTGCTTACCTTGTTTGTGGGCCAAAGGTGTATTCAGGGATCAGAACCCCCTTATGGTTTAAAACCTGCACTTTGAGACCTAACACTAGTGATGATGGCCCAGGATTTTTCATCAAAATATATGCATGACTTGCATGGTTTAACTACATCTCACTGTCCTTGTCATGATGAGAAGGTAGAGGTAGATTTCAACAAGAGCCTCCATTGTTTGAATTGGCATCAAACAATACCTTCAACCTCAACTTATGTCATTACATATAATGGCATTTCCCCAATTATCTGTATTGTTTAATCACACAATAAGGGGCCTTTATAGCCCAACGATACCTACCCAATCTACATATACCTTTGATGTTAATGAAAATCACAGACAGAAGTGAAAGTGTTAGGAAGGTCGGTCTATTTCATCTAGTTTTTTTTCATTATCGAAATACATCTACCTTAATTGATACAAATTTGTTCATGATATTTATGCATGATCACTATTGCTATCTATGCTCTACTGGTTTGATATGCCCATGATTTGTTGCCTACAGTACTTGACTAATGACTCTCTATGAATAACCCAACTATAGTGCTTTAATTGCTTTCAAACATAAAGTGGGTGGTAAGTGTTGCTTTATGTGATAACCATACATGACTTAGTTAAGAAATGGGAATCTCACTTATAAGATTTTCTCAATGAATTAGGATCCTGTATGCAAATACATGATGTCTATCTTTTCATTTTTCCCTTTTCAGGTCCACTCTTGAAAGCTCCTAAGTGGTTGAAGAGACCAGTTGGTGTCAGTTTTGGATTTCAAGGAAAGCTTGCTTCATTTTGGCCTAGTACAATGTCACAGAGTGTTGTTGGCTTTTCTGAGGTAGAGTACAATTTATTCTTTGGTACATGTCATTAAGATGATATATGGTCTTATTTTCTGCTAAATTTTCATAGGTATATATACACAATCTCATTACCAAGGACAGTTTGGTGCTTCGTTCAACAAAGTTTGAAGTTGCAATAGCAGATGGTGAGAAATAATCATTGCGAGCTTTGTGTGACAATAAGTCTTGCCGGGATTTTTAGTTACTTATTTGTGGATACTTTTTGAATGGGATTAATAACAATTTGCGTTCATTTGTATTGTTTCACTTGCAAATTTTTGGTTTCTGCATTGATTTAGTTTGGAAGAAGAGAGGGAGACATGGAATTTCCTAAAAGTCATGTTTGAAGATGAAGGAAATGCTAGGAAAAAGCTAATTAAGCACCTTGGATTTCAAGTGCAGTCAACGGAGAATCAAGACTTACAGGAAGTTCAATCTGCCATCATTGATGATATTAGCAATGAAATAATCAACAATGTCACTCTTGATGATACAACACAATTAGATCCATTAGTTCGGTCAAAAGGTGGATATAATGTTACATCCCCCAATGAATTGGGATCCTGTATGCAAATACATGATGTCTATCTTTTTCATTTTTCCCTTTTCAAGTGCACTCTTGAAAGCTCCTAAGTGGTTGAAGAGACCAATTGGTGTCAGTTTTGGATTTGGAGGAAAGCTTGCTACATTTCGGCCTGATACAACATCATAGAGTATTGTTGGCTCTTCTGAGGTAGAGTACAATTTATTCTTTGGTACATGTCATTAAGATGATATATGGTCTTATTTTTTTGCTATTTTCATAGGTATATATACACAATCTCGTTATCGAGGACAGTCTGGTGCTTCATTCAATAGAGTTTGAAGCTGCAATAGCATATGGTGAAAAATCATCATTGCGAGCTTTGTGTGATAAGAAGTCTCAAGATTCTCGGTTAGTTATTTGTGGATACTTTTTGAATGGGGTTAATAATAATTTACATTCTTGAAAATTTTTGGTTTCTACATTGATTTAGTTTGGAAGAAGAGAGGGAGACATGGAATTTCCTAACAGTCATGTTTGAAGATGAAGGAAATGCTAGGACAAAGCTACTTGAGCACCTTGGATTTCAAGTGCAGTCAATAGAGAATCAAGACTTATAGGAAGCTCAATCTACAAACATTGATGATATTAGCAGTGAAATAATCAACAATGTCACTCTTGATGATACAATACAATTAGATCCATCAGTTCAGTCAAAAGGTGGACAAGATGTTACATCCCCCATAGATAATGGCGAGGAGTTTTTTGATAATTTGCACAGTCTGAAAGAAGATTCCTCACTTCCTCTCACTAAAAATGATTTTGTTGTTGGGAAGGATACCCTAGGCAATGGAGAAGAGGTGCAACATGAAGCTACTAAAGATTCGACTAAATACTAAGAATGCAATGAAGCCATTCAAAGTTATTTAGTTGTTGGTGATTATAAGGGAGAAGTCATGCAATGCTTGTCAACAAACAAGATGGTAGATGCAGTTCTCATTGCTCATGTCGGGGGGAGTTCTTTACGGGAGAAAACTCATGATGAATATTTAAGAAAAATAAATTGTTCCTATCTTAATGTTATGCTTCTATACTAATTGCATGGTATTTGCAACGTCTTAAAGTATTTTAATGTTTTATGTTTTACCCTCCTTATTGTATTTAGCTATCTAGATTTTAGAAGGCTAACTAGCTCTGTTTATCTAAAATATATTTCTTTATGTGGAATATTTTCTGACTTAACACTATTAGTGCAGGTGGTTTATGTTATGGTCAATAATGATCTTATTGGCCTTGTGAACAGTAGGCCTTTGAAATCCTAGAAAGAAACTCTTGCTTTACTTTGTACACTAAGTGTTTTTTTCCCACAAAAATTAGTTAAACAAAAAATTATGTAAATTGGATAATGCAATTTTGATTTGGAGAAAATTGTACTTGACAATAAGTTTTTTTTATAACTCATTTCTAATTTTTGTGAGTTGTAGTTTGAAGTTTTTGATATAATGAGAAAGCGTACAAATTTATGCATTTGTATCATACAGTTATGTATAGTATTTTCAAACATTTATCATACTTGTATCATAGATACAAGACTTGGACGTAAAACAGTCTTGGCAGGCTGATTTTTGACTTAAGACTTGGAGGACTCAGCATAGACTTGGTAGGCTGACTTTTTGACTTGGACGTTGAAGGTAGGTTTTCAAAACAAATAAACCCTACCCCATAGAGTGATGTGTGTTTTCCATTATATTTTCATTGAATGCTCTTGGAAAAGAAATAAAATTAGCTATGATGGTTTTTTGTTCATTGTTGCCAATTGATTCTAAGTTTTCTTTAAGAGGCTTGGGGTTGTAAGATCAAAGGGGTCTCTTGTATTCAATAGAGAAATAAATTCAGTCCTTGAAGAGATTGTAACAAAGATGTGATAATCACAAAGCGCAAGGTTTAAATAAATGAGATCATAATGAAAAAACAAAAGAGAAAAAATATGTTTTTATTAGAACAATGATTTTAAGGATTGAGTATGAAGAACAATCATCATAAGATAGCAGTGAATACAAACAATGACAGTGCCAATGAGTTATCAATACAGTGAATAAAGAGTTTCAATTTTCAATGCATGATAATAGTAGTCCAAGGCATGCAAGGGATAGGAATGAAAGACAATATATAGAGGGAAAATAGTTGCAAATGATCATTGCTATATCAAAGCATGTGAGTGTCAAAGGATCATAGCAAAATGAAGGATATAATAGCAGTTGTTATGAATGCCATGTGACCTGATATCATGCACAAAGAAGATGTAAAAGACCATGGAACAGAGTGAAAAGGGGTCAAAGTCAATGAGATTCATTCAATGTCAAAGAGCATTATCATTATATCAGTGAAAGCACAAGATTGTAACAGCAATGAAGCAATGGAAAGCAAGAACAGTATATGCAACATCAAGATCACTGTCATAAAGGATGAAGATCAGTATGAGGTTTTAGGATTCAAGATTTCCACTTACCTTTAGATTGTAACCTTGTTTAATGTTCTACCCTTTCTTGAATGATACTGGTGTTGTAACTCATAAAACATTGCTCAACAAGCTCTGGCATTACAAAAATGGAAACCACCACTCTTTGCATTCAATGGTTGTTTCCTTTGTCAGACTTGCAATTGGAAAACCTTCAAACATGCGTGGGAGTTGAAATACCAAATTGTTGATTAAACTTCAAAACTTCCCTCCAACGTGCAATCACAATGATTTACATCAAAAATCAACTACCTGAGAGTCCCTCCAAATGCATACATGACCCAATCGACCAAGGCACCAAAAATACCTTTTTTTAAATAAAAAAATTGTCTACCAAAAAAAACTATTATGTGGAAGGCATGCAAAAATTAATCTTCATTTTTAGGGGAAAAAAATTCATCTATCTACATTGTCATTTTAATATAGGTTGTGAAAATTAAGATAAGCATGATGTGCTCCTAAAATTACTAGAGTTCAAACTTGTATAAAAAATAACATCTATAAAAATGATCCACACATAATTGATTTCATAGATTATAAAATAATTCTATTTTTAAAAAAATAATTAACAATATAAAGCCTTAAAGAGAAAATTTTCACATACCAATAGTGATCATAATTATTATTTCTATTTCGCATTATTAAGATGGTCGAGTATATCAGCAAGCGAAGATAGAAGTGAATCATTTTTTTCATTTGTATTGCAATTGGATTGTTTAAATCATTTTTATTAGTGAAATTGACCACAATTGATCTTTGATACATTTGACATGCTACACAATAGTAAAATCAAACTGGCTTCAAGTCATAGTTAAAAACATTAACGATTCATTAACATAATGAGTAATAAAAGTTAAAGAATGTAAATGTTTATAAACTTTTTTATAAAATATGTGAAGGCCTTAAGACTGCACCGAGAGGCAATTCCTTCCATGCAATAGGTATTTTTGGTGCACCAAGCAACCTAGGTGATCAAATGGCCTGCTTAGGTAGGGGTCCTATGAGGAGGGCTTAATTAGCTCTATGGATTATGATCAAATTTGAAAGAAAAAAGAATAGAGTAATAGTCATTTATTTAGTCATTAATTTAGCCATATATTTAGTCATTTATTTAATCATTTATTTAGTCATTTTTATTTGTCTGATATTAGTCATTTAGTTGTGATTTTACCCAATGACCAAATTAGTCATTTATTTTCAAAATACTACTAGTGTTAGTCACGTGACTAAATTTTTTAGTCATATGACTAAAATTTTTAGTCACGTAGTCGTTTATTTTCCAAATTCTACTAGTGTATGCGCATTGCCTTAAATTTTTGGTATGACCTAAAAAAGAAATCCTTACAAGGCTTAATAGGTTCTATAGGTTGAGGCCAAAAGAAATCTAATTAAAAGTTACCATGAGAGGACAAAGGATTAAACCCACTATGATGCACTATAAAAATTTGGTTTTCAAATGGGAACTTTATGCACTTGTGAATAACTAATGGGATGACATTCATGGAGCGTAACCATGGGTAGCGTAGCTTGACATGAAATTGGTTAGACATCAGGATGGTAGAGAATGATACATCTATTTGTTTCAGTCCAACTTTAAGAGAAAGAGTGATCGAACCTAGCATAGGGTGAGCAAAACCATCATGAGTTTTCAACCATGCTTTAGAATATTCATATGAATCTTGATAAAGTTCATGTACAGACAAGAATTCCTCAATGATCACATTTTCTACACACGGGTTTCAATGAGTATCCCAATTGTGGGCTTGTCATTAATACACCTGGCAATATAGAAAGGACCATCAGGTGCATGTATGGAAGCATTAGTATGGGTGAAAGCAGTGTCAGGAAAGAAATTGGTTTGGCCCTTATGAGGTTGAACATTTATAAGAGTGACCATATCTTGTAAACCATCCTCCTCAACACTCTTATAGTCATCCTTACCATTATTCATGTCATCAATTTTATCAACATTCATCTCATCATTTTTAACATCACAATCTTGCACAAAGTTGGATGAATAGTTTGGAATTGGATTGGTAAAAAATTGCAAGTTCTAGTTAGGTGGGGTAATGGATTCATTCCCTCGATTATTAACACCACCCAACTAAATGTGATTAGAATCAATGAGGTATTGAATTTGATGTTTAAGATGCCTGCATCATTTCATATCATGTCCATTTGTGTGATGATATTAACAAAAGGATTTTGGATTGAAACTTGGAGGTACAGGTTTGGTTGTGTCCACAGTCTAATCAAAGGCAATTGGATTAAGTTCTTGTTCAAAAGTTATAACATGATCAAATGAAGGGAATTAGGCAGTTGGGTAAATTGTCTATTTCTCAATCTAAATTGATATGGGGTTGAGCTTATGGCTACAACTTGTGGTTCAATGTGGTTGGTTGTTTGAGGTGTTCTTATCTTGATAAAGTTCTTGTTTTTCTTCTTGAATGGTTGATAGTTGTTGTGAAGTACAAATTCATATTTCTTAGTAGGAGTCGATGAAGATGTCTCTTCATAATGACTAACTAAATTTTGATAATCCCGAAGGGTCATACACAAGTGTATAAAGGATGGATATTTCATCAACAAGATTCTATCCCTTATGCCTAGTTGCCATTTTTTGATGAATACTCGTTGAACATCCACATTAGGGAGAGTAAGATTGATTTGTGAATAAAGCAACTGATAGCACCCTATAAAGTCTATTACCTTTTCATTTTTCCTTTGTTTGCATCACACTAAATCAGTTAATGTAATTTTAGGTCCAATGTTTACTTGGAAATGTTGGAGGAAGGCATCGACAAATTCATTGAAAGAGTGTATTGAGTTATTCAGTAATGAACAAAACCATTCCAAAGCCATGTCTTTCAATGATCTAGGAAATATTTTAGCCAGGAGTTTATCTTCAAAAATGATGTCACTACACAAGGTAGTATATGTTGATATGTGATTGCTAGTGTTGGAGTTATGGGAAGACACTGAGAGGGGGGGGGGTGAATCAGTGTCAAAAACTTTTTCAACTTCGACCAAGATGTTTAATTCTGATTTCCTTTTCTTTCAACAATAGAGTAGAGTAATCAGTTTTGAAAGCACAAAGATATGACAACATTAACTCAGTCTATTTGACAACTTATGAAAATATGATTTGAGTGAGATATCTTGCATTTTCCAAAACATAGCTCAGATTTGATCTCAATATTACTCTAATTAATGCATTCATGAGTTGAATGTAATCATTCATAAATAGAATTGAGAACAGTAATAATCCCAACAGTGAACTGAACCAACAACAACACATAAAAGCAGAGAGCATACAGATGAACAAAGAGACAAAAGCTTTTGCCAAGTGGAAAACCCTCCTGGGGTATAAAAACCACTCCTAAACTGCCTTACTGGATTAATCTTTAAAACCACTGTTAACAATGCTTTATAGGCTAATTTATGAGCACCAACTCAAGGAGCACCAACCCCTCATTTAGAGACACCAATCTCAAGGAGCACCAACCCCTTACTCAGATTTCAGAATTACAATAATAATATCAGAGGATCTCTCTATTTTCTAGTAAGCTCATAACTCTCTATTTTTTATATTTTAATACAAAGTATTTCAATACATCTCTTGATACGGCCAAAATAACTCTCTTAGAATTACTGGCCAGCAGCACCTCCACTGTTTTCAACACTAGTTTTTATATACATTTCAAGTATGTTTGTTATCAAGAAATCTTCAACAAGCGTTTTTTACACAATTCTGAAACTCTCTTGCTATTATTAGAATATGAAGCTGATTCATAATGATCTGTAGATGATGGTAAAAAACAATAGTAACGCTTATCTAGAGAACTGCAAATCATCCATTATTTTAAAAACGTAACTGCTCAAAAAGGAAACTCAATGAATATTCTACCATGTAACAATTCTGAGATTCGATGCCAATCCAAAGAAGTCGGCATGCAACTATACTTAGAAAAATCCATGTCAGCCACAGTGTATGAGTTTTCAAAAATCATTTGCTGAGACAACAGTCGCCACGTGTTCTGTTCTTTCCAATCGCTTAGACATCCAGACAAGTATGCCGAAGGAAATTATAATGTTGATCATTCCTTTGTCCCTATGCGTCACCATGACCTTCTGTCGTCGGGGAGAAACCATATCGAAGATCTTTTATGTTTCCCCGAGATCACATTTCTGTTATATTTGTTTCAGTCACTGAGACACAAGAGTCTTTCTCACCGAGATGCCCTTTTGTTCCATTCACTATCACTATAGCCTTTTGATATCGGAGAGATATCTTGTAGACAAATCTTTGTTTTTTCGAGAGCCCTCGTGATCAACATGTCACCGTAACAATTCAATACCTATGTCAAAAGCAACTTTATCACTATCAGTCATCCCTTTGTTTGTTGTTGTAACCTTCAACAATCGGAGAGACGTTATATAGAATGCCTTTTGTTTTACCGAAACCCCACTTGATACACATTAGTCGCCATGACACATGGTTTTTCTTGCCGATGAGACCATCTGTCCCAAGCAGGTCGCTATAACATGCCGACATCGGGGAGACCTCCTGTAGATTATATTGTGTCATACCGAAACAACCCGAACACCTTAGATCGCCAAGAGAATTCAATTCTCATACTGACAAAGACCATTTGTATTCCATCGGCGAGACATATCAATGTCGAGGAGACCTCTTGTAGAATGCTTGAGTCATACTGAAAGTCATCCTTTCATCCGGTGTCGCTAAGGCAATCTAGATCTTATGCCGACGAAGTCCCTTTATGTTCCATTGGCGAGACCGAAGGTCACTCGCCGAGACCTCTCACCAAAAACCCTAGCTCTTACTGAAGAGACTACCTTTATGTTTTCAGTCGGTGTAACAAATTGAATTTTCCAAGACCTTTCTTAGATGCACAAACTCTTACCGAGATGTATACCTTTACATTGTCAGTCGGCAAGACAGGAAAACCTCACCAAGACATTATATCGATAGCCATTAGTTTTACCAATAAGTCTCCATATGCATACGGTCGGTGAGACACACTTGAATTCGCTAAGATACTAAACCGAATACTCCAAGTCTGGCCAAAGTGAAACTTTTAATGCGCCCGTTGGTGAGACCAAAAGAGTTCGCTATGACCATATAATGATGCCACAACTCTTGCCGATAGACTACCACATGCACTAGTTGGGGAGACATTTCAAGTTCGATGAGACACTACCCTGATAACAAAACTCCTGTTGATAAGTTCATCTTCCTTCGGTCGGTGAGACAATATGTCTTCGCTAAGACATCATTCCGACGGGTATAACTTATGTCGATATGAACTTTCTTGTGCCGGTAGCTAAGACACAAAGTGCTCGATGAAACAACATGCCAATAGGGATTTCTTACACCGATGAACCACCTCATGTATTAGTTGGTGAGACCCGACTCATTCGGTAAGACCTCTCAGCGGTGAAAGATACTCATGCCGAAAGACTTTTCTTCAGTCGCCAAGACCACAATCAATGTCATGCTGAAAACTGCCTGTATGTAAAATCAAATCGTTATGACATCAGAAACGTCTTGCCAATAGGCAACATAGACGTTTATCAGAGAAATGGATCGGGGAGACCCAAGCATTCTCACGCCGATATGTTCTTTCTTGTCACCGAAACAATGTACAAATAAGATAACCTATGACTGCACGAAGCTCAAATTGATCAGTACCATAAGATATTAAAATTCTGAATGTAGACTGTCCACTGAATGCTAAGGCATGTAAACCATATAGACAAAACTGTACCACCAAGATAAAGCATGAGAAACCAAACTAAAACTGTCAACAAGTAGAGTCAACTGAAAGGGATTTTGTCATCAAGGACAAACCATATGATCACAACTGAGATCCAACAACTAGGGTCTCCTTTATCATTGTACTTGGAAAATTGGGGTATCTCTATGTTTTGTGGCATCATTATTTTCAATATTTCAAGTGATAATGGAATTCTTTTGACATTGAAATGGTTTTCCATTTTGGTTTTGGTTCAAAATGGATATTTGTTGTTGAAGTGAGGTTACATTTTTGCAAAATTTGGTTAATGATTGAATAATTGCTTGACATGTTTTGGGAATGTGGTGAATATGGCGGGATTGTGTATGTGCTTGGTGGACTACTATGTTGCAAATTTATGAGAGGGGATGAAATTTGAGGTATAACATGTGAGGACCCAAAACCATAAGGATTTCCAATGGAAAGACCTAAGTTTTGAGTTATACCAATTATTTTTTGTATCAATGAAGTGATAGTTGGATTTGTGTATGTAAGAATAGAGGTTATAGTTGTGGGGAGGGAGACTTGACTTCCTCCTTGACTTTTAGTGTATCCCAAAGCTTGAGCATAACTAGCCATTGTAGGTATGTTATGAGCATCATTAATCAATTTCCTCAAGCTATCCACTATAGGAACCATTAGGCTAGCTAAAGATTTAGTGCTCAAATAGTCCTGAAGTCCCTCTAGATCTTTGTCCAATTGTTTCAGTTTGTCTTCGGGAACATGGGCAACAATAGTTTCAACATTTTGTAAAAATAGTTTATTGTAAAGTTGTCATTGGTATGGTAGCATTAGGGATAGAGTCCAAAATGGGTTAAATATTGACAACACTTTGCATGAAAGAGTTGAAGACTCATGATCCACATTGGATCTAACAATAGTGCAAGATGCCATAATTCTACAATTACGTCTCACTAAATTATTGACAATAGGACACCGGGTCGTGAAGCTCATGTGAGTCTCAATGCACTAAGTGTACCCAAGATGAACACTAAACAGTCAAATAATCACAATAGAATAAGCATAAACCAAAGTCAAACAACAGAAGTAGACAAAGAATACAAAAATAAAAATATGAGCAAAATTTATTTCAACCAAAAGTAGCAGGACAGAGCTACCCAAGGGCGCCTATGCCCTAGATAGGGTTTTAGGAAATTCAAAATTTCACTGTGTATGTTATTGTTTAAGGTTTTTGGGTCTATTTGGAAACAGGTCTGAAAATGAATAGTTTTTTCAGAATTTTCTCATTTTATGCCACTGCAAATGTATAACAATGTTAATCAATAAATGAAAATTTTGAATGCAATTTTCTGATCTAAAATGCAAAAATTGATTGATTTTAAGATGGAAAAATCTTAAAATGATGATTTTGATGCAATTTTGAAACAAAACAATATTTTTTTCACTTTTGAGCTATATGATCTAGATGCCTAAATGAATGCAATTAAGAATTCAAAATCAACAATGAACAAGCATAAACAGTATGGGGACACAAAAATGGAGGTATGGGAAAAATTTGGTTGAGCCAAGAGTAGGACTAAGTCACCCAAGGGCATCCCCATCCTAGACAAGATTTCTAGAAATTAAAAACTTGACTATTTTTTAAACTGTTTAAGGGTTTCAAATTTGTGTGCACATAGGTCTGAAATTGAGTATTTTCCAAAATTTGCTCAATTTAAGATAATGTAACTCAAATGCAAATGTGTAACAATGCTTGAACAACAAATGCCAATTGTTTGCATGGACATGATTCAAATGCTTTGATGAAATTCATGTTGGCTTGGCACAATAAAAAATTGATGTTAAAAGGCCTGGAGGTGGAAGTGAATGAGTTCATCGCCTCTGTGACGGGGTTGCCTACAGTGGGTATAAAATATTTCAAGGATAAAAGAAGCAACGAGGAAGCCATGACCCATTTTTTAAGGGCGATGAAAGGAACAATTTGGTAAGGCTAGCGAATTGGGGTTTTGACAGAACCTCTTTGAAGAAAATCTAGGCTAGGGTTGTGGAGGTTCTGATTAGATATGTGACGCTTGAGGGGAGGTATAATGCCCTTCTGGGTCATCATTTTACCCTGCTAAGTCACTTCAATCATGACTTGTTTATTTATTTTCCTTTTTATTTGTTATCCTCTCTTGAGTCCTCAGTGTATGCTCATCTTAAGAATAGGAGATCTCCTATTCTTCATGAAGGGCTTATTTTACTTATTATGGAGCATATTCAGTCCATTACCCCAGCTCCTGACATTGATGAAAAAAATGATGATTTTAAGGCTCCTTTTGGGCCTTCAGATTCAGAGTCCTCATCTGATGAGGATGAGGATTGGATAGGGGAGGAGGTTGGTGTGGCTTCTGGGTCTAAGAAGAGAAAGGTGATGGGTGCTAAAGGTAAGAGGACCCCTAAAAGAGTGGTTATTTCTGGTAGTGATTACACTGAGGTAGGGTCAGTTGGGCCCTCTCCTGTTGTTGCGGAAGTGGCAGTTGACAAAGATGTGATTGTTGGGGCTTTGGAGTCTGGGGCCCAGAAGAATGCTGAAGGGGTTGTTAAGTCGAGAAGACTATCTAAGAGACTAGCAAGCTTGAAGACTAAGTAGGAAGCAGGGACGACCAAGAATATTTTGGAGGTTGAGGCTAATATTAACCCTAGTGTTAATACTGTGTCTATGGAGGACTCCCCGGTGAATGAATTTAATATGGATACTATGGAGAAAGAGGGTGAGGAGCAGAATGTGAATGGTAAGGGAAAGGACAAAGGTGTTCCGCCTATGAGAGTTGATCCTCTGTTTGAGGATTTTTCATACTTGGACGAGGATGACACCTCCATGTTTGGTTTGTTAGACATGGCTAGGGATGGAGCTACCGACACTTTTAAATTGGCCAAGTGGACCTTGCAGGAATTTAACAAAATCAATATTAAAATAAGGGGTATCAAGGCTAATTTGCAGAAAGATTTGGGCCCCTCTGTGCCAGACATTCTAATCAATAAACTAGTGGATCTAGAGCATACTCAAAATGAGTTTAAAGTTAATTGTGAGGATAGGTTGAAAGCCCTTGAGGATAAGGTGGATGGTCTGAATAATGATCTCAAAACTTGTTGTAGGTAAGCCATGCTTCGGTCAAGAACATCGCTGAGGCCCTCAAGGTCCTGTTTAAGAAGCTTAGCCAACTGAGGGAAGAGCAGGTCTTCTTTTCTCAACTCATGGAGAAAGACCAAGCAGGAAAGGAAAAGGTAAAAAATCCCTTAGGGATGATGACAAGGTGTTGGTTTCCAGAGGATCGGAAGAGTAGAAAAAAATATTTGAGGAAAAAAAGGAGTTGATCAACATGGTTGAAAAACATAAGTCCCAGCAGTTTGAATTGGCCAATACGTTGGGTGGCCTTAATTAGTCTCTCTTTTTCTGTTGTTTCGTTGTTTTCTATTTTTCTGGGTGTTTTGGTTGGGGTTGTTTTGCTGTTGGGAGCCTTGGGTTGTTCTTTATCTTTCTGCTGACTGGCTCCCATTTTGTTCGGTTTTTTGTCGGTTGGGTTGCTGTTGGTGGTTGACTATGTTATTTTTTAGCAGCATTTGGTGATTTTTTGTACAGGGTTTTAGGTCCCTTCAAAACCTACTTTTCACCTATTAATCAAAACAAATGACAATTGTGAATGCAATTTTGAATGTAGATTTGACCTAAATGATTGAAACTAATCCTATTACAACCTATGATACAATATGATCTATGCAATTTTTTTTTTAATGTTTATGTTTTATTATGATGCAAAATATGAAACCCTAAGTGAACAATGCAAAATAATGCAATACAAAACTTATATCTATGGCAAAATTTCATAAGGTATATAATGCTAACAGGTCGGTTTCACCAAAATTAAATAAAGAAAAAGGGGGAGGGTCCTAAATGCAATAGAACAATAGGACCAAGGCTTCCTTTTACTAAGGTTTTATTAGGATGCAAATCAATAAGGTGATTAGATTGATTTTCAACCATAAAGGTGAGTCAATTAGACCTAGATCTACATCTTTGTGGGCCTTAAGAATGAATTGGAGTTGATTTTCCTTGATTAACCTAATTATACTATGTGACCTAATATAAAAATGCAAGATTCTGACAATCAGAAAAGGCTAACAAATATTTGCAAGTAGATTTGAGAAGGGCAGAAATTTGTGCACCTATCCTGTAAATTTGAAGACAATCTGAATAGGAGGAAAGAGTCCCCCAAGGGTGTCTATTTCCTTGTATAGGTATTCCAGATCTATTTTTACAGTCCTCTGATGTCAGATATGAGCTTCCTGATTTCGCCTGCAAATTTTTTGGATCACTGTTAGATAATTTTGTGAGTTTTTTGTGGTTTGTCAAGGTGTAGGGATTTGAATGCAACAATGGAAAATGGATCTTCAAGCTTCCTTCAATCTCTTCTAAAATTGAAACCTGCACATTTAAAGAGAGAAGAAAAGTTGTGCCATTTAGGGGCTTGCCTTAGTCAAACCCTGTGTAAGTGTTTCCACTTCCACAATGGCAATGTCAATGATAGAAAGATAAATGATAGGAAGGAATGATGAATTAACAATTTTTTGTAACTCACCACCCTTTATAGGCTTCCTTGAAGGACTGAAGTCACACACATGACCTCAAGGTTTTGGATCTTGCTTGAATTACTTGGAGACCTACAAAAGGGTTAGCCTTCACAAACAATGATAATATAAACACACATAAACTCACATATGATTTGACATGATGCTTGGATCTTGAATTGTTGCAATAAATCTTTGAAATGTTACTCTTGACTTGTTTGATAGTGCTCTTGATAATACTTGATCATAATTTTCCAATAGTTTCTAGATGGATTTCAAATGATGCAATAACTAGGTATTTATACCTGCATTTATTCAATTTCTTGCAAATTAGATCTCAATAGCCAAATTTTGCAACTTGAATTGGAAATGATAAAATTCCAACACCAACATATTCAAATTTGGGACTAGACATAATAGGGGGACACTGTCACCATAGGGCGACTCTGTCCCTACCCTATTTTTCATAAAATAAGGTGTCAGGGGAAAAGTATCAAACAAATGCATTTTTTCCCACTTGCAACTTATCGGTAATTGCTAAAAATAGGCTATTGAATGCATAATTTGGAAAATTAGATGCTTAATCAGGTCTAATAAATTAAGGGGGGGAAAACATAGTGTGAAATTGTCAAGGTGGACAATTTATGATGCTACATGATTATTACTTTGAAAATACAAAAAGTGGACTTTGATTGATCTCATGCTATGATTGAAGATTAATGCCTAAAAAATGAAACTAAATTTTGGATTATAAGGGATGTGATCAAACTTGTGATCTTATTCAAGTGACATGATTTTATTTAGATTTTGTGAGTATACCTTGAGTAGAATTAGATATTTGGAAAAACATGTTTTCTTAATGATATTTGAAGTAAAATAGATAACCTGAGAGTGACAATGAATGCCACTAAAGTGATGGAATTGAATATTCTTACTAAATCCCAATGCAAATTTATGAATGATTGTGTTTGATGGTGCACTTGAATTATTCTTTGACAATGAATTTGGATTACATTATTATTTATTATTAATGCCTAATGTTAGCAATTGAGGATTGATGACTCTAGTTCTTACAAAAGGAGAAGTGTTTTGTGATTTTGATGCTTTTTATTATTCCATTATGTAATAATGTTTTGCTCTCAAATGATGTTTTTATATACATATAAACTTAGCACATAATTCAAAAATTTAGATCTTAGAATAACCAACCTTGGAAATTAGTAATTTAAAATTTAAAAATATAGAGGATGAAATCATGCCTATAATTTTATTTAGGGAATGAATTTCTAAGTGTCATATAGTCTAAAATACTTGTATGTAGATGAAAACTGGTTAGATAAAAATTAACAAATAGATTTGTGACATAAATAAAATGCTAGATTAAGTTTTGGTTCAATAAATACACCAAAATAACCTTTATAATTATAACAAGGGTTTCAAGTAGCTTAAGTCAAGCTACTAGAGATGCATTAGTGGTTTGGAGAAGTTGAAGCTCTTCTAATATAATTTACTAAATTTTATCTAAGCAATCAAATTCAAATATTGTTTTCCTTGTATTTGATATACACAGTTCATATGTTCATTGTCTCTTGTTTCTTGATTAGAAAATAACAATTTTTTTGCATGGGATTTAATTTTTTTAGATGTGACAATTATATAAAGACATGTGAAATGTTTGATGAGTAAGATTGACCACTTATAAATATTTTTTATTATGTCTAGAACATCATTTACTTATGCATAGAAAATGAGAGAGAGAAAAAGCATATTCAAATTATTCAAAGTAATAAATATTTATGGCTATCCATGAAGCCATTCTAGTTCTACTCAATGAATGGAGAAGAAAAAATAGATAGCTTGCCTAAAATGGATCATCAATTCTATGACCCGAGTTTAGTTATAAATGTTAAAGAAAATATGAGGGTAAAGTGATACAAGTCATGAGTGATCCTAGCTTCACTTGTGCCATGCGATAATCAATTTATTGTAAATTATTCTAAAAGAGTCTCTTGGTGTTGGAGTAATTATTTTTCATTGGAAATAATTCTTCTAAGACTCTTAAATATACAATATTGTTTACATGCAATTTTTAATCTATAAAATCAAAAGTAAGCATGTACAATGAAAATTGGCCATGTATTCTACTTCTGGATCTTAATCCATTTAAGAATGTAAGAGATGAAAAATGAAGGTAATGGGCATCTTTGAACCCTAGTGATTTTATATGGTGGTTTTTTATTCTTCTTTAGCACATGTATTTTTCTAGTTTGATGGATGGAGGATGAACTTAGAATTTAGATTTTTTAATTAAAGTTTATAATAGATTCAATAATATCAACCAGAAAGGCTATACTTTGGGATCTCTGATCTTTTATTGTGATGAAGCTAACAACTTTATACATAGTGTTTTGAAGAGTGGACCAAGACACTAGAGATGGATGCTTAGGTTTTTCTTGAAACAAGAGAGAATGGATTTATTATTGGATTTTTTTGACATTGCTTTCAAATATATAATGTATGTATCTATTAAATTTTGATAAGACAAAATAATTTAATAGTAGAGATCTAAACTAGATATAAGATTCCATACAATATTTTTACCTTGCTATTGTAGTCATCAATAAATGCCTTGACCATACAAAAACTATCATGAGAAGTTGTACATATATCAAATTTAGAGAATAAATTGATTTCTATTTTGGATACTATTGAAGACACTAGGAGCACATCTTCTAAAAAATGTTTACTTCTAGTCATACTCACACTTGAAGCACAATAATTTAGTTTATTGAACCTAACATAAGCATTTGTCCACAATAGTATCATACAATGAAATTGAGGGTATGGAGAAATAAACACAACCCTAAATTCCAAAACCAAGTATATGATATCTTAAATGATGCAAACAATTATAGCTTTGATGTAGGGCCAAATTGGATAGACACAAGTGCACACCATGTAATTATTTTCAACACCTATCACTAAAAAGAGATAACTACAATAATGTAGATTACATTTCCAAGAATTAAAAAAATTGTCTCTTGAAGATAAGCCAACCAAATTCATAAACCATTCAAATGTTGATAAAAAATAACATAACCCCAATGACACAACAACCACACTTAGATTCTTGTAAATGCAGCTTATCTTATCAAAAACAACCACACTTATCCAATGGACACTATAGCCAGAACCAGTCAATTTATCATCAACAAATCATTTAATTTAATAGCCTTGAATTAAAATTATATTAGACACTAAAATTATATTTTTATTACAATAATCACTACTATCATGAGTTTCCACATTGATATGCATATTAAGTAAAGAAAGATTCAACATTTCATTGCAAAAAGTATGAAAATTGTGATTAGCATTATTTATGCTCAATTTCAAAACTAAAACCAGCTTGAGCTAAGTAGTCTTGTCTTATCATGTTCTCTTAAGCACATAAAATCCTAACAATGAAAGCTCAAGATTCTTAATTAAGTTGTATAAGGGTAGCTAACAAGCTTGTTTTGCATTGCAAGCATTTTTAACACTTACAAACCACAATTGAAACTTTTTTCAAGAGTCTCATATCAAAAAAACATATAACATTGTGGTCCAAATTTTTAAATTTTTGAAAAAAAAATAAGACCAAACTTGTATAACTATAAATTACAACATTGAAACCCATAAACAAGATTTAAATTACTCACTACGATTATCATTGAAAATATAGAAAATAGAATCTATTTATACATTACAAATATTCTTTAGAATGAGGGAGACTCATCCATTTTTTTTCCTCCACCTTAAAGAAAAATAAACTAACTTTAAAAAACATAGAAATCCAAGGATTAAGAAATATACTTACCGTCCTATAGAGAAGGGGTATTTTCTACTCACGAGTTATCTTCATTCAGAGAGCCTCATGGGGCGAACTACCCTAAACTACCTCAAGGAACAACGCGAGAATTCTAGAATTAGAAAGAGCAAGTCACGAAGATTTTCTGGACAAACTGACAAGCTCTCGACTAAGGACAACAACACGGGTTACAGACGACAACGCGACACGCTGGCATCCCAGAGGTGCACTGGCGTCTCATACAGGCTAGAAAGCGAGAATATCACAAAAAAATTATAAATAACTACTAACAATCCAATTGCTAAGAACTTGCATAATGTAATAGAATTGATATAATAGCGAAATAGGCGGTAAAGAGAATGAGAGATAGAAAGGAAATACTTACAACCACACAAGTGATAAAACCTCCAGCAAAATGAATGTCTTCAAAACCTGCATGCGTAATACCTGGAGAGAATGTTGGGGTTGTATAGGGGTTTGCCTCAGTCAAACCCCCATTTTGGTGTTCCCACCTCCACAGACAGCTAGATAGAAAGAGAAAGTGTAACCAAAATGGAAAAAGCGTGTGGTGAAAGCAAAACCCGCTTTAGGGGTAGAACCTGCACCACCAAGTATGAGTGATAAAAGCAATCCCCGCTTGAGGAGGAGAACCCGTATCACGAAGTAAGGATGCAATAGATAAGGGATATGGAATCTCAGGATGCTCACAAGTAGAAGGCAAGGGAGATAGAGTTGCAAGGCTTAAGGAAGCCAAATGAAGAGAGCAATAGAGCTACAAGAGCCAAGAGTGTTGTTGTAATAAGCGTGTGAAAGATTGAGAGTGCTGCAAAAGGTGGTGCCAAGAAGTGGAAGAGGGAGCTAGAAGTTGGAATGAAGCTAGAGTGAAGCTAGAAGCACTTGGAAGAATGAAGCTAGAGAGCCAAATGAATTGAAAAGATAACATTTAAGGAGAGAAAGGAAGCAAAAAGAAGCTTCTCGAGCGGTTACAAGGCATCTCGAGTCGTTAACCGACCAAAGGAGGTGACAAGTGAAAAACATGCTCGGAGGCGGTCATTTGGACGTTAAAATGTCGTAGGATGCTAGTGCGGTGCGCAAACGTCCACACGACACACTAGTGTCCAGACACAACACACTACAAAATGACACAAATGGGAAAAGCACAAAGTTAGACACAAAGTTGATGCACGAGGATAGTTGCTGAAAAGGGGTGTTGAGCATCCTGAGAAGGGAAAAGGCTAATGCAAGGGCTAAAATGAGCCTACAAAAGATGCTAAGGGAGTGGACACTAAAGTAGATGTAGAGATGTATGTGAAATTGCAAGGGGTACAATTTTACGACATTACATTTTGCCCCCACTTTAGCGAGCATATGAATCTACACTAATATGCATGCTAAAGGAAATCTACTAAACATAAATAACATCATTATGCCAAAAAGGATACTATAGAGGAAGCAGATAACTCTTAAAACCATGGAAACATTTCCATAGGCTGAAGACCTACAAAAAAAATGCATTAGACAAGAAAAACTTGCACCAGACAACAATGTTAGAACATAAAAAACTATAGGATTTGATTCAGCAAAGTACAAGAGACCTCGATGTAGAAGGTTGTCTCAGTACTATGTGTCGTCCCAAAATTAAAAATAATAACACATAGAAGAATTCTAAAATGAAGAGAACAAGAGCATATACTCAGGATGAAGAAGATGCAAATCTTTAATTCGGTATATACAAAAGAGAAGAGAAGAGAAGAATTTAAGAGGGAGAAGCTAGAAAGGAATGAAAATTCCAAGTGAGATGGCTCCACAGGTCCTCAGACCCAAGGAGAGTTTGAACAAAGTGCACTGAAGGCTTGCAAACCAATGATGGACAAATCCAATAGGATAAAAAATGTCTCACATGCCCACAAATCTACAAGGAAGCAACCCCCAAGATCTCTCACATGAAGGAAACCCCATGAAGTATGCGCCTTACAGACCTACAAACCTGCAAGGAAGGTGTCCTCCAAGATCTCTCACATGAAGGATACCTAGAGAAAGCACCCTACAAACTCGCAAACCTATAGGGAAGGTGTCCTCCAAGATATTACACATGAAGGATACCTAGAAAAGCGCCTTACAGACCCACAAACCTACAAGGAAGGCGTCCCCCAAGATCTCTCACATGAAGGAAACTAAGATGAAAACACCTTACATTCCCATAGATCTACAAGGAGGCATCCCCCAAGATCTCTCACATGGAGGAAACCAACATGAAAGTGCCTTATAGGCCCACAGACCTACAAGGAGGCATCCCCCAAGATCTCTCACATGGAGGAAACTAAGATGAAAGAGCCTTACAGGCCCGCAGACCTACAAGGAGGCATCCCCCAAGATCTCTCAATGGAGGAAACCAAGATGAAAGTGCCTTACAGGCCTGCAAACCTACAATGAGGTGTCCCCCAAGATCTCTCACATGGAGGAAACCAAGATGAAAGTGCCTTATAGGCTCGTAGACCTACAAGGAAGCGTCCCCTAAGATCTCTCACATGGAGGAAACCCAGAAAAGAGGACTTCGTAGAGTCTAGAAAGCGGCTTCACAGGTGCACCTATGAAGCAACATGTTTACTCGCAAATAAAACATGCCATAAAACACAAAGTGGCCACGTAGGAAAATAAGCAAACAGTTGCACAGACTGTCAATAGGTTGGAAGGTTTTCAAAGGGGTCCCTCAGGAACCCTTCAAAAGAAGAGGGGTCCACCCGAGGGACGCTCTGTTTGAAAGTTTATAAAGAGGAGAGAGGGGGTCCTTAAGAAGGACACACATCTCCAAAATGAGTTATCACTGCCCCCAACATACAATGGAGGAGAACCCTGCAAACATACAGGATAGAGGTAGACCTCGATATCACTTGTCATTTGAAAAATAGGTGGGTGCATCAGCAAATAAATGAGTGATGGCACCTGAATCATGAAGTTTTTGTATTTTATCCTTCAAGGCCTTACATTCACTAGTGGAATGGCCAAGCACTTGATGGTATGCACAAAAATAATGTTTTTCTTTATCATGTTCATGAAATTTCTTACGTGTAGCAGAAGGAAGAGTAATCAAGTAGGCTTTTAGAAGCCTTGAAAAAATACACTCTTTCTCAAATAAAGAACAAGGAGCAGGAAGCAACCCTTTCTCTTGTGGAGGACTTGATTTCTCACAAGAATAAGGCACAAAGATAGAGGACAATGGAGGATGAATCTTTTCAACAAAACGAGGTTGAGAGGAATCCATGTCACTACACCATGGCTTCCATTTAGATTGTTCATTCAAGCAACCAAGCCCCAAATTATGCTTACGAGGTGCGAATTCTATAGGGACCTGAATGCCTTGTTCGTTACGCCCACAACCTTTACACCCATAACCATATTTAGAGGCAAGCCTAAAGGCAGGGCCATAACATGTTTGCAAATCTTGAGAAGGAGGAGGATCTTCATAGAGAGTATTATTCTAGCAATGGGGATTATGCTCCTCTACAGGATCACCATCATCCTTTTTAATAGGACTATCAACATTATCCTCTTTAGTATAAGTGTAATCATCTTCCTCGGAAGGAGGAACAACACTAAGAACATTACAATTATTACTCACACTACCCCGCAATACAGAAGAATAACCATCTCTGATAGCAGGTGTGGATGATGTTATTGGAAGGTCCGAGTGGATTGAGTCAACTTTATATTCCCCAATGAAGGAGTCTGTAAAGTCTAAGGAACCCCAATCATCACCAAGACATGCATTCTTTTGAGAAGTAGAAAGAGTAGACTTAAGATTTCTTTCTTCAGAAGGATCTTCTTCAGGGACATCTATCTCAATAGTATCCTTTGTAGTAGGTACTACTGGAGTAAACATTGACACATTAAAAGACACTGAAGGAATAAGAGTAGGCACAACTGAAACCTAACTGACAATTGCCATTTCACATAAGTGCATAGCCCCAGGGTCAACCTTGACTGTGACTACTGTATTATTACAAATGAACTTAATAGATTTATGCAAGGTAGACGCGACTACACCCATAGTGTGAATCCACGGTCTACCAAGAAGAAGGTTATATGGTAATTTTCTAACATAACATAAACAAGGGTGGGCACGGTAACGGGTCCCAACCTCAAAGGCAAGACTATTGTGCCTAGGGCTTGTCGACCGACATTGTCAAACCCATGAATGTCAACAGAAGAAGCATTAAGAGAAGATGAATCAATATTAATTTTAGGAAATAGATCAATGCTACATGCATTGCGTGTTGAACCGACATCAACGAGAGTACGTATAATGCCAATTTTATTAATGTTGACTATAATCATTAGAGGGTCTACTTGCTTCTGTACTTTCGGAGATGGGAGCTCTTGCAGATAGAATGTAATATTTAGTGAATCTGCACGAATATGAGCTATCAATGAATTAGCATTTGTCGACCTAGCGGAAGAAGGCAAGAGGATCTTTTGCAAGGCTTCCTAAAGCATACCTTGATAAACCAGAGCAGACTGAAGCAAGTCCCACAGTGAGATCTTAGCTGGGGTAACTCAAAGTTGATCGACAAGATCATAATCATTGGGTGCTTTATTCGTAGGTTTAGGAGCTTCAAGAAGGCTTGATTGTTTATTCTTTCTATTCTCATAAGTATGGGCTACCGCTCTATAAGAGGGGGCCTTAGAAAGATCAGGAGAATCACCATCATGTGGAACATCGTCAATAGAACAAATCCTTTTAGGAGAAGTACTAGTTGGAGTCACATAAATGATTGGTCTCTTAGGCCTTTAAGGGGAAGCAGAGATAGATTATATTTATAGACTCATCACAACTAGTAGAATAATTATTTAAAGACATATTCTCAACATCGACCCAAACAAGATCAAATGTGGAAGGAGATTCATCATCCACCAATGCAACGTCTCTAGAAGAGAGTGTATTGGGATGAAATGATTCACCATTCACTAATGCACCATCTCCAAAATAAAATGCATTGGAATGGATAGAAGTTAGCGTAATGTTAAGAAAGGTATCAATGATTTCATCTTCTTGAAACAAAATATCCTCTGAAGCGAGAGGACTTTTGTGAGAAGGATCAAAGATATCAAGTGACATGGGTAAAGCCAAGTCACCGTCACATGCATGAAATGGAACATCATTAATATTTTGAACAAAATTAGATATTGAACTAATAAAAGAAGATATTAAATTCATTTTGGGGTGATATAACTAAGAAAAACCAAATATCTAGATTTTCAAAAAAAGTTCAGTATTTTCTAGGTTCTGGTAATTTATGTTTTCGAAGGTCTTCAGAGTAGAATTTTTGCATCGGTCCCTAAAATTTGATAGTCGAAGGCATAGTATTTTAGGGACTGAACTAGTTCTCTAGGAGACCTTTCCAATGGTGCAAACGGTTCTGAATTCCAAGCATCAAGTCAAAAGTTATGACCCCAACAAGTAGGGGCAAATAAATTCCTAGTTTTTTGAAAAATACCCTTCTTCACGTCAGGTTCACCAAAATGTAGAGAAGGGGGATTCGCTACTCATGAGTTCTCTTCATTCAGAGAGCCTCACAGGGTGAACTGCCCTAAACTACCTAAAGGAACAACGTGAGAATTCTAGAATTAGAAAGAGCAAGTCACGAAGATTTTTTGTCCACAAATTGACAAGCTCTCAACCAAAGGACATCAGTGCGGGTTACAGACAATAGCGCAGCGCGCTGGCATCCTAGAGGTGCACTGGCATCTCATACAAGCTAGAAAGCGAGAATATCACAAAAATGGCTAAATAAAGTTGCTAACAATCCAATTGCTAAGAAATTACATAATGTAATAAAATTGATATGATAGTGAAATAGACAATAAAGAGAATGAGAGATAGAAAGGAAATACTTACAACCATGCAAGTGATGAAACCTCCAGCAAAATGTATGTTTTCAAAAACTACATGCATAATATCTGGAGAGAATGTTGGGGTTGTATAGGGGTTTGCCTCAATCAAACCCCATTTTGGTGTTCCCACCTCCATGGATAGCTAGATAGAAAGAGAGAGTGTAACTGAAATGGAAAAAGTGTGTGGTGAAAGCAAAACCTACTTCAAGAGTAGAACCCGCACCACCAAGTATGAGTGATAAAAGAAATCCCTGCTCGAGGAGGAGAACCCGTATCACGAAGTAAGGATGCAATAGATAAGGAATATGGAATCCCAGGATGCTTGCAAGCACAAGGCAAGGGAGATAGAGCTGCAAGAGCCAAGAGTGTTGTTGTAATGAGCTTGTGAAAGCTTGAGAGTGCTGCAAAAGGTGGTGCCAAGAAGTGGAAGAGGAAGCTAGAAGTTGGAATGAAGCTAGAGTGAAGCTAGAAGCACTTGGAATAATGGAGCTAGAGAGCCAAATGAATTGAAAAGATAACATTTAAGGAGAGAAAGGAAGCAAAAAGAAGCTTCTCGGGCAGTTACAAGGCATCTCAAGCTGTTGCCACTGACCAAAGGAGGTGATAAGTGGAAAAAATTCTCAAAGGTGGTCATTTGAACGTTAAAATGTCGCAGGACGCTAATGCGGCGTGCTAGTGTCCAGACACGTCACACTATAAAATGACACAAACAGGAAAAGCACAAAGTTAGACGCAAAACTGACGCACGAGGATAGTTGTTGAAAAGGGGTGTTGAGCATCCTAAGAAGGGAAAAGGCTGATGCAGGGGCTAAAATGAGCCTACACAAGATGATAAGGGAGTGGACACTAAAGTAGATGCAAAGATGTATGTGAAATTGCAAGGGGTACAATTTTATGACATTATCTTATCAAAAACAACCACACTTATCCAATGGACACTATAGCCAAAACCAGTCAATTTATCATCAACAAATCATTTAATTTAATAGCCTTGAATTAAAATTATATTTTTATTACAATAGTCACTACTATCATGAGTTTCCACATTTTTATGCATATTAAGTAAAGAAAGATTCAACATTTCATTGCAAAAAGTATGAAAATTGTGATTAGCAAATATTTATGCTCAATTTCAAAACTAAAACCAACTTGAGCTAAGTAGTCTTGTCTTATCATGTTCTCTTAAGCATGTAAAACCCTAACAATGAAATCTCAATATTCTTAATTAAGTTGTGTAAATGATGATTTTGGGTTGCCCTCACAATGCTTTGCTCCTCCTAGGGTTTTTCACCTAAAAGGAGAAAGGGGATTGGATGGGGTCCAAAATGCAAGGGTTTACACTCAAAGCCAATTTAAATGAGATGTATTATGCCTAATTAAGATGTTCTAATGCTCTGATCTGAAAAATGAAGTGATCTAATGATGCAAAACTTTGAAAATGTAAAGTGATGGAAAACACAGTGTGATATGCAGAAATGCATAAAAATGCAACTAAATGATGAAATAACATAACATAATGGAAGAGGTGCACCTAGAATCTGAAGCTTGATGTTGGGAGATTCTGGAATCCTGAAACATTGGCTGAAAATGCTGACTGGGACACTTATGCCAGGTTGGGCAACTTAGTCCCAGTTTCGGAAAACTTTTTCAGAACAAGAATCTGCCAAATGGGTATCCATAAATGTCAAAATTAGTTTTCAAGCCCAAAAGTGAGACTAATCTACCACTAGTGGTGACTTAGTCCTCCTGCAGATTTTGGGAATCTTGGGACAAAATCTTGTAGTCTCAGGTCTTCACTTTCTTTTCTGACAGGTTTTTGCACTTGATTCTATAGAAAACGGGGTAGAAATCCTCTCCAAGCTTGAACTAGGGTTGTGTTGACTTGATTGACTTTGTAGATCTCTTGATCACTTTTCAACACCTATTGCTTGACAAATCTACATACAAAATTCTGCAAACACACATGCAAAAGGGGGAAAATGGTTGAGGGTTAGAGAATAGGGGTTTGCCTTGGTCAAACCCCACTTTGGTAATCAAACCCTAAACAATGAAAGGAGAATGATAAATAGATAACATGCAAATTTCATAAACTTACCACACCTTTGATGTCCAAAATATGAAAATATGCAATGAAGTGCTCCAATAGATTGACTTGATAATGCTTGATTTGCTTGAATGCTTGTGAGTGACTTGATGAATGCTTGAATGCTTGTGAACTAGGAGAGTGTAGGAGGAGATGTAAAATGAGGGGAAAAACCCTTATTTAAACCCAATTTTACCAAATTTTCCCGAAAGTAACACATCACAGGCCGACCTCAAGGGTTAGAGGACAAATTCCCGCTAGAAATTTAAAATTATTTTGAGTTTTGTGCCAAAAAGGACTAAGTCGCCCCTATTGGTGACTTAGTCCCACTTAAGAAAATTAAGTGGGTGTCAAGAATTTTGGGGCATTAAAAGTTTTCCAATGGGGATATCCTTAAAAACACACTTGAAAACGGTCAGAAAGTGCATTAAAGGGTCATTTAGACATGATAAAGGGTTGAATTAGTGAAGAAAAGTCTAGAAAAGTGTGAAAGTGAGTTACAACACTTCACAACACTTTAAAATAAGACTTGGTAAGTAATAAAAAGAGGTTATTTAAGTGAATTATGATGAAAGGGTCCTAGAAAAGTGTGAAAGTGGGTTACAACACTTCATAAGACTTTTACAAAACCTAGAAGTCTTAATGATTCACAAGGGTCCAAGACCTAATGTGAATGTGTTGGCCACATTATAACATTAAATCTAGGCAAAATCAAGCCAAAGTCCACTAGAAAGACTTAAGTGAGCATAAAAATGTCAACTATACATTTTTTGGCAACACAAGTTGTATAAGGATAGCTAACAAGCTTTTTTTGCATTGCAAGCATTTTTAACACTTACAAACCATAATTGAAACTTTTTTCAAGAGTCTCATATCAAAAAACATATAACATTGTGGTCCAAATTTTTAAATTTTTGAAAAAAAATAAGACCAAACTTGTATAACTATAAATTACAGCATTGAAACCCATAAACAAGATTTAAATTATTCACTACGATTATCATTGAAAATATAGAAAATGGAGTCTATTTATACATTACAAATGAGGAAGACTAATCCAATTTTTTTCCTCCACCTTAAAGAAAAATAAACTAACTTTAAAAAAAACATAGAAATCCAAGGATTAAGAAATATACTTACCTTCCACATTAAGGAAAATCCCAAACTTTGAGTAAGAGCATTATTGTTGGCCCAAAAAGTAGACAAAGGACTCCATCTATTGTACCTACTTTGTTAACCAACATAATATAAAATAAAACATCTACAAAAGCTATCTTGAAGCTCAAACTCAATACCATGCACTCCTAAAAGGGGAAGGCCCTAATGGAAGGGTAGTAGACCAATAGTAGGGGTGAAAAATCTTAATACTAGTGAAATAAAAAATGACCATATAATATGAGAGAGGAAATTATTTTTATTATTGTAGGGTGAAAGTTCAAAGTTTTATCATACTTTTATAAAGAAAATGACCAATACTAATCTAACATTTTAAATTGAATCACTAAAAATATGTTTTGAATTTTGAAATGATGTGAAATAATGAATATAGATTTTTAATTTATTTTATGTTTGTATTTTTTACTAAAATTAAATAATTATTCGAATGCAATTATTTTCATATGGCAATTTTTTTTCTATTTTTTTTGTCGTATTTGTAACTTGAAATTTTAGTGCATGGATTAGTTTTTCCTCATTTCAATAAAATATATTTTTAAATAAATCTTAAAAATTGCATGCAATAAAAACAAAAACCATTTCAATAGGATGTCATTTTTTGTGTTAACTATTTATCCAAAATAGAAATTAGTTTTTGAATTTTAAAATGATATAAAATAATGAAATATAGATGTTTAGTATATTTTATGTTTATATTATTTTAATAAAATTAAAAAATATTTGAATATATATTTTTATAAAATTGACACTATAGTTTAGTTGCTAATAAAATCTTGAAAAATGAGGTTAAGTGGAACATTTCTCTTTATATGGTATTTTTTCCTTCAAAATTTTTATTGTATTTATAACTTGAAACTCTAGTGCATAGATTAGTTTTTTTTCTCATTCAATAAAATGTTATTCTAAATAAATCTTAAAGTTTGCATGTACTAAAAACAAAACCATTTCAATGGGATGTCATTTTTTGTGTTATCTATTTATCCAAAATAAAAATCATTTTTTGTCTTAATTATTTATCTAAAAAAATATATCTCGATATGAAATCTCTTCTCTAATACATCATAATTTATATTTTTTTAAATGAACTTCTAAAGTTTTTCTTGACAAGACAATCAACCTTATATTTTGGTGTTTATACATTTTAGTAATAAATATAAACACTAATTAAATTATTTTAAAAAATATATTTTTAAAAACTACACTTATAGATTTACAAAAGAGTATTTTTAGATTTAAAAAAATATTTACATAAGATAGATTTGTGAGAACATTAAGTTTTTTGAATAATTTTATATTTTTGGTAAATTGACCCCAAAGTGATGCCCCATATGCATTTAGTGGACATTTTCAATTAGAAAAGTTGTGACCTAGATCTAATTTAGCTATAATGAATATAATTAGATCATATGTTCGAGAAAATGACTTTTAGTTGGAAATGCTTAAACTTATTTATGTTGATAAGTTGGTCTGTAGTGTGACACAATTTTGGCATGAAAAACTTTATAAAAGGTGAACCACTTCTCCAAATTAATCAATCACATTGTACAAAATCTTTGTAGCCACCACAAATTATTTGTGAATTATAATAATCAATCACATTATAGCAACTCCTTGTAGCCACTATAAATTCTTCATTATAATATATAATTCTTAGTAAATTGAATCTTGCCTAAAGAAAGAATATTTTTATAGATAAACAAGATAATATTACCCATCTCCAATTTTATTTTCAAATAATCCCTTCTCATAAACACCAAGAAACATTAACAAATTTTTCATATTTTATGGGAATTTTTTTTGAAATCAACTAACCTTTTCACTAAACAAACTAGTTTGTTCTATTGTAGGAGTGAAATAACAATTTTCTTGTTAATATTTAAAAAGTAGATTGTAATTAAGCTATTATCATATATAATTTTGAAATTAAGATCTTATATTAGGGATTTAAAATAAGAGAACTAAGTAGGATGATGACTTAACTTACATCTTGGCATAGTGAGCTTAAGTATCTTGAATAAAATATTATAAAGTGCTTCATTATTCAAGACTATGCAGTCAATAACATTATCCACCAATTGATGCACTAACAATGTAGCATTGTAGGGCTCCATGACTATGTCTAACACCTTCGAAGAGGTAAAGAAAAATAAGGTCAACATTATGTAATTATGATACCTCACTTTAATCTTTCTTTTTTTTATTGATCAAAGCAAGATTACAAAGAATAACACCTACCAACTAGTAGTTGAAAAAGTAAAATAACAATATAAACTAGTAGCAAAATGTAATGATCCAACAAATGGCCATGACCAAACTAAACAAGAGGCTGAAACTTGAACTAAAACACTTTACATAAATTTGTACTACCATTGTTTTGAAGCTATTTAACTTATTCTTGAACTTGTTGAAGTTGGGCCATGACCATTACATTTTTCTTTGACAAACCTTAAGTTGTGAACACAAAAAAGGAACCTAAAAAACTATGTCAAAGTAAAGCATTAGAATACCAGTTTCTTGAAAATAGTTGTTTGAAAATACAAAAGTACATCTGGCCTTCCAAATATGTCTTAAAATAACTTGTCTGACAAAAGAAGCAATCACATCATGTCATGCAATCCAAATCCCAATAGAGCTTCTTTCCAACTCAACTTATGATGAAAAATAACAGAAAAATTATTAAAGATAGTATTCCATTGTTTCTTAGCAAAAGAACAGTCCCAAAAAATATGTTTCATATTCTCAATACGAGGACAAAAGGGATAGTTAACTAGTTGAATCTCAATGCATCTTAGTTTGTCTCCAACCGATAACTTATGATGAAAAACTTTCTAGGCCAACAATTGAGTATTAGCATTAGTTTTAGATTTCCATATTTGTGCACTCATTTTGGTCCACATCTTGGCACTAAATCTGCATTTCCATTTATGATTGAGAGGAGGAATGATCTTCCAATGAGGCAGGGAATACAAATAAATTTTCTTAAGCAAAAGATAATTGAAATGAGAAGAAGATCTAGCCATCTCCAATATTTAAAAAAACTACATTCCCTTGGAGTACAAATTTTCATAGATAACTCAAGAGGAACTAATGATTGCACAAATATCAGAAACTCTTTATATTTGATGTTCAACTCAAACTATTGTTTGATTCTTAACCATGAAGCCCATTCAAAAGTATTAAAATCCCAAATATCTTTAATTTGACTAATACCATTCTTGTACAAATAATAAGCATGTTTAGGAAATAAAATTGCAAGCGATTGATTATGGTAATTAACAAGTTTGTTCCTCTAGATGGACGAAGAAGCAAATCTAAAACCTTGTTGTAGAGAGGATCCATTCCACTAAAGATATAACCCACTGCCCAGCTGTCCAAATGGACTGTAAGGGAAAGGAGGCCCTAATTTTGAAAAAGGGAGACATAATAATTTTATCAAACCAATAAATTGACTGCCATTTTTTATTTGTTGTAGCTTGAAAAAATTAGTTACAAACAAGAATTTTCCAAGGTTCATCCCCTGCAGCTGCTCTAATAATCCATTTTGCAGCCAAACAAAGCCCTTGAGTTTTGGGATCAATGATTCCTAAACCACCCTTGTGCTTTGGCTAAATGCAATAAGACAAAGAAGAAGAAATAAAACTAGCATTGCCATCCCATTTCAACAAGAGAAATTTCCTAATAAGTTTGTTCAATTCTTCATATTTTTCTCAGAATGTATCCAACATGACGAGAAATTAATATGGATGGCAATAAAAATTTTGTTGGCAACTTGAATTTTTCCAGCTAATGAAATTAATTTGTTGCCCTAGTTAAAAAGCTTATTTTTAAGTCTATTAAGGAACCGGTCCCACATGTTAGAAAGAGACACTATACCAAATTGAATGCCAAGATATTTGGTAATCTCCCCATGTTTAATTTTCCTCCATTCCTTAGGAATCCACTTAGGAGTATACCCAAATTGAGACATCAAAAATTTGGTCTTATTGTGAGCTAAATGAGAACCAAAAATGGAACACTATAAATTAAGGATGCCCAAAGTGTTATTCAACTCTTCTTTAGAATTTTGCAAAAACAACATACTATCATCAACAAAGAGAGAGTTAATAACAACTTTATTTTGGGGAATAGAAATCCCTCTTATAAAGTTCATTTGGTTAGATTTTTGAAGCATATATCCCAAGGCATCAACTATAAGCACATATAAAAAGGGTGATAATGAATATCCCTATCTTATTGGCCGCTACAATTCAAATGGTTCTGTTAAAGAGCTATTAATCACAAGTTACACATTGGCATCCTAGAACAACATATGAACACATTTTTGTAGTTTGGGCCTAAACCCCAACCAATGTAGCATCTTGAGAATAAAATTCCAACAAATACTAACACAAGCTTTATCAAAGTATAACTTGATCAATAAAGCATTTTGACTAGTTTGTTGGGCCCATTCAAGAGTCTCCCAAGCTAACATAAGATTTTCCAAAATATATCTTCCTTTGATAAACCCGGTTTTTTCAACTCTAAGAATACTTTGGACATAGGTTTAATCTCGATAGCCAAAGATTTAGCAATAATTTTATAAGAAGTGTTTAGTAATGTGATTGGTCTCCAACCAATAATGGTGTTTTCATTTTTTCCTTTAGGAATTAGCTTGATTAAACCTCTATTAATGTTTGAATCTAAGGAGCCATTATGAAGAGCCTCCAAATAGAGCATATAAAAATCATCCTTAATGTGTTTCCACATGATTTGATAAAATTCAACTGCTAGACCATCAATACCGAGGCTCTTATTAGGTTTCATAGAAAAAAAACTTGTTCAATATCTTCCAATGAAAGGTTGTGATCCAAATAAGCATTGTAACTAGGGTCAATTTTTTTAGGGATAAACTCCCTAACAATGTATTCCAAAGTTTGTTGCACATTTGTCCATTTACTTTCTTCTTTAAACAACTTTTCATAAAAAAATTGAAACGCCATAGTAATTTTAGCATATTAGTATATAATCCATGCTCATCTAATATAGTACTGATTCTTTCTTGTTTATGTTTATAATTTATATATTTGAAGAAAAATTTAGACCCTTTGTTTCCTTCTTTGATCCAATGAAGCTGAGCTCTTATTTTCTCACCTTGGCCCTTGTAATTGTCAAGCTTGTGTAGTTGAGTTTCAATGACAAAATAGAAGTTTGAATCTTTTCATTATTAGGATCAACATTTAGTTGTTTCCTAGCATGTTCAAGCTCCCAATGTAGTGATTTTTCTCTACATTTTCGTTTCGAAGCCATTCTACAACCAAAGGATTGAAGAAAACTAGCACATTGATTCAAGGTATGACACCACCACTCAACCCATTTGAAGAATCTGGAATGTGTGGCTACTTTAATAGGGATTTGTAATTCTATTGCTAAACCTCAAATAACGTCACTTTTTAATCTTTAATATCAACATCATCTCCATTTTAGATCACATGTGTTAACTTTACTTTGTGCCATGGCTATAAGACTCACCCTTACCACGTGTCTTCTTGCTCCCCACTCTGATATTTTTCAATACAAACATTTTATCATCACCTATAAGCTAAAAGCGATGAATAAGACTAAATTAAATTTATAGACACCTAACATCCCATCTATTTCTACTACATTCTATTTTATTTTGAAAGCCTTTTAGTTTTTTATTACTAACCTTTGCCCCACTTTTAGGATATGTAACTAAAACAAGCTAATTTAAAAACACAAATAGATTTTAATAGCCAACACCATGAAACCAACACATACCTTGCTAATAACTTATAAAAATTAATAGTTATGACTAAAGTGTCAAGAAAGCTTTCAGTTGTATGATTGCCAATATTATAGGCAGTGGACAATATGTTAAACAATGATTTTTCATTTGATTCAAAAGTTGGTTATTATAATATTGAAAATTGCATATCCTTACAAATTTACACTGTTTTATATTCACTTTAGTGTCCATTCTCAAGTAGTATCTCTATAGGCTCATTTTAGTCCCTATATTGACCTTTTCCCTTCTCAAGGTGTTCAAGTATTGTTTCCTATGTTCATTTTTTGTTAAATTTTGTGTTAGCATTGTGTTTTTCTAATGTCTCATAATTTTTGACTTGAAATTATCCAAACACTAGTGTGATTCTCAAGTGCCTTGTGATATTTTCTTGTTTGGTGGCTATTTTTGAGCATTTTTCACTTGTCACCTACCCATGTCAATGGAATCCACTTAAAAAAAATTCAAATGGCTTGCTGACCTCTTCTTCTTACCTCCTCTTCCATTTTTAATCCTATATTTTACTCTCAACTTCCTCTTGCAACCTTGGCACTTGACAACTTGCTACAATTGTTGTTTGAATTTGATTCCTCCATGTGAATACATCAATGTTGAGCTTTGATTCCTCCATGAGAGCACACCAACCTTCAACAAAAAATCACTTGTGGATTACTCTCATTGACTTCTTCAAACCCTCACAAGTGATATTGTTCTTGTTCTCTTTACTTAGTTTTATTTTTATTGCATCTTCTTCTCTTATTGTTGAACATACATTGTCATTGATGTCAAATGAGTAATATCAAGGAGTATCATCCTTGATGTCAAAAGGTGCTCACTGATATCAAAGGTGTAATGTTAGTAAAATAGTGAGAATTAAATGTAATTGTACTATTTTATCATAGCATTTTGAGAACAACAAAGAAGTATTGTAGTATGCTTGTAATATCATGTTAGTATCTATTCATGTTGATAGAAGTAATCTAGAAGTCTGATTCAGAATGTTGGAGGTCATTTACTCAGGTAGAGAGATTTTTTTGGCAACATGTTCATGATTTCTATTCCTTCCTAGATGTGATTTTTGGTCTGTGGTTTGAAAAGAGAGTATGTCTACACTTGTTCTATTTTATTCTAGAGTTTCAAGAAATTATGTTTAGTATGCAAAAAGGTTGAAGTGACAATTCAGTCTCTATGTTGGTTAATTAACCAGTGGTTGTTCTAGAACTGTGTGGCAATGACTTGTAGCGCGTGATGTCTGAAGGTAGCGTGGGAAAGTGAAATAGGTCTTGGTTAAGACCCTTGAAGGAAGCGTATGACATCATGTTCTTTTGGCAGCAACAAATTTGATTTTGGACCTACCTACTACACATTTCATGGAAATTTGAATTTAAGTCCTCTTTAGTCGACTTGGCTAATTGTGGATGGTGTTAAGGGACACTTGGCCAACATGAATTAATGTTAATGTAATAAGATGTTGAAATGGTGGGAAAGAGGATCCTCAAATGTTCTAAATGTGTTTAGGACCTAAGGATCTCAATAGGTGTATTTCCTTAAGGGCACTTCATTAGGAAGGAGATCACAAGGTATAACGATTGACTTTCAACCTCAATGGTGAGTCAATCAATCTTGGATATCAGCCCTTAGGACAATAGGTAAGGTCCGGAATTAAATTGAAATGATTTGAAGCACTCAAACTAATTGAACGATAAGACCTACTACATAAAATGAAAATTCCTGAAAGTACAAAAACTAAAATGGCAATTTGCAAGAAGATCTGAGAAGGGTTCAGACACATGTACCTATCACCGAAAGCTGCTTTTGAGATTTATTGAAGGATTGGCTCACCCTTTGTTAGGGCTTCCAAAATAACTTTTGACAGTCCTCTGATGTTGGATCTTAGCTTCTGTAAATGACACAAGTCCCATTGTCAGAAAGTCATAAATAAAGCTCGCAGCCTAGTTTTCATGGCTTGACAACAATGATGACAACTTGTGCAATAATGCAAAATTTCTCCTTTGAGATCTCTTCAATCCTTCTTCAACTTGTAATCTACATACACACAAAGAGGAAAAAAGTGTTTTTGTTGAATGGAGGTTTGTCTTAGTCAAACCCTAGTTTGGTAATTAAACCTTGATAGAAAGATAAATGACAAAGGAGAAGGAAATGATGAATGAACAATGCTTGCTACAACTCACCAGCCTTCAATGGATTCCCTTAGAGGACTAAAGACAAACACATCTCTCCAAGGAACTAGATCTTGCTTTGCTTGATGGATTTGAACACTTGAAATGCTTGGATGCTTTAGGATCAATAATGCATATTAGCCTTCACAAGATGAAATGAACACACATAAGCTTGAACATGATGTTAGGATCTTGAATGTTGCAACAAATGACTGATAAATCTGCTCTTGAATGCTCTTTCAACTTCTTAAGTGTTATATTTCAAATGATAAAAAGACTATGTATTTATAGGTGTTTATCTAATTTCCAAAAAAAAAAGATTCCAAAATATGACAATTGCAAATTGAATTTGAATAATTAAAAGACCATCAAAAACATATTTAAAAATGGGTCTTAGGACTTAGAGGGGACCCATTCGCCCATGGGTGAATGGGTCCTGGCCTATAAATCCAAGACACACATATTCCATGGTGTTTAAAATATTAAATGCATTAATTAAATTTGTTGGTTCCCCTTTTGGAAAACAGTAAAAATAAGGCTTTGGAATACATAATTTGGCAAAATAGAAGCTTAATTAAGTCCAATAAATTAAGGGACCCAAACATAGTATGAAATTGTAAAGGTATACAATTTCCTACACTGTAGATGTATATAATAATCATAGTTTTGATCTCAATAGAGTGAGTATGTGTGTGTAAGTGAGAGAAATTGTGCAAGAAAGTGTAAATCCAAGTGATGTAATGGGAGTTCCATCTCAATCATTATGTGTTGTCATCAAAAGATCATAAGTTGTGTGAGAGAGGTTTTGAAGCAAGTTCAAATCAAGTTTAAGCTATGTAATCAACATTAAAGCTCCACAAGCTTTATCTTTGTAATCTAGTAGGATTGGTGTCTTACTTATTGAGTTGGTGCTCAAATCTTTGTATTGGGGATTGGTGTCTCTAGTAGGTTGGTGCCTACAAATACAATAGGGGATTGGTGTCTCCGATAGGTTGGTGCCTACTTCATGATTGTAATATGTTCATTATTTCTGTGAGGCTGGATTGGATTGTAGGTCCAAGCAACTCTTCTCACTGTAGTTTTTCCCATTCTGGGTTTCCACGTATATCTGGTGTTCATTGTGTGAATGTGTGCATCTGTGTTTCTTGATTGATAGTAGTTGTTTTGATTCATGATTGGTGATTCATGTTTGGAAATTCATGTTGAATTAAAGAGTTTTAAATAGATTTATGATATACTGATTCACCCTCGTCGTAGTATATTGTGTGCCCTTTAATTGGTATCAGAGCCAAGTTCCTTTAAAGAAGCTTAAAAACTTGAGGTAGATTCGAGATGGCACACTCAGTGGCTCAAGAAGGATTGTCTTCAAATAAGGAACCACTCTTTTATGGATCCAATTATGTCTTTTTAGAAAGTAAGGATGGAGGCTTATCTGATGGCCCTAGGGTTTGAGGTTTGGCAATTAATTGTGGATGGATATGAGATCCCTAAAAGTCTCCCAAGAGATCAAGCCAAAAGGAAGGCTTGTGAGAATAATTCCAAAGCAATGAATTTTATTTTATGTGGTTTATCTAACTCTAAATTTGTAAAGATCATGCATTGCAAGACTGTAAAGGAAGTGTGGAGTAAATTACACAATATCTATGAAGGAGATTACAAGGTCAAACAAGCAAAGCTTCAAACTCATTGATGTTAGTTTGAAAATATGAAAATGAAGGAAGAAGAAAATATTTCCACATTCTCGCTTTGGGTTGATGAGGTTGTCAATTCTATCAGAGGTCTTGGTGAAGAACTGAAAGAAGGTATGATTGTGAAAAGGGTACTTATTGATGCAAAATTTTATGTTGTTGAAGAAGCTAAAGATTTGAATACTCTAACTATGATTGAGTTGCATGGAATTATGACTGCCTATGAAATGAAAATTGAAAATGACAATTTTGTAAGGAAACAGGTTGCAGCCAAGGTGTCCAAGAAGCAAGATGATCTAGATTTAGAAGATGGGTCAAATCTAGAAGAAACAAACTTTTTTTGGGAAGTTACAAAGAGGTTATGAAAAGTGCAAAGGTAAGTTGCCTTTCAAAATTTTTAATTGTGGTGAAGTAGGACATTTCATGGATAAGTATCCATATAAGGAATCTAACAATGATGAAAATAAGTCATTTCAGAAAGGGAAAAAGTTTCCAAAAAATTAGAAAAGTTTCTTTATCAATGAGGAAGGCTACTCATCTGATGATGATGGCCAAGACACTTCCAAGAATCAAGTAGAAAAGGCTCTTTTCAAGGCTATGGAAGCTTCTAAAGAAGATATCGAAATAAGTCTAGAATTGGTGATGATACAAAAGTAGATCTTGTGGAAGAACTGCTTTGTGCCAACAAGGAAATCAAAAGGTTGAAGAAATAATTGTAGAAGAAATGAAAGATAAAGACAAAGCATCTCATAATCTTGAGGAAGTAGAGAATATGATAATTGATCTAAAGGTTCAAGTGGAAGAGTCTAAAAGGATTGAAGAAGTTTTGACTGAAAGATTGCTATCAAGAGACAAGGATTGTGAAAAACTTGAAGCAGAGATTGTGTCAGTAAAGAGAGATCTTGAAAAATCTAATCATCAATTGAAGTTAAAGTTTTGGAAAAGCATAGAGATATTGGATTAGATAATAGAAATTCAAAGATCACCACATATCAAAACTGGTTTTAGTTTTACTGATGAGCAAAAGAGTAAGGTGACTGAGCATACTTGAAGTCTATTGTTAAGAATTTGAAAAGGAATGACTCTAGAAATTCAAAGTTTGAGAAAGTTGTAGCAATCAATGAAAGAAAGGTGGTGAATGTTAGTTTCATCCAAGTACATAGGTATAATAGAATATCCAGAAGACAAGCTTTAAGAGGATAAGGACACAATATTAGGTTCAATAATTCTTTTTCTAGTTACTATTTTAATTATAATCAGTTTGGTCATAAGGTTGTGAATTGTAGGAAGCTTTCAATAAGAAGAAATGATTTTTTTAGCAAAAATGTATTTGCACCATTATACAATTTCAATATTATTTGTCAAAAATGTAAAAAATTTGGACATATTGCTAGAAATTATAGAAGCAATTTTGTGATTGCTCCTATACCATATACAAAAGGAGACAAGTTAGAATGTCAGAATAATGAAGCAAATAAATCCTAGAAAAAGAAGCCAAAGGGGCAAAGATCAAATAAATTCATGGTGGTGCAAATTGCATTACATGCCCAAAAGGAAAAGAACTTATGGATCATTAACAGTGGATGCTCAAGTCACATGATTGAGGACAAGAGAAAGTTCATGCACTTCAAGAAATTTGATGGAGGATCAGTAACTCTTGGTAACAATTCTATTGATAAGATTATTGGTAAGGGTATTTTGAGTCTTGATGGCAAAAAGATAATTTAAATTCACAATGCTCTATATGTAGAAGATTGAAGCACAATATTCTGAGTGTAAGTCAAATGTGTGATAAAGGTTACAAACTCTCATTCAATGCTAAAGGTCGTGAAATAAAAAATAGTACCAGAGAGTTAGTTGTGGAAGGAAGTAGGATTGATAGTGATGCATATCATCCCAGTGAGGTAAACAAACATAATTTCTTTGTAATACAAAGAGAAGAGAGTTGTCTATGGTGTATAATATTGAGACACATCAATTTCAATGATCTTGTGAAGATCAATTCAAAAGGAATGGTAAGAGAAATGCCAAAAATAAAGAAACCTCAGTTTACTAGTTGCAAACCTTGTCATGAAGGAAAGCAGACAAGGACCATATTTCGTACCAAGGAATATTCTACAAAAAAGCCATTAGATTTGATTCATACTAATCTATATGGGCCAATGAGAATAAAGAGCATTCAAGGTTATGGGTATTTTATGATGCTTATTGATGATTATTCTAGAATGACTTGGATTAATTTTCTAAAGAATAAATCATAATATTTTGAGAAGTTTGAAGTATTCAAGGTTATGGTTGAGAATGAAACCAGAAGAACTATCAAATGTTTGATATCAGATAGAGGTGAAGAATTCACTTCTGATCAGTATGATGAATTATGTGAGTTGCATGGGATCCAAAGACAATTTTCTCCTCCTAGAAATCCTTAGCAGAATGGAGTAGCTAAGAGGAAGAACCAGACGATGGCCAGGACAATGTTAAGCCAAGCAAAGTTGTCAGATATGCATTGGAGAGAAGTAATACAAACTGTAATGTATATTTGAATAGAGCCCAAATCAGACCAAGGACTGTTAAAACACCATATGAATTATGGAAAGGAAGACTGACTTCAATTAGACATCTCAGGATATTTGGAAGCAAGTGCTACATAAAAAGAGATGAAGAACATTTGGGTAAGTTTAACTCTAGATTTGATAAAGGTATTTTTCTTGGTTATTCTATGATAAGAAAGGCATACAAATGTTATAACAAAAGATTGAAAAGGATTATGGAAAGTGTTAATGTGAGTATTGATAAAACAATTTAGTCTATTGATATTCTAGATGAGGAAGATATTGAATATCCAATCTACAACAGTGATGAAGATTCAGAGTCGATTCTAAAAATACAATTACAAAGACTTTAACTAGGTATGTTTAGAAGAATCATTTTGAAGATTAGATTATAGGTGAAATAAAATGAATAGGTACACTTTACATTATTATAAAAAAAAATGAACCAAGTTCCTATGCAGAGGCCAACAAAGAGAAAGGTTGGTTGGATGCTATGGAGGAAGAATTGACTCAAATTAGGAAAAATGAAACTTGGGAATTAGTTCCAAGACCCAAAGATAAAAATGTCACTGGTACCAAATGGGTCTTTAGAAATAAGTTGAATGAAGATGAAAAAGTGATCTAGAACAAGGCCAAACTTATATGTAAAGGATATGCTTAGGTTGAAGGAATTGATTTTGAAGAGACATTTGCTCTAGTAGCAAGGTTGGAAGCAATCAAAATGTTTTTGGCCTTATCAACTTTCAATAATTTCAAGGTATATCAGATGGATGTGAAGTCTACATTTCTGAATGGATAGTTAGAAGAAGTCTATATTGAGCAACCAAAATGTTTCCAATGTTTAGACAATTTAGATTTTGTGTATAGACTGAAGAAAGCACTTTATGGACTCAAACAGGTTCCTAGAGCATGGTACTCTAGATTGGATAAATATTTGCAACAAGAAGGTTTCTGGAGGTGCAATGCAAATAGTAATTTATACATAAAAATAGAAGGTGATCAATTGTTGATTGCTGTTTATGTCAATGACATAATATTTGGTGAAAGTAGTGATGTTATGTGTAAAGAGTTCCAGAATGCAATGCAGAGTGAGTTTGAAATGTCACTGTTTGGTGAATTATCTTTCTTTCTTGGTTTACAAATTTCTCAATCAAACAAAGGTATATTCATTTCTCAGAAGTACATAAAATAAATGTTCAACAAGTTTAAGATGTAATAATTTAAACTGTTGACTACACCTATGGTTACTGGGTGTAAATTGAGTAAGGATGATGAATTTGCTCCAGTAAACTAGACCTTGTATAGGTCAATATTGGTAGCTTGTGTGTATGTGACTGCATCTAGACTGGATATAATGCAAGTTGTTGGGATGACATCTAGATTTTAGGCAACGCCTAAGGAAACTCACATGTCAAGGCAGTAAAAAGAATATTCAAATATTTGAAGGCTACAATGGATTTTGGTTCATGGTATCCTAAGTGCGAAGAATTCACACTAACTACATACACCAATGCAGACTGGGCAAAAATCATGAATGACCAAAAGAGTACAAGTGGTCGAGCTTTCTTTCTTAGTGATAGTCTTGTACCTTGGCTAAGCAAGAAGTGTGATTCAATATCTCTATCTATAGCAAAATCAGATTACATTGCAACAATTTCATGTTGCACTCAGGTAAATTATAGATGAAGCAAAACTTGAAGGAGATGAAAATAGAGCTTGATGAATTCATTTGAATTCTTTGTGACAATACAAGTGCCATAAATATTTCAAAGAATTTGGTAATGCATTCAAGGAAAAATCATATTGTAATTAAGTGTCATTTTCTAAGATAGAAGGTTGGAGACAAAGAGGTGAAGTTGGAATATGTTGAAACTAAGGAGCAAATAGCAGACATCTTCACAAAACCTCTTCCTAAGGAGACTTTTGAGTATCTCTGATAGAAGTTGGGAGTATTTGCTCCCTCCTCTTGAATCCAGAGGATGCATAGGTTGAGGGGGAGTGTTGACTCCCTGCCACAATAAGAATTGGCAGTCTTGCAGACTATTTCAGAAGCAGTGTGGTATGGACTTAGGAGGAGTCTATTCAAGAAATAGGTTTCTAGATTGTGCAGTAAGCAATTGACCTTTGCTATTGATGTCAAAGGGGGAGAAATGTACCTCAAAATGCTAAATCATCTAAGGGGAGAAAGAACACAAGTGATGTGGCTGACACATTAGATTTGTCTTCTTGTGCCAACATAATTTTGTTGTTTGCCATCAATGACAAAGGGGGAGACTGTTGAACATATGTTGTCATTGATTTCAAATGAGTAATATTAAGGAGTATTATCCTTGATGTCAAAAGGCGCTTATTGATATCAAAGGTGTAATATCAACAAAACAATGAGAATTAGATGTAATCATACTATTATACTAGATCATTTTGAGAACAACGAAGAAGACTACTATAGTATGCTTGCAATATCATGCTTGTATCTATTCATGTTGATAGATATAATCTAGAAGTCAGACAAAATATTGGAGGTTAGTTATTTAGGTAGAGATATTTTTCTAGTAACATGTTCATGATCTATATTCCTTCTTAGATGCGAGTTTTGGTCTGTGGTTTGAAAGGAGAACATGTCTACACTTGTTTTTATCTTATTCCAAAGTTTCTAAAATTTATGTTTAGAATGCAAAAAGGTTGACTTGTGACAGTTGGTTCTCTATGCCGGTTAATTAACCAATGCATGTTCTAGAAATGTGCGACAACGACTTGTAGTGTGTGACCTTCAGAGGCAGCATGGGAAAGTGAAATAGGTCCTAGTTAAGACCCTTGAGGGAAGCACATGACATCATGTTCTTTTAGCCGCAACAAATTTGATTTTGGACCTACTCGCTACATGTTTCATGTGAATTTGAATTTAGGTCCTCCTTAGTCGACTTGGATAATTACAAATGGTGTTAAGGGACTCCTAGCTGACATGAATTAATTTTAATGTAATAAGATGCATATAATCATCATAGTTTATATCTTGAATCAGGGTGAGAGTGTGTGTGTAAGTGAGAGAAATTATGCAAGCAAGTGTAAATCCAAGTGACCTAATGGGAGTTCCATCTCAATCATTATGTGCCATCATCAAAAGATCACAAATTATGTGAGATAGGATCTGAAGCAAGTTTAGATAAAGTGTAAGTTGTGTAATCAACATTGAAGTTATACAAGCTTTATCTTTGTAATCCGGTAGGATTGGTGTCTTACTTATTGAGTTGGTGCTCATATCTTTGTATTGGGGACTGGTGTCTCTGGTAAGTTGGTGCCTACAAATACAATAGGGGATTGGTGTCTTTGATAGGTTGGTGTCTACTTTATGATTGTAATCTGTTTGTTATTTTTGTGAGGCCAAATTTGGATGTAGATCCACACAACTCTTCTCACCATGGTTTTTTCTATTCTAGGTTTCCACATATATCTAGCATTCATTGTGTGAATGTGTGCATCTATGTTTCTTGATTGATAGTAGTCATTTTTGATTTATGATTGGTGATTCATGTTTGGAAATTCACGTTGAATTAAAGAGTTTTAAATAGATTTGATATACTGATTCACCCTCCCTTTCAGTATATTGTGTGCCCTTTCGTTGTGTCCTTGAGCACCTTGGGATCCTTACACCGCTTCTTTTTCATTTTAGTTACACTATTTTCTATATTAATAGCTCCAACCATTCCTTAACAAAATTGGGATAGGAGCATTCACACACTATTTTTCTATCTATCTATCTATTGGTCGTTGTGGATGTAGAAATACCAAAGCAAGAGTGATTTGAAGGCAAAAACACAAACAACCCCACATTTTTTTGTTGTTCTTTGAAACTACATATATTTTTTTTGGGTAGAGACATTTAGCTACTTGGGAGCTTGGTGATATATTCCCTTTCATTATCATTTTAATCAATTTATTTCAATAGATTAGTTTCTTATTTTATTAATTTGTTATTGGCAATTTTGTCATACTTTTTAGTTTTATCTTTTTCTATGTGTAGGTTGTATTTTATGGACAAGACAATGTTTCAAATTTTCTGATCTTATGGGACAACAATGCGTCGTGTAAATGTCCATTCAGAGCTCTTGTGTCTAGACCACTAGTCTTTAGATTTTAATGATAATTTTTTATATTATTTATTATATTTGTAAATTCATATTCTTGAATTATAAATTGTATTCTATTAATTTCTCTCATTTGTAACTTAGTTAAAAACTATGTTTTCTACATTCTAAAATTCTTCTAGATTTTTGATTTTATTTTATTAAATTATAATAAAAAACATGTAATTTAAAACTAATAAATTTTAATGTGGAAGCAATGAAAATGTTTGAATATACTTCAACTAAACTCCAAAACTTCTTCTTTTATAATTAGTTAGATATTTTTAATACTACTTTTTTTTTGGGAAAATTATTTTAATCATTTAGTCTTATTTCTTTGCTTTGAGAGTGCGATGTGAATTATGAAATCTTTAAACTAACCTCTTACTTTATTAAATAGTCATCTAATTTTATGTAAAATAATGTTTTTTAAATGCATAATCTTAATAATAAAGTTTTTTAATACATAATTTTAATATTTAGAGATTAATTTTTAATGTATAATCTTAATAGTCTTTATGATTTTAGAGACTAATTTTTAATGCATAATCTCAATAGTTTTTATTATTTTAGAGACTAAAGTAATTGTTTGGTTTTTTGTTAAAGAGATTAAGCAATGTGAAAAGTAAAGTTTGTGGAGTTGGTTGATTTTTTTAAGTCAATAAATTAGATTTGTACATATTTTTGTGTAAAAGAAATATTTTAGAGAAATCAAATAATAAAAAAAAAGTATTAAAAAGATCTAACTAATTATAAAAGAAGAAATTATGAAGTTTAGTTGAAGTATATTAATCAAACATTTTCATTGCTTGAAAATCAAATAATAAAAAATTAGTATTAAAAATATCTAACTAATTATAAAAGAAGAAATTTTGGAGTTTAGATGAAGTATATTAATCAAACATTTTCATTGTTCGGAAATCAAATAATAAAATTGATTTTCAAGCAATGAAAATGTTTGATTAATATACTTCAACTAAACTGCATAATTTCTTCTTTTATAATTAGTTAGATCTTTTTAATACTAATTTTTTATTATTTGATTTTTCTAAAATATTTCTTTTACACAAAAATATGTACAAATCTAATTTATTGACTTAAAAAAATCAACCAACTCCACAAACTTTACTTTTCACATTGCTTAATCTCTTTAACAAAAAACCAAAAATTACTTTAGTCTCTAAAATAATAAAGACTATTGAGATTATGCATTAAAAATTAGTCTCTAAAATAATAAAGATTAGTCTCTAAAATCATAAAGACTATTAAGATTATACATTAAAAATTAATCTCTAAATATTAATATTATGTATTAAAAAACTTTATTATTAAGATTATGCATTTAAAAAACATTATTTTACATAAAATTAGATGACTATATAATAAAGTAAGAGATTAGTTTAAAGATTTCATAATTCACATGGCACTCTCAAAGCAAAGAAATAAGACTAAATGATTAAAATAATTTTTCCAAAAACATAGTAATATTAAAACCTCATTGACCTATTATAACAAAAAGGATCACATAAAACCTCCCTTTACCTATTATAACAAAAAGAATCACATACAAAATATTATACTATAGAAAATAAAATAAGACATTAATTATTAAAAAGATGAAAAAATGAGACATCAATTATTAAAAGATGAGAAAATAAAAAAGCTCCATAAAATTAACAATTCAAAAAGAAAAAAAGAAAAGTTCTACATCTTTCTCGTTAAAAATCTAGTATTTTATCCTATTCCACCTGACCGGCCATCTACTCAACCGTCCAACCACATCCACACGGCAAAATCTCCTGTGTTTCTCAAAACTTGTCCAGAAGCTGGTCTGTTGAGACGGACAATACTTTTTGTCTTTGCCACCTATCCCACATAAATTCTACATCACGCCGAAGTTGCTCATGTGCTCTTTAATTATATTTCCACGTCAACACGACACCACAAGGACTAGTTCTTAAAGCGTGTAAGAGAAAAGGTCTAAACGGAGCAATTTACAAGAAAATTAAATAAATTCAAACGAAACACTGCGGTCGAATCAAAGAAGAATACAGAATTTCGTAAGAAATTAAGAAAAAAATTAGAATTGTATTCTTTGGGACATCCGCCATTTGCTTTAAAATTGCCACGCAACGTTTACACACCATTTAAAGTGCAGTTGAGGTTGGTGACGAATTAACTGCACTTTCTATTTCTTTTTCTCTCTCTACAATTCTCTCTCTCTCTCTACAAAGGAAGAGAGGCCCAGTGCATGAGCACGAAACTGCCAAGTTCAGAGACAGAGCTTTTCTGTTTTTTCTGATCGCAGGTTCGAAACCCCTCGAAGCATTTTACTGTTCGCGGTTTTAAATCCGAACAAATTCTGAAATAATAGAATGGCAAACCAATTGGAAGCGAATGGGCACACAAACGGTCAGTACTCTGGTAACTCTTCTCCGAATGGAACGACTGTGGACAGCAATGGCGAAGGAGCGCATGCCAAGGCCAGCGTTACAGAGGAGAAGGTAACGAGGCAAAAATTGATCGGTAGTTATTTTATTTTTTTTAATCTTTTTAAAAAGAAAATGTTTCGACTGCGGGATCCTACGTTTTTGGCTTTGATGTCCCGACCGAAGTGTATTTGTACTATAGAAATCACTGAGGGTTTGCGCTTTGCCTCGTGATGCGTTTTGCATTAGAAGCTGTAATTTACTGGCTCTTTCCATTGAGGAGTATCTTAAGCTACTCAAATTTACATGTAATTTACTCAATTTAATACTTAATACGCGTCTTAGGGATTTGAACTTGAATCTTTTTTTCTGGAAGTTTTTTGGTTTATTTCTTGAGTTCATTTGCACTTACTTGTCTATATAGGCATTCTTTTTAGATATTTTCTTGTTTCTATGGGCGTCTAGTCTGAAAATGTTTTGTAACGCCTTTGTGTAATATATGAAAACTGTAAATATCCTGCAAGTGAAACATTTAAGTAGCTGTGCAATTTGGTAGGTATTGATGTAATTTGAAAAAACGTGTGTAATCAGAAAAAATATATTTGTAAATTTGAAAACCATGTATGTAATTTGGAAAACGAATGTGTGGTTCAGAAAATATTTGTGTACCTGTGCCAAGCGGAGTGATTTAAGGCACATGATCTAGGTTAATTCTGTGAATGCCTGATAATAATGTATACAATATCTGTTTACCGGCAGTTTTCAAAGGAAACGCGTTTCAGCATTGGTGGAGAAGCTCCGCAGCTCGCCGTGAAAGGCTATGTGTAGCCGTAATCCGAGTTTGATATTGTAGGTTATATTTTTTATTTTGTAATTATGCTTAATATCATTATATAAGTGCATTATAGGTGGAGGAGCTCTTGTTTTTGCCAGGAAAATTGCCTAGGCGATCTACTGAGTTTCGTTGTTTAATTTATTTGCTTTATTGTGTAGTTTATTACTGCATATATCTGGGTGATTGCGCCTACTATCACTAGACACTTGAAACTTATAGTTTATAAAGGATCTGTGTTCTGTTACAGGTAGAAAGGTGATTTAAGGCTACAGATAGTAGGTTATATCTGTAAACGTTTGCACGCATGTGTTATTGTGGTATAGCAGTGTTTAAAGGAAATATTATGCATCATTGGTGCAGAAGCTCTGTCCTCTGCCAGAAAGATGGCTAGGTGATCTTCTGAGTTTGATTTTATGGGTTATGACCGTAAATATGTGTACTTGTGGCTGATTTTTTTATGTAGTGGGCAGTTTTAATAAGAAAGAGTTTACATTTTGGGTGAAGCAGCTTTGCACTTTGCCAAGAAAATTGCCTGGTGACTTATTGAGTTTGATAGTCTAGATTAGTTGTTTGATTGGTGAGGTTGTGACTACAAATAACTATTTATGTTGGCTAATATCATTACATAATGGGCAGCTTCGAAACATAGATTTTTTTATATAAGTGGAGAAAAGTTGCCTGCCGATGTACTGAGTTTGATTGTATAGGTTAGTTGTCTGACTGGCTAGGCTATGATTGTTGAGATCTGAGTAACTGTGCCTAATAATATCATGTAATGGACAGTATAAAAGAAATTGATTACATTATAATTGGAGGAGCTCTGTCATTTACCAGGAATTTTGCCTGGTGATGTACTGAGTTTGAGTGTCATTTTTCATTACAGTTGGGGGTGCTCCACCCATTGTTGCCTAGTGACTTTACGAGATTGATTGTTTAGGTGATGATCACACATATGTGTAATTATAGTCAATTATATTTTATAGCAGATATTATATTTTATAGCAGATAGTTTAAAAGGATATATTTTCCATTATTAGTGTAGGTCGACCTTTTGCTGCCTGGCTATTTGCTGACTTTTATTGTTTAGGTTATGACAGCAAGTATATAGTGTAATTTTAGCTGAGATATTGTATAGTAGACAGTTTAAAAGGAAACATTTTTCATTAAACGTGAAGGAATATAGTGGGTAATTTAAAAGGAAATATTTTTTTGTTAAATCCTAAAGGCGAAGGAATTCTGCACTTACATGCCTGGTGTTTTGCTGAACTTGATTGTTCAGATTATTTGTATGATGGTCTAGGTTATGACTGCAAATATCTGTGTAATGTGCATAATATCTGTTCTTATTAAACTGATTACAGCTGGAGGAGTTCCGTCGCTTGCTGGGAAAATCTTCTGGTGATGTGCTGAAGATTGTTGGGGTTGGTGCTGGTGCATGGGGCAGTGTGTTTGCAGCCCTCTTGAATGATGCATATGGCTGCTTCCGTGACAAAGTGCAGGTCAGGATATGGCGCAGGGCTGGTCGGACAGTGGATCGAGCCACAGCAGAGCACTTGTTTGAGGTAATTAACTCTCGGGAGGATGTCCTTCGGCGTCTCATTAGGCGTTGTGCATACCTCAAATATGTTGAAGCCAGGCTTGGTGACCGTGTTTTGTATGCCGACGAGATACTGAAGGATGGGTTTTGTCTGAACATGATTGAGACGCCACTCTGCCCACTCAAGGTTGTCACAAATTTACAGGAGGCTGTCTGGGATGCTGACATTGTTATAAATGGACTTCCTTCAACTGAGACAAAGGAGGTTTTTGAGGAAATTAGCAGGTATTGGAAGGAAAGGAGGACCATGCCTATTATAATTTCACTCGCTAAGGGGGTTGAAGCAGCTTTGACACCTGTTCCACACATTATCACTCCCACTCAGATGATTCATCGTGCCAGTAAGCAATTTTTCTTTTCTCTAAATCTGAATGTGCTGCCTCTTTTTGAAATTTTACATAATTCTAAGTTTTTCTCATTTTTTAATTTACATGGGTTTTTTATCTTCGCAATTTCTGTTCATCTGTCAGCTTCCACACGTTTTTTGAAATTTAGAAATCCCTGGAAATCTTGTTTAATACCAAGCTTTTAGTTTCGTAAGTTTAATGATTATATTAATCGCTTTTCTGTTTTCTATGAGATTTTATATATGTTTATATAAAAATTTGGCAAATTTTCCAAGCAAAAGTAATCTATAAAAAGTGAGGCAGATTTCCTAGGATTTCTTGTTCTATCTACAGTTATAATGAAAGTTTGTGCTATACTTTTTCCGTTTTTCTTGATATTGGAGCTATATACATTTGTAGACAATTTACATTTGAATTTTGTTTCCGAGTGAATTATGTTTATCTCCTTGAGGATTTTTTACTTGACAGCTGGAGTACCAATTGAGAACATACTCTACTTGGGAGGACCGAATATAGCTTCAGAAATATACAACAAGGAATATGCCAATGCTCGAGTATGTGGATCTGACAAATGGAGAAAGGCTTTAGCAGAGTTCCTACGACAGCCTCATTTTATTGTATGGGACAACAATGATCTTGTTACCCATGAGGTTATGGGTGGTTTGAAGAATGTCTATGCCATTGGAGCTGGTAAGTTTCTTATTCCTAATTATTTCTCTGGAAGTCCATTGGGTTAGGTAATGAAGTTGCAAACATAATGGCCTTTTGTTGTGCGCAAATGTTTGGACATCATCCTGGCATGTAAATGCACCTTCTGTAGCAAATATTTGTTCTCTCAGGATTACCAATGTTAAATTTACCATTTGAACTTTAGTAAATAACTGTGAAGACATCATGATTTTTAGTTGTATTTTTTTGCTGTTTCTCAATTAGCAAATGTTGCACGCAAACATAAACAGATTTCTTAGTCCCTCAAATGTCAATGGAAGTAGGCACAAGGAAAATTTTAATGTCTATGATTAATGAACTGGCCGTTGTTATGTGCCAATCAACAAATGAGACTTGCATTAATGGGTGCATAATAAATTCCGTTTTGGATACTGGAAAAGTCCTGAATCTCAGATTTGGACATTATAAAGTAGGAAATACTCACACGGACCTGCTAGTTTTTAAGGGTTACATCCATTGGCTATGAGGTTTTAGAAAAACATAATACTTTTCTAATGTTTAGGGCCTAGGTCATCACTTCAGACCTCTAAAACATGGGGAAAGGTCCAAGAGAAGAATATATACTGCCTATTTTAAAGCCTTATTGTCATCACAAACTGGCTGAAACCTAAACTGCTTTGTCAAAAAGTATAAATCTTGCTTTTTCCTCTATTTTTCTAGATGGAACATTATATCTTATTTTATGTTCCATTTTAATCTTAATAATAAAATGCTTATGATTTCTGAAGATTTTATTTTTCTTTGTATTGAAAAACCTACTTTTCAGGAGCAGGTACATAACTCCATTTTTATGGATTACATATAATGGCAGCATGCCTGCTGGGTTTTGAATGTAGGTTCACTGCAGTGCTAGACCACAGCCTAACGGGCAATTTCCAAATATTCGTTGACACATTGTTCCTATTCTTAAGATTTCCTTAATACTCGCCTTTATTCCTAATCTGATGGGTATTTACATTTTTTTCTCCTTTTATCATCACGTACTATTCCTTTTCGAGCCAGCCAGCATATCAAAGAATTATTAACAAACATGAGGGGTCTTTACAACTAAATCTTCAAGACTATTTCATATATGATTTCTTAATTTTGACTGGGCTGTGGAGTTAGTATCACTTTACGTCAATGCCTAAACAATTGTTAAGGGTGCCTGCTCACTTTTTATGGTTTGGTGGTGCAGACATTCAAGCTCACAATTATTTACTTTCTACATAGTTTAGAAGTAGGTGAGTTATATGCTCGTCTGAGGTCTGGCAGATTTTTGATTTGTGATTTTTTTTTATGGCAGGCATGGTTGCAGCTTTGACTAATGAAAGTGCAACTAGTAAATCGGTCTATTTTGCCCATTGCACTTCAGAAATGATATTTATAACTCATCTGCTTTCTGAACAACCAGAAAAATTGGCTGGCCCTTTGCTGGCTGATACATATGTTACATTGTTGAAGGGACGTAATGCATGGTATGGGCAGATGTTAGCCAAAGGGGAATTGAGGCCAGATATGGGTGACAGCATCAAAGGCAAGGGAATGATTCAGGTAATGATATTATGGTTCTGCTAGTGATACCCTACCAGCTGTTTCTATGTTAAATAATTGATTTTAAGGTTTGTCAGCTGTTGTATGGGTTGAACTAAAATTCCTGTATTTTGAATCTTCACAGGGTGTTTCAGCTGTAGGGGCATTTTATGAGTTGCTTCGTCAACCTAGCTTAAGCCTCATGCTCCCTCATGGAGACAAACCTGTAGCTCCCGTGGAGTTGTGCCCCATTTTGAAGACTCTCTACAGTATATTGATTTCAAGGTGAGCTTTGCTACTTTCTTATGAATTGAAAAAAAAAATGGCATCTGAAAGAGAAATGCAGCCAGGAGAGAAAGCAAAGCAAAAGTTGCGAATGTTCTTAAAAGATCAATGAGCCATTTTAGGCATGTTTTTAAAACTAGAATTCTCTCCATATCTCATGATGTTTAAATCCTTTTTTCCTTGGCTATTTTCTTGGAAGAGCATGCTATGAATATCAGACATCTCGATCTCATTGCAGATTAACCATTGAACAAAGAACATATTGCTTTCCATCTTCACTGAAAAAGTTCTTTCCAATCTAGTGAAAATTAGATACTGAATTTCAGCATAAATTTGAACAGGGAAACAGTCTGTACAGTTGGGTGTAGGATAGCAACTATACCTATAAATCTTGTTGGTATAGTAAGAGAAAGGGTGATGCAGTCAAGGATAGGGAGGCAAATGAATGTTGACTTTGCCCTTGCAGCCAAACGAATCTATTCTAACAACATAAGAACCTAACACATGTTGACTTTGTCCTTGCAGCCACACGAATGTATTCTAACAACACAAGAATCTAACACAAGACTGCACAAGAATCTAACACAAGACTGCTCTACTTATAAGTAAGATTTAACAACACAACCAACACTTGAATATAATCAACATAAGGCTATTAAGAATGAGGATATGCTTTAAATCTGATTTTATTGCTCAACACATGAGTCCTTGATATAACAGGGATTACAATGATCTTTGACATAACAAGGATTACAATGATCATACTAAAGATTTCTTCACATTACATTGGAAAAGAATACACCAAAATTTCTGGGAAAAATCCGGCAGAGTTTCCTCTTGTAAAAACAATCTTTTTGACCTGAAAAACCACACCGTATCCACCTATAACACACCACCACTGAGCTCCTGTGACCTGAAAAGCAAAGAAAATCCCTCACTCATATGACTTACAAAAAACACCTTCTATGGGAGCTAAACTGGTCTTCAATCTTCAATCTGCTATTATCCTTACATCCTCCTCTGACTTGGGTGCCAAAAATGAGAGAACAATCTGCAAATAGTGTAACTCACTTCTCTCCAAATTGAGACCCCCCTCTCCAAGAATGGAGACCAAGTCAATGAGTAACTCCCATTATCAAGATCAAGCATGGAGATCATGTCAAATGTGTAACTCTCACCATCAAGAACAGTTAATCAGCGGTCAAGAATAGACATGTGGGACACCCTCTCCAACATGCATTAACATGCAAAAGGATTTGCAAGATCATTCATCAGCATGAAAACAAGGCACTCCATTTTCCAAGGCTGATTTGGGAAGTCAAAAATGCTTCTTACAAGTAACCCCTTCATCTATGACATGTCACAGATGTTCTTACTAGAGATAATGGTTTTCATAACTAACCTGCTTTTTGAAAGAGGTACCATAACACATCAGAGGCCTCCTTTCAAGTGTCAATAGTGGATCTCAAAGATTTCCTGCCAAGTGGGACATTCCAAAAGACAGGGAAAACACTTGAAATTTGAAAATTTGAGCCTAGGAACCTAAGTTGTGAACAAGAACTGAAAATTAAAACAAAACTACTCTTTCAGTTATGCTGACTATTCGTTTGGTGATGCTGATTACCCAATACCTTGAGATGCTTTTGCATCAGAGGGGCTAGATTGGTGGTCATGTTTTCATCCCATAAGCAAACATTCTAAATGTAGTCACTTATAAATACTATTTCAAATTTCCTAGTGGCAAGGTTTTAGGATAATGGATTCTAGGTCTCAGTGTTTCTTAGTCCATAGTGCATCTATTTTGCACTTTTCCCGAAGCACAATGTGTGTTTTATGCTTCACAGATATTTTTATGCTGGGGCCATGCTTCGGGCAAACCTAGGAAGACCCATAACTCATTGGGCATAAAGAGATTTGTGCTTCACATACTAAAAAATGTGCACCATTGTTTACCATTTGCTCCATAGGCAGTCTAGTCTATGCATGTTAAATGTCTGCCGCTTGCCATATGTGCCATTAAAACTTCATTTTGCGTGCCTTATCACACCATAATCTTGTGGGCATAAAAATATCTGTGCACATATAATATTTCTTCCTGTCCATTTTATTGCCTGGTGTGCTGCATGCACAATGGTCTCTGCACAGTTGAAAGCACTTGCACCCAGAGAAAGCATATCTTTCACAAATAAGTAATCCTCTGGGGCACAATCATTTATCAAAATACAAGCCATCAAAATAGCTCAAATTGAATGTATGAGCAATATGATCAAGGCCAAGGGTGCCTTCAACAGCAGCAGTCAACAAAATAGCAAATATCTATGATAATAAAGAGGCCCGCTGGACATAAAAGATAAAGCAATTAATATAATTATATTAAACTAGATTATATTGTGTTAAATAAAATATTATATTTAAAAATAAATTCCCAACAGAACTAAAGTAAAAGCCTCTTTGTTGAAAATGTCTTTTCTCCTTTAGCAAATGCCGCAGAGAAAACCTCACTTCATTCTATGGCTACTGCAAAGAGCTCAAAAATGTTTCCTTTGGTGGATAAAAAGCTTTCTTCCTTACTCTGCTACTCAAGTTACGAGTCCTACATCTCAGCCTTCTTTTGAGCCTCCTGCCATTGTGAGGGGCGGTTGGTATTATCATCAAAGCAACAAATTGTTGAAACCCCACAAGGAGGGGGACTGTTCTTTGGTTTCCAATCAGAACTTTAGTAGATCTGTGATTATTACTTCTTACATGCTTAGATTTGGCAGTAAAAAGGAGCTTGATATGTTGTGACAATTTTATATCTTTTAAACTTTAGACAGTTCGGGGCTTTTAGACAGTTTTATATCAATCGATTGTATCCAAGGTTGGCTGGCCGGTTATGGCTGTCAGTTGTCACTTGTTATTGTTATGTCACTATAGAAAATGGGAGACGGCCTTTGACAGTATTATATATACATGGCTGTACACAGCCATAACAAACCCAGGAATTTTTTTTTGCCCTACTGACGAATTTAAACCCTCAACCTGTACTGGCAACTTAGGTGTGCATGAAATAACTTTTAAGGTGAGTTTCCTTCCCTGTTGAAGCTTAGTTTTCATTTTATGCATGGTTAAGATGTTACCAATTTTTGAGATTTTGTGATGTAAATGGATTTGTTGGGATGGTTCTGTGAAGACCTCAAAATCAGGGGAGTGAACATGTGTCTTTTACTACCACCTGCTGAGGCTACCGAATTGTTTAAAAATTGGTGCCTTTTTTATACTTCCCCCTTTCATTTCAAAAGGGATTTTGGTTTTATCTAGCTTCTCTGATTTAATTTATCAGCTGAGATTATTAGTTAGTGCTCCCTTGTAGGTATTATACCATTAACTACCAGAGGCAGTTTGACCTTCTTATATTGATAGGTGAATTGAGCCAATATGGGTGCAACTTCAAACCACAGGTGCTTTTGAGAGAATATATCTTAACAATTGATTTTGATGCCTAAGAGATCCTTCCTAACCAAAGTTAAATACACTATGTTTTGCGACTTTCCAAAGTTTTACTTTTACCAATTCTTTTAATCTATATTATTTTGAATGTATGGTCTGGCTTTAGTGAAAGATGCATGTCAAGAATGTCTAGACGAGATTAAACAATGTTGAAACTGTTAAAAGACTAGAAGTAAGCTATCAAGTCAGAGATGCACTTAAGCAAGTGTGATCTAATTAATCCTGATCATTTTTGTGGTTGTGTGTCCTTGTTCTGACATTTCTTCTTTTATCTGGTTTCTTTTGTTGACTTTGTTTCCATTGATCTGGATGTATCTTCTGATTTTTTCCATACACTTTTTTTCCTACGAATTTGATATTCCCCTTAATATTTAGGGATTTTGGATTTTTCCACTCTGCTGCTTCTTTTGAGACTTGTCTGATACCAAACACTTTCCATAAGGCCAAGTGAAAGCTTTCAACTTTCAATTATGCCAAGAACATGAAATGAATTCCAATGAAAATAAAACTTTGTTGGTATGATTGGCTTTATTGGTCAGAGGGTTCATCAGAAGCCTTGTTTCTTCTCTAATCACACTTGATATGGAGTTTTTGCTTTCTCCAGTGGCTTGTGATCCTTTTTAAACGACTCGTTCTTTTCTGCTATAAAACATACAATGAACAGTTTGGTGCTCCTGTTTATTCTTGTTCATCTTCTAGTAAAATTCTCCCACATTCCATAGAACCTTGTGAGCGGGTGGATAATGATGTCCATTACTGGCGAAAGCAAACTCAGCCCTGCAGGTAGCTCTTGGCCTCTATCACTTGCATGCTTAGGGTGATAGTTGGCTAACTCTAGGATATGGCTGAATCACTTTACTTGCAGAGAATGCTCCCTGATTACTATCACGCTGGAGTAGCAATAAGCTTATCTGTGAGTGGGTTATAAGATTTATTGTTCTGGTTATCACCTGGGAAGAAAAAGGACAGTCTATGTCTTATGGGGTATTGCAACTCTCTATGTATCCCCCTGGTAGAGTCCTCAGCTCCACCCTTCATGTGTTGCTATAGAAGTTGGCTCCTGTATCAGACTTGGTTCTAACAAGTGGGGAGTTCTCTATAGCCAGTCAAATAAAAGCCAAAAGTCTAGGTCTAATAGCTGACATATTACTTACTTGGACAGGTTTAACAGCAGGAAGATTAGGAACCACTCTAGTTATATGATTCACCATTTCATGGCGGTACATATGCCTGTGAAATAGGTAGCCTTTGTAAGTTATGTTAAAAGTTGCAAAGATAAACATTTGCAATTAGGCTACAAGAGGGAGACCCTAGAACTTATGAACTGATGTGGCATGACTACAAAGTAAGCTTAAGAACTTTAACAAAGTTTTTGCCTTGCACTCAAGTTCCTATTTGGCTTAAACAAACTAGCTATTAATCACGGAGGCTCAACATGACTCACCTGAATTGAGTAGTTCAAATGACTCCTCTTAAAGCTGTCATTAGTTTAGAGTCTCGAACATGTAAAATCTCATTATTATTTTAGTTAGTTTATAGACAGGCTTCAGCTTTGGAACATACTTAACAAGTCAGTCTAGACTTTGGAAACAGAATTAGACTTTTCTAGTACCATACCCACTAGATCAGCTCATACCCTTTTAATTTAGAATACAAATACATATATCATCCTCTATAAACTGCTTAATAACGGTGATTAAAGGGATGTGTTACTTAGGAGTTATCCATATATTGCATTTCGGTAATATATTGATCTAGATGTGTGTACTAATATCATGGATCTTTCAACAGGTCTCAGAAGGACCAACAAAAGGGTCTAAGAGAGTACAAATGACTCAGATTTCTCTCCAATGTCTGGCCGTAGATATTTTGATTTAATTATTACATATGCATTACAGTTTGTCATACTAGTTGTTTCATGGATATCCATATCAGTAATAAAATTTAAACAAGAAAATGATTTATTTTCATGGTAGAAAGGAGCCCAGCCGTAACTATTTACTGCTACTATAAACTCCTGGTTAGAAGCTAGAAGGTTTTGATTTGGAATAAAAATACAGGGGCTGAGACATGCTCTAGAAATTTATTAAACATTTCCACCTTGATAATCTCTGATTCTCTACCTAAACACCTAGCCTCTTAACTTACATGGATAGTTATCTGTCTGCACCTCCTCTAATCTAAAGGTAATATCCATGTACAGCTCACAAATGACACTTCATATGGTGAAGGTTATGCAAAGTTGCAAACATCTGAAGATATTTCCTCTAAAAAAGAATGCATTCAAAAGGTGATGCAGGAGCATCCTGGGTGCAAGGGCAATCTTGCATCAACAATATTTTTTTTTCAAGTTTTAGTTAAGATTTGTTGTGTTTTCTTTTGTATGCAAGCATCTATAGATACTTCCTCTAAAAAAGAATGCATTCAAAAGGTGATGCATGAACATCTTGGGTGCAAAGGCACTGTTGCGTCAACCCATTTTTTTTTTTAAGTTTTAGAAGTTTTGTTGTGTTTTCTTTGGTTTTGGGTTGTTGCTTCAAGGAATTTTTAGAAGCAATTTGGGCAAATTGAAAGAATCACCTTGTAGAAGAGTTTAATGGGTATTTATAGCTTAGATTTGGTGAAGTTTCGACAAAAATTGATGAAATTATGGCCTTGCGGGTTTTTGGTCTATTATTGGCTTTGCAGAGTTTTAGACTTTTCACTTGTTATTGCACTTGTGGGATTCTTACATGCTACTGCACTTTGGCATCTCTGCAACGATTTAGTTGTTGTAATCACTAGGATCCAAATTGGCCTAAGTTACCGAATCGCTTTGCTGAGGGTGTCGTTTCTAGAGACGAAACGATTCAAATACTGTAACGGGTACAAATCGCTTTGGAATCGCATAGGAATCGGTTTTTCGCTTGTGGGTATGATTTCGGATTTGCAAAAACGGTTCGGGCTGTTTCTGGTAATGATGTGGCGATTCCACCTCGCTTTTTGACCATTTTGAAAATGTGTTTGACCATTTTCATCGAATTTCGCACATTTTAGGTCTAAAATGTTTAACGAAAACATGGATTTCACGTGTTATCAATTGCAAAGTGTTTTGTTTCGTTTTTCACTTTGGCTGCGAGTTTCATTTAACTTTCAGTTTCCAGTTTCCAAGCTTTTACCTTCCCACACCTCGGACTTTGACAAGTTGCACAGAGAAACCTTCAATGCGCGCCTCAAACTTCGACCAGTTGTAGAGAGAAACCTTGACGACAGAGAAAGAAAGAAACACGTGACACAGAAAGAAACGCGCGCGACACAAACTTCTTTAATTTTTTTAAAAAATGAAAAACTTCAACCCAATAATATATATTGTCATTAGATAATATAAATTGTATTTTTAATTTTTATTTTTTAGTTTAAATTTAATTTTTTTAATGTTTTAGTCTTTAGATATTTGATAATGATATTTCGTAATGCTAATACCTAGATAAATAATAATATGTATTATAATTTTGAATATTTTTTACTGTTTATATTATGAATATATTATAATTTTGAATATTAAATATTTCATAATATATATTATATATAATTGTTTACATATTTCATAATATATAAATTTATAATAATTAAATAATAAATTATTAATATATATAACTTTTAAAATATGATTTTAGTATTTAGTATTTAGTATTTTACATATTTAATATTTATGATTTCATAATATTATACGATTTATTATTTTACAATTTTACTTATAGTCTTATATAATTAAATTATTAATAATATATATAATTTTTAAAATATAATATATATATATTTATATATAACTTTTAAAATATGATTTTAGTATTTACTATTTACTATTTTACATATTTAATATTTATGATTTCATAATATTATACAATTTTTTACTTTACAATTTTACTTATAGTCTTATATAATTAAATTATTAATAATATATATAATTTAAAAAATATAATATATATATATATATTTGAATATTTTATTGTATTTTTGTACGAACGTACTTGATTCCGTACCCAACCCCCCAAAATTTTTTGTTGTACCCACGTACTTGTACCCATGCTCGTACCTGCTTCGACAACCTAGGAATTGGCACAACTTCCTAACTGCTCGAAGGATAAAGTGAGATCAATACACACATAGGAAGTCAACCATCAGAGAGGGAGATGGTTCACCATTAGAGAAAAGACGATAGAGACAAAGAGAAAGGCCACAAGGAGAAGGTCAAATTGATAATGTGAGCAAAGATGTGTTTAATGTCTTGAAGTAGAACTTTTGTTTCCAATGAACATGTTGTATTCATTCAGAGAATTAATAAAATCAAATAGATCTCCTCGTTTCGGTTGGCTTCCATTGTGATGAGAGAGTTGTGGGGGTTGTGTGATTGGGCTGCTTGATAGGGTTCCCTGATCCCGACTACATCAAATGGTATAAGAGCTAGTAGTTTGTTGGGAGGTGTGATGAGATGTGTTGCAGAGCATGGTTTGCTCGCTAGGAATGAGTGTGTATGAGAGATTTTGAGGAATGAGAGTGTGTTGGCTGTCCTCCGATAGGGATTGAAGCTAGGTAGAAGATGCAAGATCCTCCATAGTGGAAGTGGGTAGAGGAAGCATAAGAGGTGCATCTTTTATGGTTCCTATTGGGTAGAGGATAAGTGTATGAGAGAGTGAGTTTGTTGTAGGAGTCATGTAATTGTAAAAGAGAGTTGTCCTCCAATAGAGATTGAGGTTGGGTAGTAGGTGCACGGAGTTCCTCCATTGAGAGAGAGTGGGTAGAGGAAGTGAGAGATACGTCTTCTAGAAATCTTTGTTGGGTAGAGGATAGGTGTGAGAGTGAGTTTTTGTTGCGGGTATGAAAGAGGACCTGTAATTGCTGAAAGAGACTTGTGAGTTGGTGTGTACCTGAAGGTGTGTATGTGTAGGTTGCGGGTTGTGTGAGGTTGTGTGTGGTTGAAGATGTTGTGAAGAAAGAGCATGATATTAGTTGTGGGGAAGGCTTTAGAAATTTCATTCCTTGTGTAAAGAGAGAAGAGGTACAAAGTTGAGATTAGCAAGATGCAAAAGAATTTGCAAGTGTTGAGAGAGAGTAGAATGGTAGTGTAGAGGAAAGAAGAGGAGAATATGAGTTTATATACATATAAACCTGTGTGTTCAGAGGAAGGTGAGGGAGGAAGAGCAGAGTGTCATGTTGATGACACTAAAGAAGAAATCTATAAGGATAAAGAAGATGGAAGAGCTGTAGCAGCGTGTCTTAGTGAAGGCATGGAGGTGTTGATGGTAGAGGGTGAGGAGGACATTGTTGCAGAAGCAGTTGAGTGTCCTTTGGAGGACATAAAGATTTTGAGGAGTGAAGAGCAGTAGAGCATAGAGACAATGGTTGTAGATTAGGTGTGATAGAGGATGAGAAGATGAAAGGTGTTGCAACAGAGGATGTTGAAGAAGAGGTATGTGCAGATGGGATAGTGAGGGTGGCAAAAGAGATGATTGAGGAGGTGGTCAGTGTAGAAGAGGTTGCAGTAAAACTTTGGTGGAGGTTGGGTTGTGGTGGACATAGGTCTACAAAGAGGAAGAGGAGTAAAGGGCATATTTGGTGGAGGAGGATAGTATGTGTCACAATTAGATGTTGGAAGAAGAGGAAGAAAACTTTTGATGAACTTGCTTCAGTGATGGAGTTCGTTGCAGCAGGTTGTTACAACTTGGAATGGTAGTTCTACTACCCAACTCCATTACGTGAGCCCAAACTCACAATTTTTTTTACCTCAATTGTCTGATGTAGGAGCATCCTAGGTGCAAGGGCAATCTTGCATCAACCAATTTTCTTAAAGTTTTAGTTTTGTTGTGTTTCCTTTGGTTTTGGGTTGTTGCTTTAGGGAAGTTTTAGAGGCAATTTAGGCAAATTGAAAGCATCACCTTGTAGAAGAGCTTAATGGGTATTTGCAGCTTAGATTTGGTGAAGTTTGGACAAAAATTGATGAAGTTATGGCCTTGCGGGTTTTTGGTCTATTATTGGCTTTGTAGATTTTTAGACTGCTGCCAGTTGTGGGCTTTCGGGCCACAACAGAACTTTAGCGGAGGATTTCAAGTGAATCGAAACTTCGTTTGGTCAAATTGTTTTGCTGGTTCCAATAACTTTTCTTGCACACTGAACCTTCCGTGTAGTAGAAACTATGACGTCATCTGTCTTTGCGGGAATCTCGTGCACATCTGGAGTTTGCGGATTTTTTCGTGGACAAGTGGATTTGTGGAAAGATGCCACTGAACCAGATAAGTGTGCTGATCAAAAGGTTCAGTTCAATAAGCAACTTCCACAAGAAGGACATGTGCGGAGTGCAGGGTTTTTCAAATGATCTGGCTATTTGCGGGAATCTATTAGTGAAACGGTTTACAAAACATTCACTTCCTATTGGTTTGTGGAATTTGGTTGGTTTGTGGGTTTCTCTTGGCCATTTGAACTTTGCGGGTAACATCAAGCACATTGAATATTGGCAAGTTTAATCAACCAGTTTAGATGATTAGTTCTGCTGATGACATCACCATGTATGATTCTGGAGTTTTTTTAGATTACTGAACATGAAGCGAAATTTCCTATTTGATCTCGTCATTTGTGGATTTTACATCTGCATCTGCGTCTATGGACTTTTGGTTTGCTACTACACCTTGCAGAAACCTTGAGGTCATTTGAACCTTGCAGACTGCTCACTTGCTACTGCACTTTGGCGTCTCTGCAACGATTCAATTGCTGTATTCACTAGGATTCAAATTGACACAATTTCCCAACTGTCTGAAGGATAAAGGAAGATCAATACACGCATAGGAAGTCAACCATCAGAGAGGGAGATGGTTCACCATTAGAGAAAAGACCATAGAGACAAAGAGAAAGGCTTATGAGGAGAAGGCCAAATTGATAATGTGAGCAGACATGTGTTTAATGTCTTGAAGCAGAACTTTTGTTTCTGATGAACATATTGTATTCATTCAAAGAATTAAAAAAATCAAATAGATTTTCTTGTTTCGGTTGGCTTCTGTTGTGATGAGAGTTGCAGGGGCTGCATGATTGGGTTGCTTGATAGGGTTTCCTGATCCCGACTGCATCAGAAGGGAACAGTTATTCATTAGTTTGAACAATAAGCATTATTCTAACATTTTGACTCTAGATATAGTTATCAAAGCTTCAGCCAACATTGACCTTTGCAGAAATGAATTCTGAGGGTTTAACTGGTATGCCTTATCATTTCCAGTCAGCTATAATAATAAATGGCTATTATAGAAGGAAGACAACACAGAACCTCGACTTACAGAGGTAGGGCAATGCAAAATACATACAGGGAATGCATAAAAATGCTGGAAATGCAACCCAGGGCCAATATTACCTTCCATAGACAGCCATACCATGAATTAACAATCTAAATCTGGTACACAGACATCACTATCAGCCAACAAAAAATTATTAAATTTATGAGCAGCACCTAAACCAGAAAAAACCTCATAAAATGGCATCCAGAATCAACTCAGCAACAAAAGAATGCTCTCAAATTTGGACAGAGTCATATCAGATTGATCAACTAGTCTTAAATGAGTGAACAACAATACAATAGAAGGGAATCCACTGATTTATCGATCCAGCAACAAAACAATACTGTCAAATTTGGACTCAGTCATATCAGACTGATCAAATAGTCTTAAATAAATGAAAAACAATAAATAGAATGGGAATCTGCTGATTTATCAACCCAGCAACAAAAGAATGCTCTCAAACTTTGATTTAATCATCAAGCAGAAAAGAAACAAACATAAATAAGAGAATGGCAGCAATATAGGAAAGAACTTACTGATATGGTGTTTAGGGTCTGTCCAAGTTCCTGGTAAAATTGCTGCAGTGTCCTTCCTCAGCTCAAACTGTTCGAAAAAGAAAACCTACTGTACTCCTCATGCCTCCCTTCCTTTTCTCAGAGAATGAAAATCTGCCCAAAACCTTGCCATCAATTCAAATTAAATCCTCCTCACGACGTCCTGTGGCATCTAATAAAATATGCATATTTTCTCTAGGCTGGATGCCCTCCTTCAAGGCATATAGGGGCAGATTTATTGCAGGGGTGTGGGTTATTCCATGGGTGGTATGCTGCAGGCTGACCAAGCCTTTAATCTTGACCACCCCTCTTTCATTTCAGCCCAACTCAGTTGAAACTTGCACACATGCTTATCTTTTCCCATTTGACTTAGCCTTATTCTTATATGATCAGTGAATAATGATTTATCAATGGTGATAATATTTATTTATTTTATTTGTGCTTATGTTTATACATATAAATATATTCTATTCTATTATATTTAATATTAAATATTGCTAATGACTAATCAAGGACATTTAAAATTAGTTCGTTATTGTCCCCATGATATAAGTATATTCATAAACAAGGGTGCATTAAAGTAGAACATGCAAACACATTTCCTAGTGTCAAGCATATGCATTTAGGAAAGAACTACAGACTTGACCGATCAACAAATGAAACCATACTGAGTACTATAAATGCATACCAGGTACTTGCTTCAGCCAAACCGAATTATAGTACTGGCATTGATAGAGCTGTTATAACAAAAGCAAAATTGCCAGTAACAGAAAGTGACATTCAGATGAGCCCAAACCTGCAAATATTACATTTCTAGGTAAATAATTGGGCTCAATACAAAGACATATAAACCAAAAAACCAGGTTAATACATCTATTTTGAAATATTCCGAGCCAAATTTTTTCGTTTTTTTCAATTTACAATTAACAACATTACAAAGCAGTGCACCCGTTAAGGTTAGATGAGAAAACCAAAACGTGCAAGAAAGCAACTCTAACCAGAATGGCACCGATGATGGTGAGCATTGGTCAAAGGATCTAAAATAAACTGCTTATGCTGGAAAAGGAACTCGACGCCAAGTATGTGCTACCCAATCCAAAGCGGAGTGAGTGGCGACCATATGACGGAGTGAAAACAAAACGATGCTTGAAAGAAAGATGCTGAGAAATGAAACTACTCAACAC
>VDFB02000003.1:493147483-493162435 GCA_007258455.2 Sequoia sempervirens
TTTTTCCCCTGTGTGATAATAGAAGAATAATTCTCTAAATTGATGAACCCAATGGTACAACTTTTTTTACTATCCATTTCTCCTTCAAAATCATTAGAAAGAGACTTTTTTTAAGTTTATTTTAGTGAAAAATAAAAATTCATATCTCATGAGGGATGATCCTATGGTTATTGAAGTTTCTATTCATAAAGTTAAATCATAACCCAAACTAGAAAAAGTATATGAATATTTTCTAACTTGAGAGTTATTCTTATCAAATTTAAGAGGTCAAGGATGTGTCCAAATAATATAGATTGAGAAATTTTGTAGCATAGGTTGTTACAATCAACATTTTAAGTCAAGTTGGCTCTTTTTTAGGACCTTTAGAAATTTCCTTATTCCATCAAAAAACCTACACTTAATATAATTTATTTCCTATACATGCCTATTTTTAATCATTAGAGGGGTCTTAAATTTTTATTGGACAACTCTGTCACTTAGGAAAATTTAAGAACAAGAAGAGCTTCCAGGATTAGGAAAATTTAAGAACAACAAGAGCTTCCAAGATTTTAATAATTATCCACTTGCACAACCATTACAAGAAATATATATCTTTGATTCTAAAGTTGAAGAAGGAGAATGATACCATAGTATTCCCATAGTATATTTTTAATCATTATAGCCCATAGTATTCCCCTTTCTACTACTAGAGGAGATTCTGAAGTTGAAGAAGGAGAATGATACCAAACAATAGGATTCTTGAGGACAAAACCAACATCAAAATTGCTTTATGATTTTGATACATCTCATCTTAGGTGTGGAATTTAGTGTAGATTTTCTTTGAGTGCTTGAATTTTATATTATTTTTTGTGAGAACCAAAATCTTTTAGAATAATAATGACACTTGGTCAAGCCATGAAAGGTAAAAAATTGAATGCTCTTGCAAGAGTTAAAAAATATGAAAGTTTGCAATACAATCAAGATGATAACATAAAAGGATGGAATAACTCCCAATAAATTGGAATTAATAAAACTAGTTAAATATGTAAATTTATAATGCAAAGGAGAGAAATTTCCAACTTTAAAATTGACATGAAAATTCATGCAAGCAAAAGGAAAGAAAGTATACCTAAGCAATCTTATATCCAAAAAAGAAAAAATCTCTAGATAGGACATATCCATGAGAAGTAGGAATATTATAAAAATATGCTACATTAACAAACCCCCCTAGAGCATAGCTTATGTGGGTACAAATAAATTAGGTCTTGACAACTATTCCTAATAATGTATGCAAGTATAATGCAATCTCTCATAAAGTGGAGAAAGGGAGAACACCCAATGGGAAAAAAGATCTCCCCTCAAGAGAGAGAAAAGAAAGTGAAGAGGACTAGAAGGTCCCCCTAAAGTGGATTATTTTTCTCAAGTAGATTGAAGCCCAAGAAGAGCTTGTATAAAAGGTTTGGTGAAAATGTCAGCAACCTACTCTGAAGAATGGAAAAAGAGTAAGTCAGTGACCTAACTATGAATGATCTCTTGAATGTAGTGCATGTGAATATATATGTGTTTGGTCTACCATTGTTAAATTAGATTCTTGCATATCTAGATGGTTCTTTAATTGTCACAATAAATGATTGTTGGCTACCTAAACGAAATTCCAAACTTAATTAGAATCCCCTTAAGCCAAATAACCTTAGTAGTTTCATTAACAACCCCCTATAGTTTTCCTCTATGGATGATAAAGCAATATAATTTTGATTCCTTGTAGACCAATTGATAGGACCATAACCTAGAGAGAAATTATAACCTAAAGTGGAATTATGATTCTAAGTATCCCCAACCCTATCTAAATCTATGAATCCAGCTAATTCAACTTTTGTACCTGTAGACATGTAAACTTGACTTAACACTTATCACAAACTCGAAATGTCTCAGAATGACCCTGAAACGACTTGGAACAACTATGAATCAACTCAAAACATCTTGGAATGACCCCAAAACAACTTAGAACAACTCAGAATCAACTAAGAATGTTTCAGAATGACCCCAAAATGACTCAGAACAACTTTGAATAAACTCGGAACGTCTTAGAATGACCCTGAAACGACTCATAGCAACTCTAAATCAACCCAAAATGTCTTGGAACAACCCTAAAATGACCCAGAATGAGTCTGAATCAACTTAGAATATCTATGAATTAACTTGGAATATCTTGGAACATCTCTGCAACAACTCAGAGCATCTCATAATGCATCAAACAACATTCAAAACTCTATTTCCTCTATTAATCAAGTAATAAAACATTATTTGATTAATTCGCATTTCATCATTTCGACTAATTAAATGAATTACATTTATTTAATAAAGGCCTAATCTTATCTTATTTCGTCCTGATTAGTCAAACAACACTAATCATTTGATTACATCACTAATTCACCTTATCCCTCAAAATTAATTGAATTATAAAATTATAATAATTTAATTATCACACTTCCCTCCAAAATTTGAATAATTAAATCAAATCAAATCAAACTATTCAAATTGGAAAAAATCAAAATCAAAATCAAAATAGAATTAATTAATTAATTAATATCCCTCACCCACTTTTTGATTAAGTAAATCATGGATTGATAACTAAGCAATCTATTTTGCTAACTCAACCATCTAATTCCTAACTAAACCCTAATTGATCAATCAATTGCTAACTAAGCAATCAAAATCCTAACTAGCCAATCTATTCTTCAATCACCCTAATTGTGCAATCAAATTTGCACAATTTCCTCATGTCTAAATCCTCTCAACTCATTTTGACCATTGATCTAGATATTCTCCAACGTGATCTTGACCATCGATTCAAAATTTCTTTTTCTATATAACAAGCCTTTCTCTTCACAAATAATGACCAGAATTTCAACTTACCTTATGCAATGAAGTTTTTTCAAGAACACCATTGAGAGAGCTTCATCATTTCTTCAAGAACAAACATCGATCATCAAGCTTTTGCATATAAGCAATGGAGGCTTTGCAGTGATATGAACAACCCAACATCATGTAAATATACTCCAACATGGGATGGAAATCTTTTCTTTTGTTATTTGAACTGGTTTGAATATCTTAGGATCTCATTTCATTCACATAGCTTAGATTTGCACATTTCATGAATGATGGAATAGGATAGATGAAGTGTTTTTGAATTAGATTAGTTTCTGATTTTAATCTTGCACTTTGATCTTGTTTTTCATTGTATTTCTTGATGGATTCCTTCCCCCTCACACATTCTGGCACGCTCGATGGGACCTAGGTCCTCACTAAAATTTTTGAGCTTTTTCTAGAAGATCAACGCCTTTGCCACGGGAATGGCACTTTTTCTCTGAAACTAGTTCCTTTGCTCTAAAACCCACACTTTTTCTTTTTGTTCTAAGTTTGCACTATATAGAAAATTTGAGCTTTTTCTAGAAATTTTGAGCTTTTGCAAATTTGTTTTTCTAATCTTTTTATCTTTTTTTTGAGCATTTACTTTGGAAGTCAAGTGCATGGATCCTACACTATTGTAATGAACTTGCTAATGTTTGCTTGTTTTGCAGGAACTAATGGGTTTTATCCAAGATTTGAAACACATTGATTTATTTTATGAAGAAAAGATGATCGATCCAAGTTATTTGTAGATCTACAAGGATTTTTATTAACTTAGGAACTTTCTTTTGGTGCATTAAAATTAACAACAACAAACTCCCACATTTGATTTGGTGTTGCTAAAATGAACCATTCTTAAGTTTTCTAAGTTACGAATTTCCTTTCCGATGCTCTAAAAAGAACAAACAACAACTGTCACATTTCAAATTTGGTGCTTCTAAAATGAACATTTTCAAAGCTTTCTAAGGTAGGAATCTCCATTTTGGTGCTTAAAAATGAACAAAACAACTCTCACATTTCCAATTTGGTGTTGTTAAAATAAACCATTTGAAGCTTTCTAAAGTAGGAATTCTCTTTTGGTGCTCATAAAAAGAACATAAAACACTTCAAATTTGGGCTCTAAAAATGAAATACACTTCTTATGTTTCTCTTAAGAAGTTAGAAAATTTAAAAATTGGTGCATAAAAAGAGTGCAAAAAGTCTTCTTCAATATGTTGACAAACGCTCGATGAATACCTGGTTACCATTAATGACTAGGCCTGATTTTCATAGAAACACTTCAAACTTTGGGGCTTAAAATGAACAAAATGTTTTTTGTTATTTTTACACCATTGCTATCTTAATTTCTTGATGTCTTGAACATTTCAATTTGTGAGAAAGATAAAAATAACTTTTCATTTTTTACTCACATATTCTTGGGGATAACACTGAGGTTTGTAGAAATGAACTCAATTTGTATATATTATCTTCTAAGGTAATGTGATTAGATTGGCAAGCTCGGCGTGTTTTGTCTTCTCTCCTGTAACCATTTTAGTGGATATTGGGTGATAAAAGAAAAATCCCTTTGAGCTCAATTTATCTTTTAAAGTTTTACCTCTTTAGAGGGCCCCATTTCTATTGAGACATGCCAAAATTCTACATTAGAGAACTTTATAGGGTAACCTAAGTGCCTTTGTTCCGACTACTCTTTGGGTATACACTTTAGAGGAGGAAAGTTCATCACTGCTAGGTGCGATGTCCCATATCGTATATATTCTTCCTCGCATTCCTAGCAGATGTAAAACCTCAAAGGGCTAGGGAAGGTTCTTAATTAAGAAAATGCCATGTAGGTGCCAAATAATATCCCTAGGAATATAACTGAGCCAATTGTTTTAGAAGCCACTCTTATTTATCCAAACATTCTCTCAAAAGTAGCATCAAAATTCATTTCTAAGAAGCATTTACAGTCCAACACTACAGCCCGCGCTTAAGGGAGCCCATGTAAACTATCTCTCGGTGAGCATGAGGCAGGCCCACCTAAGAGGATGGTTTCTCTCCACTAGGGTTGTAATTGTTTGTTAATGTTAAACTTATCCAATTACATTCAAAAATAATTGTGACATCAAATTATGTGTTTTATTAAAAGAAAAAGAACACATCAAAACAAAAATTGAACAAAGATGATCAAATAACAAACCCTTTGATTTAGTGTATACTTGCGAAAAAAGCCTTATGTTTGCACTCCTTGAAAGGATTTATCCTTAAAGGTTTTCGAACATTTCAATTTTATTTTTAGGCTGCATTGATCAAAGTAAACACTTTGGTAAATATGGCTTGGGTGTTGTGATTTCACAACTTGAGCTATAGACATTTAGCTCACATAAAGTCCATGCTTGTGAGTCAGTCCAATGCTATTATATCATTTTCCATACTCAAGAACACAAAGGAAGAAAACACAAAGAGGTTACAAATTTTCATTCCAACTCATAATATTTTTGATAAACACTTAGGGGAAAACAAACTAAAATTGCTTATCAAGTCATTACTTGAACAAGACACTTGGAAAATCATATTGGTCACAAAGTCTATCACTCATTATTCTGATACTACTTATTTGAAATCAAAATCCAATAAAACATTAGGATCATTCCTCCACTCAAAATTTCTATAATATTAATAGTTACTTGGAACTCACAGATAGTTCAAGTATCTTTCCCACAACATATCCTCTAGATTAGGAAGTGGAATATCGACCCTAGTTCTTTAGCATTTTGATTTTCAAAAACTAGCTACATTCCAAAACAACACTCAAGCCTTAGGGTTTTTTTAAAAGTTTCATAGAAAACCACCCCATACTACCACACCTTATGACCATTTGGTGACCCACAACTCTCATTCAACAACTAGGCCTTGTAGCACCTATTATTCAACTAGGTAACACACATATTGAAGGCTCCCAAACTGACATCATAAGTAGTTTAAGAACTTTCATTTTTGAGAAAAATTAAACACCCCACCAATTTCTCACCACATCCATCATCTTAGACAAAGAAGAAGAGAAAGTAGACATAGTAGTCAAAAGACCTATATTACCACAACCTGCATGGCAATAAATATACATCCCTCATGCTTTTTGGAAAGAAAAATATCCTTAGGTTCTTGCAAGAGCAAGATCCTTAAATGAAAATCTATACTTAGGCTCTCAAAGAATCATCCTACAATTTTTTTTTCCAAAGGTTTCTTCTCAACGAGATATTGCAACCGTCAAAACTAGCTAGATTACTTCTATTATTACTTTGCACCAATAGGCCACGTCTTTTCTAGAGAATAGGAATCAAGAAAACAATCACAAAATCTTGGTAATTTTTTATGACAACCATGAGGTCACAACATAGAAAGAACATGGAGGCCAACAAGAAAAAGGTGATAGCATCCCACCAGTAAACACCACAAATAGTGGAAGAGACTGATGAGGATATAAACCAAGTGACCTTATAATTGGGTATTGAGTATCAAAACATCCCAAAAACATGTTGATATATTACCCAAATTACTCTTATCAAGGGCGACAACATCAAATAGGGCAACATCAGGGATTTCAAAATCACCATCAAGGAAAAAATCCAAAACATCAAATTTCCCTAGATAAAATTGAGAGAGATCTTGAGGAAATTAAATGAAAACGAAATACAACATATCATCAATGCCTTATTCAAGGTTGGGAAATTACATATCCACAACAAACAGACATCATTCCACAAACACCTCAATAGCCACATCAACAATACTTCCAAGATCTGCAATATCAAGAAGTGTCGCAACACCAAGGCATACCTCAAGTGCAATATCAAAATGTACCTCAAACACCATATCAAGGAGTTCAGAAAAATCAAGAGAAAAAAATCAAGAAAAGCCACAAAGGAAAGATTACCAACTAGAAAGGAAATTCACCCCTTTGGGAGAAACTTTAGAGGTAATCATCCATGAACTAGTACAATAGGAACTTATCAAGATCAACGACAGTCCAATTGAACCGAGCTTTAAACTCCCTTGGTATAACAAGTATGAACAATGTGAGTTCCATAAAATCAACGGTCACACAATGAATAGATTTTCTACACTCAAAAATATCATCCAAGACATCATTGATCAAGGAGAAATAGCTATTAAAGGGCCATCTACCAAGGATGACAATGATAATGTCTCAACCTCAAGATTTGAAAGCAATGATCAAGAGCTATCTATCATTGATCACATTGACAATGTCTCTACATCATCTAGTGAGCAAGAAGACATACATCAAGAATTTAGTCCCAAGCATGATCAAAATAAATCACCCAAGTCGAGCAATGATCCAGTTCAAAATATATTGACATCATCCAACCACATGATAGTACATATTGATGATCAATAGACTCTTAAGCCAACACTTATACCCAATACAAAAAATCTAAGCCAAGAGCCCATATGCCCACAATTTGAGGAAATCCAAGGATCTTTTGTAGGAAATCCTTTCTTTGAAATTGATCCATGTCAAGAATGTGAACCAAAGCATGTCGAAGATAATACCATACAAATTCAAGATCAAGAAAGCTTACCATCAAAATATTACAATGAATTGGTAGATATCTTCCAAGACATCCAAGGCTTTCCAAAAGAACACATCCATATGCCAAGCACACATACATCTACCCATGAGATGCTTACTCCTAATGGACATGTAGATGATCTTCCTCCAAAACAAGAGTCTCGTACTCTTGATATCATTACCATGGAACAAGAGTCACCTACTCTTCACATCTGTACACATGATCAAGATATAGAAGAATCTATAGACCTATCAGAAAGTGATCAAGAAGAAGAGTTGAAATCAGAAACACCCTTCAGGAAGGTTGAAGACATTGAGCATGAAAATATGGAGCACAATATCCTAAAATAAACAAAGATAATGGACAATCTTGAGCATAAAAGTAGTGGGTATACACCAGTTAAAGGAGCACCAGTTGCTATATTTTGAAGGGCCGTCAAATTCTGGTATTTCACAAGACCAAGCCAAAGATATCAATCAGAAAGTTATGCCACATATGAAGGATCCTATCAGTGAAGAAGCTATCACATGTGAAGATACAAAATAGAGTAGAGAAGGATTAGCATCTTATTTACAAGGTAAATCAAATCCTATTGCAAATAAAAGTTTTCAACAGATGCATTATCAAGAGAAAGGATTATGCCTACATGAATAGGGCATCCTAGCACTAGTACAAATTATTGGCAATCCTAAGCATCAATGTCTTGGTTATTCAACAAGTAAGGCATCTAAACATATCAGTGATACCTCTCTAATACTGGGGGAAACTTTATCTAACACAAGCATCAACATAGAGAGCACAAAGTGTCCTTATGATAAAATTGCTACCAACGCTACAACTACCCATATCATAAACGCCACTCATCCATGTATTTCGAACTACATGATTGGGACACTATCAACAAGATAAAAGCCATACCTGCTATGTGAAATGTCATTGAAGCAAAGAATCGTAAAATAAATGAGATGTAAGAAATATTCAAAGGGATGCAAAAGAAAAGCAAGAAGTAATCATCCCGACAACCCATTAGTCAAGAAAACTATGGGGAAAATCAAAAGGGAAGCTCCATCCATCGCCATGCCCCATCGTAATGCAAACCCTCGAAGCGGCGAAATACCGGCATATGGTCCCATCAGCAGTCTCCAACGAACTCATTCACCGGTCGGTCGCTTTCCGGTATCCGTGTTTTCGAGACGTGCTGAACCGCCCAACCGGTCCCACCGTTTCCCACCATCCATAACCCAAAACTCTTCATCGTGCCAGTGAAGGGCACAATAGTGGTTTACAATTTGATGGAGGAAGGAAAACTGAAAAAGATGACTTATGGAAAAAAAAAAGTGGATTTTGTGGGGTTTGTATTTGTTTGTAAGCCAGATCTGAATCGCGCGGTTCGATTTAACTCTGGTTCTGGTTGTTTTTAACCCTTTAAACTTTTTTCTTCAGCCAAAAATAAAAAAAAATGCATATGAATGGGTTTGAGCCGGACCTCCCAAGAGGTCTCACTCAAATCCAGGGCCTTGAGCTTAACCCTAGTCTCAATGAACCCTCTAGGGCTCCACAAGGGGTCTACTCAGGAATCCCCCCAAATCCTTTGCCACACATCCTCTCCTAGACACAAAACCCGCAATTTTGGTGCACTTCAAAGCTTGGGTTGAGGGATGAAATGTGGAGTGAATTCCTTCTACAACCTAACTAACTGTGCATTCCTCGAACGAGCCATCCAATGAATATATAATTTTAATATGTTTCTGGTTTTATTATGCATTTTTTATTTACTAAACATAGGTTTTCTATCTAAAACTAAGGTCTCTATTCCGTAGAGACAAGTGGAAAAATAGAAGATTATAATTTATTTTTTTTTTAAATATGAGTGCACCAGATATTGAAGCCCTTGATCCAACAAAAAAAGAAGAGAAGAATTTTGATACATACAGTAAAAGTTATGCGTTATACGGTTGCGCTATGTCTGAATTGTCATTTGATTGACTTCGAAACTTGATTAAAGAAATAATATTCAATAAAAAAATTTCTAATTCAAGTGGAAGGCCTAGAGCATTGGACTTTTTAAAATCTAAATTCGAGAATTATAATTTTATCCTTCATGGAAAAAATTATGCTTATAATGGCAAGGCGCTACTTTTTATGTAAAAATGCTATTTTATGAAAAACTAGTTTTCATGGAGATGGAAAAGAAGTGCAATCTAATTCCAAAAATTTAAAAAATTTAGAATTCCATGTAAAAATGGATTTGTATTCTTAGTTTACATCGCTCTCAAATTCTTTTCACTATTGAAGGCTATAGGTGCCTAAAATGTGAAGATTTGCTTAAATAATTTTAGTGTCCACTCAGCCGCTAAAATTAGCCAAACCACTATTGTGGGATCACCCACAGGGTAAATAACTTTTTATTATAAGGACTCTAAGGGAACTCTATCATGATGTGCAAATCTAGTATCAATAAGGAAGATAAGGATTATCACTTGGGTTACATTCAAGCACTCGTATCCTAGAAAAAAAACTCCAACAAGTATCATTCGCACATCATTCAAGCACCAACAACGTCTACATCAGCACCACCAGGCGTTTCAAATATGAGCATAACATTATCAGCATGATGAAAAATTGGTAAACATGCATCTTGTGTGACATCAAAAAAAAAAAATCAAGAAAATAGTCAAGAGAAAAATTGTCCTCCAGTGAAAACCACTATGGTGGTGCTTTGGACAAGTACCATGATGAAAACCTGGAAAATAGGTGTCATGTGTAGAATCGAGCATCTACGTGTGCCAATTTAGGTGGAAGCATCTCACCATATCTATAATAAGTCCCATCCATTTTTATCCAACACACCTTGATCTTGACAAATGTTTGGTATACACTTTACACTTGCTTATGGAAAACATCTTGACATGAGTCATTATCATTGATCCTATCCTATCCAACATTATTTGAGCCATGAGGCATTCTCCAAAGGAGCATACTTTATCCAAATGTGTTATCCTATCACAAGTTAATCCATCACCTACATTGCTAGACATTGGGGGCAAGTACTTACATCTTGCTTTAGAATAAATCTTGATCTATGTCTTCTAGCTTACATTATGATCTAGGAATTATCCAAACAACAAGGTGTGCCACATGGTACCCTTTTCAATTAGTCCCATCAACAAGGTATCCCTCCAACACACTATTAGGGTAACATTTAGAACAATTTGTCCCAACAACGTGTACCACCGACACACTACCAAGGTAACATTCAAAGATACCAACAAACATGGATATTTCCTTCACTAAAAAAATATAGGATATCAATAGTTGCTTGGACCTCACAACTAGTTCAAGTAAGCTTTCCCATAACATATCCTCTAGAAAGAAAAAGTGAAATATCAATCTGAGTTGTCAACATCTTACACCCTAGGCAAGAGTGTAAAATTCCAAAAAAATGGAAAAAGGATAAAAAAATCCAAAAACATCTAAAAACCACAAAAGAATAAAAAAAATTGAAAAAAATAATAAAAAAACATCATGGGGTTATTCCTTCACTCAAACAATCTAATATATCAACATTTTCTTGAACCTCACAGCTAGTTCAAGTAGATTTCCCACAACATATCCTCTAGACATAGAAGTAGAATATCAATCTAGATTATTAATGTTGTATACCCAAAGATAGTTTATGCTTTGAGTCAAATAGTTGAACTACGTGGTCTCTGCGTGTACAATGTAGGCAAGGATCATTAGCCCTTGAGACCCTAGGTTAGTCCCCTTAGGTTTTGAACATGCTTTATTTCAACTTAGTAAAAACACACAGAAAAAAAAATGTCAAAACATAGCAAATCCAAAACCATTCACAAAATAGAAAAAGGTCAAAAACACTCAAACCAAGCGAACTACGAGCCTCTGCATGTATAAATTAGGCAAGGCTTATCTTTGATGAGCCCCTAAGACCCTATGTTAGTCCCCAAAAAATGTCAAAAACAACATCATAAAACTTATAAAAATCACAATCACAATCCACAATAAGACATCATCCACCATCACAATCCACCATAAGACATCATCCATAATAAATAGATCATCACAATCACAATCCACAATAAGACATCATCCATAATAAAAAGATCATCACACTCACCCTTTGAAAAAACAAACAAAGCAAACATCAACAATTGAAACCTTCAAGCAAACAATCGCGGAAGAATTCGATCGCAAAATTGAACTAAACAAATCCAAGTATCAAATACCTATCATTTTGACAAGTCCCATCAACATCCTGAGATATGTCTTAATAGATCCATTCCTATGATAGACATGATCAACAATGGATAATAGCCCTACCCCCAAAATAGATATGGCAAGTGATACTGCAACTTTGTCTTTTATCTTTTTTATAGTCTTATTTTTGTGATTTACATTATTGACTCATTCCCAAGATCTCTCGAGGATGTCTATAAGGATTTAAAGAAGAAGGAATGGGGGAAATTGAGCATCATTTCAAATTTTTTTTTGGATATTTTTGTAATACTATCATGGCGAATACTTGCTTTATTGAGTGTATGGAAGTTGTGTTGAAACAATTCGTGTAGTAGTTGCATGTTAGGTATTTCATACCTCTTTGTGTAAATGGTCTAAAATTCATGTTGCAGTTGCATGTTAGGTATTTCATACCTCTCTGTGTAAATGGTCTAAAATTTTTGTAGCATTTTCATGTTAAGGTGTCCTATACCTCTCTATGTGAGTGGTCCAAAAAATTTCCAACACAACCCAACTATATAATTTAAACAAAGTTTTTGTATGTCTAGTATGAACAAGAATACTCTTTGTTTGTAGAGTCAAATTCCACGCAATGGATACAAAGTAACCTTGGTCATTAATATGTTGGCGCATCGTATATGTTTGCTACATCAAACATGATTTTTCAAAAACTATGAAGCCTCCAAGTAAAGCGAAAGCAACTCATCACTATTGACATCAATTTTCTATCCATCATCATAATATTTCTTCTAACTAACATCCATCCTACATCCATAGTGTCATCAGTACATATCATGATGATAATAAACCAATAAAAACATCATGTATCATGTATGCGGCATACATCCATCTTATATCAACATGACATAAACATCATATATCAAAATGATATATTGATCATCCATAATAAAACATCATATGAAACAATATATGATTCATCCATCCATATCATATGCATACATCATCATACATCATCATCCAAGAAGCATAAAGTGAGAATGAATCGAAGAAGGTATATCTCATATATATCATCATAAAAAATGAGAGTACATCATCATTTGTGAAACAAGTGTGATAGGATAGTACAACATCATAAAAAATATATTATTCCTCGACTGGATCAATGAATATATATACAAAAAAAAATGTCTAAAATATGTCTCTAAATAACATCATAATAAAGATCAAGCATACTATCCAACAAAAAGGAAGCACTCTATAGACCAAGCTACAGACCACTGTTTGGATCTGGTTGTCTAACAAAATGACCAACCTACAATAATTTTAAACCCACAATATTAGGGTTTCACTCTAAACAGGTGGGAGACACATAATGACACAAAGCATGATGACAAACGATACTTAGGATGACAAACGAACACATGCTAAGGTTCTGAGCAAAAGCTAAAGTCAAATGTAATAGGAGTAAAAAACAAGGGTTTTGAGAAAATATTCAGAAAACACCAAACAAAAGTGAGCTTTTCAGGAAAAAGAAAGCTTTTCAAGCAAAAGCGAGGAAAAAAAGGCATGAAAATATGTCAAAGGTGAGGATATATGTCAAAGGAGAGTTTTCAAGACTTCAAACAGTCAAAGGTGAGCTTTTCAGGAAAATTCTCAAAAACAAAAGTGAAGATCCTAGTCAAAGGTGTGGAAAAATGTCAAAGGAATGGATTCTCAACATGCAAACATGAGAAAACCAAGGAAAATGCTTAGAAATCATAAAACTTTGCTATTGATCAGGACATTTTTACCTTATCTTCAAACGACCATATCTTGGTCATACAAAAGTATTTTTCAATGATTTTTTTTTAAAATGTGGTAGAATTTCATGATCTTTGCAATGATGTAGGTGGTTTTCATATTTTCTACAATTAAAATTTCCATTGGGGTCATGAGCCTGACCTCAAAGCTTGAAATTTTCAGTCAACCTCTCGAGGGGGCAGCATAGAGTATTACCAATCATTCCATGAAACATTGGGGCATAGCGGGGCATAATTTTTTTTAGAACACTTGATCTTAAAAACAAAATATTTGAAATAAAGCAACAGTACTTTGTATCAAAGAGGGGAAAAATGTAGACATGTAAAATTGAAGTTTAACACTTATCACAAATTCAGAATGTCTCAGAACAACTCCAAAATGACTTGGAACAACTCTGAATCAACTCAAGAACATCTTGGAATGACTCATAACAACTCTGAATAAACTCAGAACGTCTCAAAATAACCCCAAAATAAATCAGAACAACTCTGAATCAACTCGAAACATCTCAAAACAACCCTGAAATGGCTCAAAACAACTTTGAATCAACTTGGAGTGTCTCAAAACAACCCCAAAATGACTTGGAACAACTCTGAATCAACACAAAATGTCTCAAAACAACCTCAGAATGACTTTGAGGGTAAGTGCACCAAGATGGTCACACTTTTGTGGCCACAAAAGTGAAAAATGAGAAAAAAACGCGTTCGCGTTATAACGCGAACGCGTTTTGGCTTTTTAAAAGCAAAAAAAAAGTGAACATTCTTCATTTCTGTTTTTACTGATTTCCATTTCTGCCTGTGGCCAAAAACCCTGCACTACGCGCTCGTGTTGTTGAGGAGGTGACTTCTTCACATTTGATGAACTTGAGTTCAATTTTCTTCACATATGGCACCCCGACGACGAAGAGATGCAAGAGGTAAGTTTTGTTTGGTATTTGTAATGAATTTTTTTGTTTTAAATTGATTTTGTTTGTTTTAGTTTAGAAATGAATGATTTTTTTTTAATTTGTAGGAAATCCTCAACAAGCGGAGGAAAATCCTCAACCAAATCAACCTCAACAAAATCAATCTCAACAAAATCAACCTCAACAACAAAATCAACCTGCCCCACCATTCTCTCAATACCCTCCTGGCACTCAAGAAAATTTGAGGAGTGAAATTGAAAACAATAAAAAGAAGTTGAGGATCTTATTAGTAGGTTGAGTGATCAAAATTCTTCAACCACAAAAAGGATACATCTAGCAGATTCGTTGAAGGATTTGTTAAAAAATGTGGATGCAATTACCCAACAAATATCTGGATGGCAAAATAGGAGGCAAACATCAAGGGCATATTATGCGGTGGTATATAAACAAGTTAAAGATTTCAAAGATTACTAAAAAGATTTGTGCTCTCTATTCCATGACCTAGAGACAAATCAAAATCTCACCCTCAATGCAAAGAGGGTTTCCCTATCCATTGGTGCCACCAGCACAGTAGAG
>VDFB02000003.1:493162535-493190982 GCA_007258455.2 Sequoia sempervirens
GAATAATGAAAAATAAGCTTCTATTTATATGCATATGGGATGGGAAAAAAATTATTCTAGTATACATGGAATAACTAGATCCTAGTTTAAATGAATCAAGTAGTAAACAAACAAGTTATTTCATTGTGGAGTTTTTTGTTATTTAATGCATAGGTATGCACACCATATCTAGTAATTTTAGAATTTTGTTAAAGTGTCAAAAATGTATAATAGAGGTATAATTTGAATTGAATTTTCTTAATTATATTTGAATTGAATTTCAAGTTACTTGTAAAAAATGTATAATAGAGGTATAATTTGAATCTCGAATTTTCTTAATTATATTTGAATCACAAGTTAATAGTCAAAAAAATGTATATCCATAGGTATAATTGAATTGAATTTTCTTCTTAATTACATTTGAATTGAATTTGATGGTCAAAAAAGATTATATTTGCTCAATCATGGTTCATGTTGCTTAAGTCATTTGAAAAAAATATTTATTGTGATCAACATGAATGAACTTAATTATAAAGTGGCATTGATTTCCTAAAATTCTACTAAAGATCAAATGTATATTGAATATTTAAAGCAAATGCATACATATATCATGTGTAAACATGTAACCATAAGAAAACACACGTACATACATGTAAAGAGATTCAATGTATAAACATAACACATGTTATAAGCAAAGAGGCAAATGTATGTATATATCATATAAGAAAATGCATGTACATATCATATAAGTAAATTAATGTAAATTAGAGATCATCAAATGTCAAATAATAAAGATCAACAAATAAGCAAATGTATGTATATATCATATAAGCAAATGTAAGTTAGAGATCATCAAATATCGAATAATAAAGATCATCATATAATCAAATTTAAGTTAGAGATCATCAAATCTCGAATAATAAAGATCATAAATCTAGTGTACAGGGCCTAATATGAATGTCAACTCCTAGTCGAGTGACCATCTAAATGAGAATGGTCCTGCTCTGATAGATGTGTTGAGCCCTACAAATAAAATTGTGTATAGAATGTGTTAAATACATATAATTTATATTAAATAAATTTTATGAAAGTTATTTTTAAATGAACTTGTATTTTTAAATATCTATCTAGATCTATGCATACAAAATTATTGCATGTAAATATATACATGTGTATATATAAAAATTTAAAACTCACATGTCCACTAGTAGTAGATTCATCCACAGAGTCACATTGATCATGTACATGATCTGGACCAAGGCTAGGAGTGACATGAGGTATGTCCACCTATAACAATATATATACATATATATCAACTTACATGAATATCTAGTTAAAAAAAAATTTAAAAAATAATTAAAAAAGAATTGAAACATGCACATGCACACATATATGCACATCATCTGGTATCAGATGACCTAAGTCCTCTGAAACAGTCGCCTCCACCATATCCACCAAATGGTCAAGTGGCGAATAAACATATGCATCCATCCAGTCTATCCCATGTCATGCCAGGAATGATGAATGTAGAGGACTATGAAGGTGAGATGGCATCAATGATGATGAACCTGAACCAATCAACATATCAGTAAAACCCATAGTCTGTGTAGTTGCAGAATGAACTGTAGGTGGATCCTGATGTGCACTAGTGCTCGGCTGAGAGTGATGGGATATTGGAGCTGAATGGAATCTGTGTGCCAAACAATATTTGACATGCTCTATACCGATACCATTGTCTGATGCAATGTGGGCATATACCTCCAATAGGTCCTCAACCAAATAATGCAGAGTCATGCATGCCATATCTCCTGTAAGTGCATCAAGTTGTGTAGGAGTAGGGATGTTGGCCGTTGTAAGAGGATCCATGGTGGTCCACTATGTTGAAAATGGCATGGATCAGGAACGTCTAGACATCAAATACTGACTTACACGATCATCAGATATCCTAGTGGTGGCAGCCACAATGTCACCTACAGTTTCAATGCTTCCTTTTGGGAAGCAACGACAACCTCATTTGCTATGGGAGCTAGAGCTGGGGTGAGAGTAGGAGACCTCTCACCAACCAATGCCCTAAATACTGAGGCTAGTCTATATGCTCGATGATAGGTGGACCTATCAGCAATCCTACCACGCCCTTGACTAGCATATGGTGGAATGTCTAGGTAGTTAACTTTGAGGCCCAAATGGACCTCATGATACAACTGTTGAAAGAAATATAATGGAATCTAGTCATTGTTTGGGTATTGACCATGTGTTGTGAGAAATCATGGGTAGATCAATTCATCAATAGCACAATCGACACATCTAGTGACCTGGTATCCCCTAACCTTATGTACATTTTGATAAAAAGGAAAACAAGTGTTTTTTATCATTTCTTTGGTAACACTATCCTGTATTTGTTTAAGGGGAACATCACCATGTACTTCTTCCTGCATGCAAGAAAGAATAGCAGCTAAGTTCTATCTGGGGAAAATGTACTAGTCCTCTCAAGTTCATCTCTTATTTTTTCTAAACTATGTAATATTGACATGTATGGTCCAGAATATATCCTTGGGTTTGCACCCTATGCTAATGAGTCTCTCAATATTTTAATCTCATAAGTGGTATTTGCAAACAAAGAATCCTGAGGTAATATGATATGATATTTACAAAGTTATATATATGTATGTACACTCAAAAGAGCAATGCACTTTTGGTAAATAATATTATATCTAGATAAAGGAATACAAATTCAAAATAGTTGTAATAATTCGTACTCATCAATATTTTCATACCATTAACAAAAAAACATTCAACATCTATCATAGTTTTATTACTACAAAGATTCAAATTACTAGATCAGCATACAAAACATAAATCTTAAAACAATTCTAAAAAATTTAAATTTAAATCTATAATCTAAAATAGTTCTAAAATTAAATATCGATTGCATTGCCAAAGCATGATTTCTAACATTGCGGTCAAAATCAACTGGCCATTATTTAGAAGGCACAAGCCATGAAAATGAGACATGTAACACCCCTCCGTTTTGGCTCTTTGATCGGCAGTGTTCTTCCTTGTTTGATTGTGTCTAATTATGCTTTGAATTTGGAATTTGGTTACTTTTGACCGTTATCTGTTAAGCGATGTAATTATTATGTTTTGATGTGATGGTATTTTATTTAGATGTTATCTTTATGGCATGTTTTGGATCAATTAAGTAAATATTTGATTTAACAATGTTTTATGCTTTTGATCATATAATTGATGTTAGATGCACCAAAGAAGGGAGCAGTGATACTGTATTGGTGAAGGGACGGATTAAACACGCAGAAAGTGTCCTACCATTCGAGATTTCCTTCACGCAGTGTCGATCTTAAGGCATATATATATATATGCATTGTCTGAAGGCACTTTGTTCATGGTCGACAGCATATATTAACGTAATCTAACCCAGTTCATAATTGAGCGCGGTCCACTGGTTCAACGAAATCAGACAGAGATAGTAGCTGGCTCTCCGCGGCTGCCCGGCCACCCTATAGTAGTTGTCTAAGCTGTTGTTTTAATTTCTGGTCCATTTCGCCTTGAGTATTTATTTAATTTCAAATTTTAAAGCTTATTAAATGGCTTGCATAGTTAAATTGATGATTAAATGTATTTAGTTGCAAAGTTGAATGGTTATTTATTTTATTGATTAATTTGATTTAATTAATAAAATTAGATTGAGTTTATTGATTAATTAGATTAATGGTGATATATTAAATGAGATAGTTGTTTTGGCATGATTGTATATTAAGATTTAATTAAAAATAAAAGTAAAAATAATGTTTTGATAGTTAGAGTTAAATTAAAATAAATAAATAAATGAAAATGAAAATGTGTTTTTAATTTCACTTTTGAAAATTATTGATAAAGTAAATTCTTGGCAAAATTTGTATTCTTTTGTTTTAATGAATTTTGAAAAATGCATGAGATTGAATTAGAAATTGGAAAGTGTTTTGAAAATTTAAAATGGAAATATCCTCCAAATGATTTAAAAAAAATTTAGTGAGTGGGCTATTTTAGGGTTTTGGCCAAATTTGGGGAAAACCCTATGTAAGGAAATGAAACTTCATTTTGTTGGGAATTTTTTGGTTTTTGGTGGAGAGCTTTGTTGGGGCTGATTTTGGAGTTGAAGGAGAGATTGAAACCACCATTTTTGAAGGCTTCAAACTTGGGGAGAAAACACTAGGTTCATTCTTTGCTTTCTTCTATCTTCTTGTTTCCTTTTTTTGAAAGAGCTTTAAATTTGGAAATGTTGTTTTAGATTCAATAGAAAACCATGTGAAATTGTTTTCAAACCTTGCAAATTTGTGGTTGAATTTAGAAATGAAAACCAAAAGAGATTTGTTGTCAAAACTGGGATGTAAACCATGTTGTTGTGTTGAAGAATTCATTGTTTTGTTGCAAGATTTTGTTGGGAATTTGCACAATAAAACACACAAGTATAGTTAAAAATATACTAAGTTTTCATTTATTTATTTTCTGGTAAATAACCCTATTTTTTGTGAAGTTCTCTGTCTGTATATTTTGTGGGAGGAATTTATTTTTTTATATTTTAAAAAAAAAAAGTATATGAAATAAATTTATTTGTTTGGATTGTAGTAGGGAGGCATGGGAGCCATCCCCACCGCCGCCGCCGCCCATGGGAGGCAAGTCGCAAGTGTAAGCAATAACGGCTACCGCCTAGTAGTGCACGTCGAAAGCATCACATGTCACTGGTAGCTGATTCATGTGCCGAAGTACACATGCCACATATTAGGGCCCACGTACCTTCCTTAGGGTTGCCATTCCTATTAATATTATTTCAGTAATTTAAATTCATTCTTTGTCTTTTAACATTATTTTAATATTATTTATATTATATAATAATATATATTATATATATATTATGTATATATATATAATATTATTTTATTATTTGAATAATACCTATTTTATATATATATATATTATATATATATATCATATGCATTTTATATGTATATGTATATATATATATAATGTATATATGTATATTTTATATATGTTTTTAAATAGATTATTTAGTTGTATTTAATGTGGGTTACTTCAATGGGAATTAGTTATTTAAATATAGATGCATATAATGGTATTCAGATTAAATATATATTTTATGTGTATATGTTCTGTATATATTTGTATCCTTGCATAGATGAGTTTTTAGTTGAATAATGTATTCGAAGTTGGAACTAAGGTTGATTCTTTTAATTAAATAAAATTTAGTTGGTTAATTTATTCTATGTTGAAATAAAGATTAATTGATTTTAACTAAATGTTTTATTTATTAAAATGTTTGATTATGAATATAATTGTGAAAATTAGAGTTAATGATTGATTTATTTTAATCAAATGACTTTATTTATTAAAATGTTTTGATTATGGAATATAATTGTGAAACTTAGAGTAAAGGATTGTTTTTTTTTAATACTTCAATGTCGTGAAATGAATTTGATGTATTTGATTGGATAAGTGCAAGTAATGAAAATTGAGATTGACTGGATTTAGGAAATCCTAACTTTAGCTTATTTAATGCTTGAAGTGCCTTTTAGTGTTGATTTGTTCTTTCTCAAGGTTCACAAAAATAGAGTAAATGTTTTAAAGTCTCCCAGATAGGGTTTCATTTATTTGTATGGGTTGTCATTATGATAGTCAACCTTTGGATTGTATTGGGTTTTGTGCCTCCTTTGGATTAGGAGTGGGTTTTGAGTTTTGTGCCTCCTTTGGAAGGAGTGGGCTTTGTATTTTGGTTCCCTCCAGTGTTTGGAGAGGGTTTTGACCTTGTTTCCTCCAGTGCTTGGAGAGGGTTTGACCTTTGTTTCCTCTAGTGTTTGGAGAGGGTTTTGACCTTTGTAGCCTCCAGTGTTTGGAGAGGGTTTTGTACTTTTGTTTCCTCTAGTGTTGGAGTGAGTTTCTTTATTTGTTGCCTCCATGGTTTGGAGAGGTCGTCTTATCTAGTTACTCATTGTGGTTTATACCGTGTAAGTTGTCGTTAGGAGAGTGGCTCTTTGTGGGGGTCTGACACACAAAGGGGCCCTAGGGTAACTCACATAGGGCTTAAGTAAGTGATAAATTAAAAATAATTAAAGAAAAAACTCTCAAACTAATTAAGATAATTAATGCCTCTCTCATAACTCATTCGCTTTTAAGGTTTGAGATGAGATGAGAAGTGCAGTTGGTATGAGGGTCCAGTGGTTGGTAGAGTTGGTTGGTAGAGTTGAGCCTGGATAGCCCAAGATGTGGGTTCGGTTTCCTTAGACAGTTGAGCTAGGGTAACTCATAGCAAATGTTGTGTGACACTCTCACTATGTCAACCAGATGTCAGTTTGTTGTACTACGTAAATGAACCTTGTACTCTGGAAGCATTGTAACCTTTGTGTTAAGTGATGTTGTACTTGTATCCTTTTAGTTCAGTTATGTTTAAACCTGTGTCTAGAGGTAGATGATCGTGTTTAAGAATTCCTAGTTACTATCTCCTAGCATGGGGGTGAGCTTTCGGGTATCACATGGTTGGGTGGAATGTGCACCTTAATCCATTGGGTTGGCTCTTGTTTGTGTGGACGAGATTTCTAGTTGGAGAGCTCGTGAGATCCAGTTCCTTTCCTTGCTTAATTCATTTAGTTGATCTTGTATTTTATTACCCCTCATTTGTTATCGAGGTGGAATTTGTAATATATAATCATACTTATTGGATTTACCTCATTCAGGGAATGAGTGTTATAATCATGTTGTAAATTCTATCATTGGAATCAAGTGGTATCTCATATTCTTGTTGTAAATTATTATGTATGGAATGTATGTGGACTTTAAATGTTAAGTAATTAAATGGTATGGTTTTAATTCATGTTTCTTGTTTGGGTTTAAGTAACTTAGTCTCGTAACCTTAGGGGATTGGCGGGTAATGGTTAGCGAACTTGCATGTTAATCATTCTTTTAAAAAAAAAAATAGTTCGTTTGTGTTATGAATTGCAACTTCCCCTAGGGTTGTGTGGCGGGGCGTTACAAGACAAATGAAGATGTTCCTTATAAGGTTCAATGTAGTGATGGAGAATAAAGATGAAAAGTATTGAGGACCTATATTTTATTTTAATGGAATAATAAGATAGTTCCCTCTACTAGCAAATGAAAAATCGTATGTGCTTTGAATTGTGTAATTATTGAAATTGACACCCTATGATTTGATAGAAATTAGGATATATCAATTGATCTAAATGCAACTATATCAACTAATTGTAAATCTATTATAAGTGACATAAAGCCTCAATGTCTCATTTGTATTAAAATATGGGGATGATGTGGCTATTTTAAGGCCCAAAATTTCATGTGTTAATAGCATAAACATATAACATTAATTTTTTTGGGAGTTTGTACCAAATACCTTTTTCCAAACACAACTTTTGTTTAAAATACCTCAAGACCTATGAATGAAATTAAAAATTTCCTAACTTAAAGACCATCAAGGAAGGTGTTAATGCCATATGTCGCTTCCTTTGCATATTATATAAAATTCAACTAAAATAGCTTTTAAGAAATAGTTCCACAAAATTAGAGGGGTCCAACCATGTTTTCAATTAATTTAAAACTATTATTTTAAGATTTTTTAATTTTTAAATAAATATATAAATTTCTTACATTATTTTGAATTAAAATGATAATAGTGGACATAAATTACACAAAATTGAATGTTATTAAAATTTTGGTTAAAAAGTAAGAAGGTTAACCTTTAAAGCCATTGACGAAGGTATTGAGCTACTACAAGTGGTTTATCCATGAAGGGCTTGAAGTCTCATAAAGAAAGTAAATACAAGAGGAAGGAAAATATAGATGATTTCCTCACAAGTATATAAATGTTTCTACTTGATTATTTATTTCATCCTAGAAAGAAACTATAAATGTTTTTTATCCTATAACTTTTATTGTATTAATAATCTTAGATGCATGTGACTTGTTAGCTTCCCTTTTCATTTACTCATGTAATTTAAGAAATCTATTATTAGAGTTGCACATGAGAAAAAAATGAGCTCCCCTCCACTAAGGGCTTATTTTTTTCTTATACCAATTTGAGAATTTTATTATTTCAATTCTTAATCCTAATCAAAATGTGGTGAAGGGGAAATAATACCCATCCAATAAGTGTTCCCCAATCCCTTGAAAAGGAAAACTTGTGTATTATCCAACTTGGCTATCATTGTTAGGATTCTAGCTTCTAGTTCTACTATTTTTAGAATACTACTAGAGCCTAGATTGATGGCTCCCTTCTCTCTCCTATGGATGAGGATCCCTCTAAGATTGGTTGTTCCACCTCTTCGAATGAGATTAGTAACAAGGTTTATGAGTGTGTTAAATAGGGGAAGAGGTTGGGTATATAATGTACTTTAGACATGGTTGTTGAATGTAAAATTATTTAGACCATGAGAGGGTTGAACAATTTAAAAATAATTGGAAGACAACTATAATCTATAAAACAACATCCTTAAATGGTTCAAATTTTAAATGAAACAATGAAAGAAAGAATAAGAAAACAAAGATTAGTGTAAAATTATTTGAAAATAATTGGGGATAAAAATATATAATTTAATAGTTGTTAACATAAATGAACTTCAAAATAGGATTATGTAAGTGAAAAAAAGGTTCTATTGCCTTCATTGAACCTAAATTTATCTAGTTAAGATATGTCTAAAATTAAGAATTCACACTAGAATATCAATATTCCATAAGAATCTCATAAAGAGGATGAATTTAATGGAAGATAATATAAAATCCTCCATATGAGGTTGAATTTTATCATTACATTATGAGTGAATCATCTCAATTATATAGCCAACAACATAAAAAAATTATAGATTGGAAAGCAAAATAATCACACATTTATCATATTTTTATATGTATAAAGTTTAGATACCATCAAACTATTTAAACTTATAGATTGCATAAAGCTATAAATTGAATCGTTAAAACTAATTTATTAAGAATAAAATCTAATAAAGTTTGACTTCATATTGCATGTACTTGTTATAAATATCTCACTAATCCAACCATACATTTTATATATGTTAAAAAATATATAATTTAACAATTTATACAACTTCTAATTATGATAATAAATCTAGAATCAAACATGACCCAAATGTAGGATAAAGACAGGAATCTTAATCTATACCATTATTTTGAGTTTGGTTTAATAGAAATTGAAAAAAATTATAATCATGAAAAAAACAATGAATAAACTAAGGATCATTTTAAGAATGGTGAATTAGTGCCTAAAGATTGGCCTAAAAAATTATAATATTCAAAATTCTCATCACAAATGATATATGAAAACTAAGGATCATTTGGTTATATATTTTCATAGATTTAAAATTTGAATATTTATTACTATAACATGTTCATTACAATTAGATTTTTAAATAATATTGTAATAATTTAGTATGTCTTTGAAATTTGTTTTGTGGATTTTAATGTTGTTTTTTAAATTTAAGTTAGAGTAAGTAGAATCTAATGAGATACCTTAAAAATATTCAAGTAATTTATGTTTTCCTTAAAATTATGATTATTTTTTGATTAAATAGATTATTGATTGTATTTAGATTTCAAAATTGGAAATACTTTAAAATTATAGAATCATATTATCCTTTGATACAAAAAGCTATGCCAAGGATTATTTGTATCTTCCTCATAATTATGTTTCACATATTGAATATTTCAGGGAGGATTGTGTGGATGATTTGAAAGTTGAAGCAAAGATTGGTTGAGATTGACAAAGGATATTTTGATAAACTCCAAAATCCTAAGAATATAGAAGATGGTGAGTCATATTTTAATAGACCTTATCTTCACTCCTATTCAAATGCAACCTCTCCAACCAATATATTAGATTGCAAAATAAGTAATAGATATATATGAACTTGCTCCTAATCCCCCTCTATTTACCCCACCATTACATATGCATATTGGTATTCACCTACTCAAGTTTAATGAGACCCTAGGTGGCTTTGTGAATACATCAAAAATATTATGCATGATGTCTAAGAATTTAATTGTGATAGATTGATATATTCCAAGAATTTATAAATGAAGTATATATTCATATATATGTATTTGTTTGAGTGTTTAAAACTAGTTAAAAATTTCTTTGAGGGATTTATGCAAATATGACATCTTAGAAAGATAATTTCATGTCATTTTGGTGAAGTCATAACTTAACTTTTAATTTATCATTTATTGGAATGACATCTTCGAGAAGTTTATAGAAGGCCATAGATGGCGGGCCACTTTTTGAATTAAATTTAGTTATTGAATTTGTATTTTTTGGATGCACATTTAGATTTAAATTTACATGCCAAAGTCACAATGTCCTACTCTTGATTAAATTCCTACAAGAAATTAAGGAACTTGGGATACCCACCTCCCAATGGTCTTAGAATGGATGCATTTAGATGGAGAAGGATTTATAAAGGCTCATGGTACTTGTGGACCCCTCAAAGGCATGATATATAACACATGAACTTTATTTATGAAATTTTGTGTTTAGTTATTGGATTCTAGTATGAATGTTATCTATAAGGCGGAATTCTTAGTTGAGACTCTCAATCTTCCATTGTTGGTTTCTAGTGTGATTATACAATATGAGCCAAGTATTAATTTCTAATGTTAATTATTGAAAGAAGGTATATAAATTATTATTCGAGCATATCTTAATTCTCATACAGAGTTGTCTTAGTCAATTTCTCAATGTATGAGTTCCATATATTTGTAAATTTTTCTTAATATAAAAACATATTTTATTTCATTAATTAACCTATCTATTCCATGTTACAAAGGGTGCTCTTATTTTAAATTATAAGTATATAATTCAAAAGTAATTTTCAAGATAGAGTACACACAATTTTTAGTTAAAATAAAATAATATTCTTATTTCCATGAGAGTTATGTAGAATGGTAGCTTGATGTCTTGAAAATATTTTTTGATGTACTAAATTTTTATCATTACATTATGAGTGAATTTTCTCAATTATATAGCCAAGCACATAAAAAATTTATAGATTGGAAGAAAAATAACTACACATTCATCATATTTTTATATGTATAAAGTTTCTACCATCAAACCATTTTATACTTCTTATAGATTAAAATTATTTCTTTTTTGAATTTTAAGCTATTTGGGTTCAACTTGTCAAAAGTAGAGGATTTTCTTGTGTTTTCACCATGTTGTCATGTGTAGATAGCTATGTATTTTATAGGTGTATGAATTTTAGAGGAAGGCAAGGTTGAACAAAATTCATGATGATGAGATGGATCCTTGTTTACCTTAGGATTTGGTTGAGGCTCCCTTTGGGCATAATCGAGGAGTGGTTGGTCCTCTTGTAGACATGACTAATTTAGAAGGTCTTGTCAAGAGAAATTTAGGAGAGATTGCAGAGACAAGAATGAGATAGATTGGCATGTCCTGAGAATTATTCTGTTGATACAGAGACACATGACATAATTTATCAGATGAATGTCATCACTGACACTTAATTGACACTGTCTATGATTGATCATTTTTTGTCTCTTTATTGGTCTTTGTAAAAGGGTGGGGCCCTTTCAAAATTTCTATTTCTAATTTATAAATTCAACCAAAAGTATTTACCCTAAAATTAAAGTATAAATTTAAACTTTAAAATAGTATTTTTTGATATTATATAATAGCCTCATGTATTTAATTTATAAATCCTATTATTCTTTATGTATAATTTCAAAATTTTAATGCTTAAGCAATTATAGGTTACAAGTGCATTCTTTACATTTTTTCTCTTTCTTTTTTACTATTTTGTATATGGGTGTCTTATATGCATTGCCTCAAACATATAATTTTGATGTCCTATACCTAATTCTAAATGTAGTTTTATGAATGTATTCCTCCTTTATTCTTAGCTAATTGTAATTGAATATTAGACCTATTTTTTAAAATATGGCCACCCCTCTCAATCAGTAAAATAAGTCATCTATTTTAGGTGGTGGATATTAATGTTAATTGTTTATTTATTGAACATGTACATAATCAAGACAAATTGGAAAAGTGTCTTATCTTTCTTTTTCATAAAAATAGTTGGAGCATCCCATGAAAATACACTAGAACATATAAATCCTTTCCTTAAAATGTCATTTAGGAAATACTTTAATTCATGCAAATATGAAGTTTTTGTTTGATAGGAATCTCTAGATATAGGGGCTAATTCATGCATGAAATCTATTAAAAAATAAAACACCCATTTAGGAGGAAACATGAGGAGTTCATTCTAGGAAAGACATCCTAAGACTTTTGTAATGGAGGTTTATTTTCATTTGAATGGTTCTCATTCACTTTTACTAAATAAAATTTAACAACAAGCAAGGCACACCTTTTTCTTTATTTTGTTTTGAGTTGTAAAATAGAAAATTTAATAATACCTTCATTCCTTCTAATCCTAATAGAACTATTTTATTATACATTTCATTCAAACAATCTAGTTTCTTTCCTCTAAATTTATTCTTCGATTCATACATTTAGAACCAACCATTTTTGGAGAAATGTCATAAGACTAAAAGGAAAAATATGAAGAATTTTATCCAAATTTCCATTGTATGCACCCTAAGTTATAATTTTAGAATGGTATCATTTATAAAGTATCTTTTGGACATGTACACAACTCAACACTACCTCTTTTAACAAGGATTTATATTTTAAGTTGAACTTATAAACTATCCAAGGTGATACAAAATAGTAAGAAGTACCTAATTATATTAATATTTTAAGATATAAAATATATTAATTCTACTTCATAGCTCTAGGTATGAAATTTTCACATCATTATCACCATGCTCCCTAGCTTTCTTTGTTGGTGTCATATCCACCATGAATGAGGCCCATTTTTCTAAAGGTCCTATATATTAAAAATAATTAGATAAACCTTCACCAATGTTTGCATCTTAATTCTAATTGATTACCACTTTATACCTTTTACCAATTTATAATTTCATATTGATAACTATAACCCTCATTGCAAGGATTTACCAATATAAAAACTTGTAGGGGAATAACTAGATAATTCCCCATTTTTATAAATAGTCTAGATTACCTAAGTTCCAATTGAAGTTTTGTTAGAGTGTAATATAATATGTTTAGCTCTAATCAATGGTTCTAGATTAATTGTTTCAATTCCCTCAAAAAATTATACTCATTAGAGAGGTTGTGCATTAATAAATCTTAACAATTAGGGATCATATTCTTATTTATACTTTAATACCACAATTATTAGCATAACTTATCAACCTCAATGAGGGAAATAGTCACTATTATGGTTCACATTTTTATTACCAATAATTCATTATTGTGGGTTGAACAAAATAATCCATCCTATACAAAATTATAAAGATATATGGTTATCAACAATAATTTTAATAAAAAAATATAACCAAAAAAATTTACCATGAATTGTTTGATATAATGCCTCAAATAAATCTGTTTTATGTTTAGGTAAGGCTTTAGAAACATTAATGAAAATGAAATTGGAGGTGCCCTAGTAGAAATGTATGCAAAACATGGAAGCATAGACAAGGCATGTTAATTTTTTGATAGAATTTTGAAATGGGTTTGTAAAATATTTCAAGCAACTACAACGCCATTTATTCAACACTCCCTGCTCGTGCGAAAATTGGAGCTTTGGAATAGGCTATGAACATTCATCAAAGCATGATAGAAATAGTGTTTCTTGAAAAGGCTTTAGAAACTTTCAAGAAAATGCAATTTCAAACAAAGAAATGCAGTTTGAAATCTACAAATTTGAAACATTTCACATTTTGATTTAGGGTTTAAAAATTTCTCAAACAAATGCATTTTGAAATCTATGAAATTCAAATTTAACCAACCTATGAGCTATGGAGGTTGGGTTGATGAATTGTGGCTATGAAGGTCGGGTTGATGCATGTTTTTCCCATCCAGTTTGCTACATTCACATTTGGGTTCACCGTTCACCGCATACACAGTTTGAACATAGAAAACGTATAATGTGACAATGACAGTTTGTTTTTATTTTTTATTCCCTATTTCAAGGGGTTCGTTCAAACATCCATTCGAGTGAACCCTATAAAATATATTTTTTTATTCATATGCTTGGAGGTTCAGTTAAACACCCAATCTGGTTCACTCGAACCCCTTGACATTGTGGAAACACAAAAAAATCAAATTTCCTTCCTCAAAAAATTTGTAAACCACTATTGTGGCTTAACCCAAGAAGCATTATGATGGCTCCATTCCCACAAGGATTCAAGATACCAAAATTTGATAAATATCGAGGAAACAAAAATCCTGAAGATCACATTAGGGAATTCCATGTACATTGTATTGAAGTTGCATATGATGATTCTTATCTAATGCAACTCTTCCCTCGAAGTTTGGTTGGTCCAGCAACGAAATGGTTCTCCAGCCTTCCCCTCAAAATTAAATTTTTTTAAGAAATTGTGGACTTATTCATACAAAATTATTCATTTAACATAGACCTTAACGTGAGCTTGGAAGAATTATCTAGCCTAAAATAAGCCAAGGGAGAAACATTCACAACCTTCTTGCAATGATGGCAATCCAAGGCCAACATGAGCAAATGGTCTATGCTAGAAGAACAAAAAATTGGGACAATCATCTCCAACCTTGAAGGGACCTTGTCCTTTGATTTGAAAATGCAATGCATAACAACATATGACCAATTTATTCCCAAAGCGCTCAACATTGAAAGAACCCATAAAGCACAAGGGGGAAAACCCACATACCAAGACAATCGACCATCAAAAAGTTACGATGACAAACCTCACATGTGGGCCAAAAACATTAATGTTACCAACGATGGTGTCGTTGATGCCAAGGTTGTTATCAATTCCCTAAGGTAGAATACAAAACAACATACATATCACCAACGACAAATTAATACCCAAAACAACACACAAAGCAAACCATCATCTCAACAACAACCCAACAATCAAATTGTCAACAACATAAATACTCAAGGGGGACCATCCCAAAAGAACAAATATCCCCCTAAATGAAAATACACACCACTTGGGAAACCAATCGAATCTGTCATGCAACAACTAGTACAAGCGAATCTAATCAAAATCCCTATTTACAAAAATTACCAAGAACCTCAAGTCAAACCACCATGGTATAACGAGAAGCACCTTTGTGAATTTCAAAAAATAAAGGGACACGCAATAGCCAGTTGTATGAGACTCAAGAATTTGATCCAAGATCTCATTGATAATAAGACCATAACCATTGAACAACCAACTAGGAATCAAGACCTTATGATATACATGAATTCGATGCCGGATCACAACAATGGTAAAGGAAAAAGTTACAAAAATGTGAACCATATCTATGACCATGTTGTTGCATCCTTGGATGAATGGGTCACAATTGTCAATATCAAAGGATCTAGAGCCAAGTGTGGAGTCACCACACATGGTGATAGAATTATGATTCCAGGGCCATCACCACTACCCAAGACACCCACCACCAATCCAAAATCAATCTCTAATGGTTATAATGTCCTAGATCAACTAAAAAGGACCCCCACCCAAATCTCCATCATGGAGTTGCTAAAAATCTCACCCACACATAGGGATATCCTAGAAAAGGCATTAGTTGCATCTTCAATCCTCATAGATCTTGATGCTAACTAGTTCCAAGCTATGGTCAGACATATCACTACACCACATCTCCTCATGTTTTTTGAGCATGATCTTCCAACCCAACCATCTCATAACCGTGCTCTCCATCTTGAATTCTTAGTCCACATGAACAAAGTCAAAAGAGTCTTGGTGGATGGAGGTGCGGGTTTGAATATTTGTACTCTAAAGCTAATAAAAAACCTGGGATTCTCTAAAGATGTCATTGAGAAAGGAAAAGGTATAACTATCAGGGCTTATGATGATCAAGAAAGGGTATCTCAAGGCACCATTCAACTCCCTATAGGTATTCAAGTAGGGCCAACAATCATGGAGACTACTTTCCAAGCCCTTGACCTTGAACTCCCATACAATATCCTCCTAGGGAACCCATGGATCCATGGGATGCAACCTATCGCATCCACGTTCCATCAATGTTTTTAGTTCCCTTATCAAAACCAAGAAGTCATAGTCCATGGTGATCCTGAACCATTCTATTATTGTAAAAATATGGAGGCCAATTATTATAAGATCCCCCAAGTCTTGAAAAATGATGAGGAACCCACATCTCCTTATATAGACCCATCCACCCTAGCCTCCACTTCTGAGGAAAAGACACCCTCCATTTCGAACATCCTCAATGTTAAGGTTATTATCCAAGCTAATGGATGTGGATACTATAAAATGAAAAAGAGTGCCTTTGTGATAGGAGAGTTACCTCAATCTCCTAGATCTCATGGGAATCCATAGCCAATCGACACAACATCTTAGACCTTCAAAGCAGAGCCTACCACCTTCAGAAAGTGGGGAGACCTAAGTAAAGAGGTGGTAGATGAGAAAGATTTATCAAGCCTATTGTATCAAGATGAAAGGCATGTACCTGATCTTCCCATGGAAGATGATAACAAAGGACTATAGTTAATGCATGGATGGGGCTACAACAAAAATGAAAAGCTTGAGAAAAATGACAATGGCCTATTAGAACCTATTATTCTTGAGAAGCGCTTAAAGAATTTTGGCCTTGGATGTACCCCTATAAAGATAACCATTCTTAGCAAAGGTACCCTCATTAAAAAAGTCAAAGCTCCTCTTCAGTTATTGGTATCCACAGGTCTACCTCTAGATAATTATACCTTTGATATAACTAACATGTATGATGAGGACTCCATCTCTGATTTACCTAGGTTATTTGAGGATTACTCCCTTTTTATGATCACTACCATGTCTCTCGTTTTGAGTAATCAAACCACTGAACTAAAACTTGTTTACCCCCAACTCATCGATTGTGACCAACGAGGACCACTAATCTTAGAAACATTCAAAAATGATGAGTCTCTCTCATAATTCATGGGACTAAAGGATACCCTACCATATGGAAATCATAAAGCAGGGTTTGATATTGAGTTGGATGCACATGCATACTACGGGGAAACAATTGAATCTCTTAGTCACAAAATTGGAAATATAAAAGTAACATATAGGTCTCTAAGACCACATTGTGGCATTTTTTGACACAAAAATAGTAAAAAGAAAGGACATATATGATGGTGAAAACCTATCTAATGCGCCAAAGGATGAGGGATTCAATCTTCCCCTTAGTGCCATCCATTAGGAATGATCAATAGTATTGGAAAAAAAATGTAACCCAGTCAATTTGGGAACTGAAGAGACACCACACATCATTTTATATGTAGAGTCACTTTTGAATGAGGAACAAGAAATTCTAGCTGCATTTCTAAAAGAAAGGAAAGTAAATTTTGCATGGACCTATGCTGATATGCTCTGTCTTGATCCAGAGGTAGTAGTCCATCACCTAGTAGTCTATCTAGAAGTGAAGCCAGTAAAACATAAACTAAGAAAGATGCATCTGTAGATCACATTATTAGTCAAATTGGAATTACATAAACTCCTTAACGTTGGTTTCATATGACCCATTGACTATCCCGAATGGATTTCCAACTTTGTACCTATTTCTAAGCTCACTAGGGGCATTCGTATTTGCACAAACTTTAGGGACCTAAACAAAGCATGCACTAAGGATGATTTTCCTCTTCCCAACATAGATAGGATTATAGATCTAACAACAGGGCACAAAATGCTATCATTTATGGATGAGTTCTTAGGGTATAATCAAATTATGATAGCAAAGGATGATTGGCATAAGACAAACTTCACCTATTGATGGGGGACCTACTATTGGAACATGATGCCATTTGGGTTAAACACTGGAGCTACATACCAAAGGGCTATGACTCTGATTTTACATGACATGATCCAAAATTTTGTAGAGGATTATGTGGATGACATATTAGCCAAATCAAGGAAGCATCGAGACCACATAGCAACACTAGGCTTTATTTTTGACATGTTGGAAGAATATAAAGTACAACTCAATCCTAGGAAATGTGTCTTCAGTGTACAATCAAGAAATATCCTAGGGTATATTGTATCAATGTGGGGAATTGAGATAGACCCTACAAAATTCAAAGCAATCCTTGAGATGGAAGAACCACAAACACTAAAATAGTTGAGGGGTTTGTAGGGAAGGCTCCAATCCATTCACATATTCATAGCACAGTTAGCAAATAAGACCGTCCCATATTCTCATCTACTCCACAAGGGTGTAGCATAAAAATGGGATGATAAATACAATCAGGAATTCAATAAAATCAAAGAATACTTGTTGACACTTCCAATCCTCATGCCACCTATCCAGAATAAACCATTGATACTCTACATATTATCTATGACAACATAACACTTGGAGCTCTCCTAGCTCAACATGATGAAACATGGAAAGAGAGAGCCATTTACTATATCAATAGAACCATGGTGGGACAAGAGCTAAAGTAAACATTCGTTGAGAAGGCTTGCCTAGCAATAGTGTTTTCTACACAAAAAATTGGGCACTACATGTTGGCTCATCAAATAAAGCTCATCACCAAGATAGACCCCATAAAGTATCTACTTTCTAAAGCAACACTCATAGGGTGAATGGATAAGTGGGTCATGATCCTAATGGAATATGACATTGAGTATGTAGAATGGAAAGCCATCAAGGGATAGGTAATTTCAGATCAATTGGTGGAAGCACCTATGTATTCAAAGAACCCGTTGGTATTAGAATTTCCCGATGAGTCAATCTTCAATCTAAGTGCAACATATCATTAGAAGGTATATTTTGATGGATCATACACATAACATGGATCAGAAGCAGGAGTCCTCTTCATCACACCGCAAGGGGAATATATCCCAAAATCATACAGGTTGTCTTTTTCATGCACCAATGATTGCTGAGTATGAGGCCCTTTTCATAGGACTTCAAATTGCAGTACATTGGAAAATCATGGCACTCAATATTTATGGGGACTCGTAGCTAATTATCAATTAGGTTAATGATTAATATCAAAAAATAGATGAAAAACTTACCCCATATAAGAAACTAGTGGAGGATCTCAAGGATTTCTTCATCGACATCATATTTGAGCAAATATGTCAGAAAACAATAGAGCACCTGACATCATGGCTACAATCAAATCATTATTAGATATCCCATGCAATATCCATAAGCATGAATCCCTGGTCGAGCAACTTCTTCTACAGGCTTTCGAGGTACCAAATTTTGAGTTCGTGTGTGAAATAATTGGTCTTGGTGATCCTCGGTACCGTGACATATTCACCTACCTGAAAAATAGGAGTCCTCCTTGTCGAAATCACCCCAAACCTCAAAAGAACCTTTATTAAGAAGTCATCTCATTTTGTTATCTTAGGTGACACCCTATATTGTAGAAGTATCGAAGGAACCCTTTTATGATGCCTTAACCTTGAGGAATCTTTGAATGCTTTAACCAAGGTACATGACAATATTTGTGGTTCACATTCTAGTGGTATGACCTTGGCCAACAAACTGCTGAGGACTGGGTACTACTGGCCTACAATGGAGAAGGAAGCTCATGACTATGTTAGAAAAATTTTGCAATGTCAACAACATAGGGACTCATCCATGCACCAGGTCAGGAGCTCCAACCAATTATAACATCCTGGCTCTTTTCATAATGGGGGCTCGATCTCATTAGAAAAATCACTCCCACTTCATCCAATGGACACACGTTCATTATCACTACCATAGAATAGTTCACAAAGTGGGTAGAGTCCATCCTAATGACCTATATAACAAGGAAGTAGATCTCCAAACTCATCTTGAACTACCTCATTTGTTGTTATGGTGTACCACAAGCCCTTATCTCAGATAATGGGACACCTTTCAAAACCCAAGATGTTTGATGCCAAAAATTCAATATCCAACATCGCTTCTCCACCCCATATTAGCCCTAAGGTAATGGCCAAGCTGAGGCTACCAATAAAACCATCTTGAAAATCCTAAAGAAAATAGTCAATGAAGTTGGTCCTGACTTGCACCTATAGCTAAATCCCTCCTTATGGGCCTAACAAATGAGTATGCACACACCTACAGGTGCAAAACCCTTCTCCTTAGTCTATGGATCAGAAGCCATTATTCCCATTGAGATTGAGCTCCCATCCTTAAGAATATCATGGCAAAATCTCATTACTGATGAAGAATATTAGGTGTTATGGTTGAATGAGCTAGAAAGTTACTAGATGAGCGGTGCATGGATGCTTTGAGCCATCTAGAGGTGTACCGAAACTATCTCAAGTGGAGATATAATAAGAAGATCAAGATTAGGTCATTTCAAGTTAGAGAGCTCACGTTAAAAGAAAATTAGAAGAATGTACCAAATCTAGACAACAAGGGAAAATTTGAACCCAATTGGTTTGGACCCTTTTTCGTCACTGCAAGTTATAAATTAGGATCATATCAGCTATCCACACCTGAAGATGAACCTCTGTCGGAGCCCATCAATAGCTCCCATCTCAAAAACAATTATGCCTAGGCTTGCAAGGTATAAATCAAAAATATCAAAAATATCAAAAAATAAAAATATCCAAAAAAAATATTAGAAAAAGGATTGAAAAGAGTACAGAAAAAATATCCTCTAGTGAAAACCACTTCAATGGCACTGGGAAAGTACCTTGGTGAAAACTTGACAATCAGGTGCATTGTGTAAATAAAGCACTTTCCATCCACCATGGATTCTTTGACTTGTTCTGCATCACCTACCATCACTTTCTATCATATTCGACATATCCTTTCATCACCCATCCATGTCCATATCATAGCTTGATCCTACATCAGTATCATGATCCCTTTAGTACTACTTGGCACATTCCTAAGGTCAGTTTATCCTACCTATATCAGAGTAGTATATCACATTACGTTGGGGGCATACTCTTATAGTTGCATTGGATCAGATTTGTGTATATCCTGTAAAGTTTCCTTAAAATTAGAAAATCCAAAAACAGAGTTGTCATTTCAAACTACATCATCTTTGAGCTTGAATGTAGGCAAGGTGAATCTTTGATTGACCCCCAAGACATTAGGTCAATCCTTTAGGAGTCTATCATAATAACTAAAAATCCAATTGTTCATATCTCATCAATAAATGAGTCTATGTTGGTCAAACTACGTGGTCTCTATGTGTATAAAGTAGGAAAGGATAATCTTTGATAATCCCCAAAGGCCCCTAGGATAGGTCCTTAGGTTAGGTTCTTGGTCAAAATCTCAGAAAACACAAAAAACATTAGAAATTTGGAAAATCAAAAAATTTGTAAAACATCTCAAAAAATCTCAAAACAACCTCAAAAACATTTCAAAAATACCAAAAAACATTCAAAAAACCCAAAATCATCCATCCCATTTCAACATTCACTCACAATAAATTTCCACTCACAATAAATCAATCGTCATCTTCACCATTTGGAAAAATAATTGAAAACAAATATAGAAAATTTAAAAGTATAAACTCAAACATCAAGGTCTCAAGTCTAGGTCAGTACATAAACAATTTGTTCAATTCTTGGTATCAATAGCCCATCATCCCACTAGTCTCAAAAATCATCTGATAACATCATTTCCTAGGATGCATCCTTCCTACAATGGACATCAACATCATTCATCATCGTAGTTTAGTCTTGGCTAGAACCTATATGAAGAACATTGACTTGTTTGTTTAGTTGATCTTTTCTTGTGATTTAGCTTATTGCACCTATTCCCATGACCTCTCGATGATGTCTATCTAAAAATATTTAGAGAGAAAGGAATGGGGCATTGATCATCATCTTTTGTATGTTGTTCTTGTTGGATATTCTTGTAATAGGTTGGGTGATACTGCTTTACAGGTGGCAGAAGGATGTTTGGAGTGTCTTGTTGACTGACATGGTTAGCTTTTTCCTTCTTTCTACGCCATCTGCTGTGTTTGAAAATGTCTACATCCAATAAGGTTTTCATGTCGTGTGAACAAAGAATACTAATATCTTTTTCTCGAAATAAAGTCCATCGACCAGATACCACACACAACTATCCTAGTTTTTATATATCTTGAGTGAATGGTATATATGTGTTAGTCAAACAGCAAGCTAAAGTTATGCTCTTTTACATCCCTGTCCTAGATAAGCAAATATACATCATCATTTTCATCATCATCTCTAATAAAGTCTCAAGGACTATATACTCTTGTTGGAATTTATCTTCTCAAATCAAGTGGTTGATCCTCTATTCTCTATCCTCTTCATTGTAATATATATCTAAGACATGCATCCATCCTCTATTCATAAAACATTAGCTGCATCACATCCCTACATACTCCAAGCAAGAGCATCATCATAATAGGAAACCTCATCCATCTCACATGAATTGCATCATCTTTTAAGTTTTTTATGATAATATAGATTTGTTATTCTAAGCATCTTAAAAACATATCATTTGCATCGTCATGATCATATAGATCGGTTAGTCTAACAATTGATACATCCATTTCAAACTCTTTCTTTCACAAGATTGGCCTCAAAAGAAACTGCCTTGAGGGTAGTAAAATGCTACTTTTCATGAGGGAATCCAAAATCAGAAATTTTTGAATCTCTTGATCTCAATGTTATTCTTTTGGAAAACCAATGGCTAGTAGGTACATTCTTCCAAAGAGGGAAATGTAGAGGCGAAAATAATCCTGTCCTCACTATAAGTAATCTAATTGCAGACCAACGACACTAATTCTTCTATTAATCAAATAAAATAGTTTATTAGATTAATTCACTAGTGTCCATCATGTTTAATTAAATCCCCAAATTCCTCTTATTTGATTAAATAAATCAAATGATTTAAATCAAATATCATAAATTCACTAGCCCACTCAAAGTTAATGAAATTTTGAATTAATTAACTTTAATCACCTTCTCATCATCATTAATAAATTATCTAGCTTTTAACTCCCCAAGAGTTAAATCAACCCTTGATTAACTAACCCACTTGCACATGAAAATAGTTTCTTTTAATTAACTAATTACCTCATTTATCCTCTCAAAAGCATATCCTAGGGAATATTCCTTCATTAACTCCCTTTATTTGACTTTCTTATCCAAACAATTTCCCTCCAAAAAAATATCAACCACATTCATTTAATGCCTCTTGCAAATTCATTAATCTCTCTTACATTCCTCTTACATCTCAACCACATGCATTAACTATGCACATTCTCCAAAATGTGCTCAATCCTCACCCATTAGCCATGTGACAAGTGTCAAAATATCATTGGCTATCCTTTAGTCCCACATTCCTCCCATCTCTCCATTCTTCAACCCTTCAACCTATAAATAGAGGGAACTTCTACTTGAAAATTATATACAATCTCAAGTATTTGCACCATAGGCACTTTCATCTCCATCACTTGCATATTTTCATCTTCATCACATTGGAAGTTTATCAAGGGGGTGGGAAAGGAAATCCTTTTCACATCAAAGGAGCACCACTCCCACTATGGGATAGGGTATGAACGTGCTTGTATATGCTTACATTTATCTACTTTGATTATGTTGTTTTCTTGTTTCCATATGCACCATGTTTAGGTATTTCATAGGAATGTTGGATTTTCTTGTTTTGAATTGACTAACAATATTAATGGTGGTCATTGCCTGAATCTGCAGATTTGAGGTTAATAGCTGCATATAAGCACCAGACCCAATCTATAGTTTCATTAGATGATAATGGCCAGCATAGTAGAGGAAAAGTTTGAGCATTCCTTTTATTGAAGGTACAATTCCAAAGGATGACAAATTGGATTAATGGAATATGTGTCATTTGCTTGGATTTCAACAAATGGAGGATCATACAAGTCTGTGCTACTATCAAGAAGTGACTATACTATTAGATGAGAGAAAGCATAGTGATGTCCCAAGGACTGGTTTTATTTAATATCAATAGTGTTTGAAATTGTTGATTTGAGGCACAAATCAGAAGAGGCACCATCCCTTTTCATATATTTTTTTGATCTTATACTAGCATAGCACCATAAATTTAAGAATACTACAAAAATTATTTTAATTCACTTAGTGGTTGAATCCTAAACCTTTGTAATGGCTTTCAGTCTTTTGTGAATGTGATAAAATGGAAAACACTATGAATATAATTGAGAGGATTCTAGTGGTGTACTTGAATTTTCAGTAAGGTGTTAATGATTACTAAATGGGACATCACACCAGTAATAAAAATAAAACAAAATAGATTTAGATGGAGTTTCTCTTTATTCTTCTTAGTTCTAAAACCCAAAGTGATGTGAATGTTTTGTGTTACAAAATGAAGTGAGACTGAAAAGAGGGAGCTCTGTCATCTTGCAGTAAAAGGATGAAACCTTAGGACAAAAGAAAAACCTATAAGGCCCATTGCTTAATGCCATATAATCTGTAACAAAGTTATAAGTGGTCTCTGAAACTTTGAAACAAAGATCACCTAACCGGGAGATGTGTGGCTCCAATTAATTAAATATACTTGAAAACGCTAAAGGAGAGATAGTACCAACATTTTGAATCTAATAAACATTTGATTGCACTAATTAATTAAAAGAACACTTAATACATTCATAAATTGTAGAAAAAATAGATCTACTAACTCTATGAGTGATAAACTAAATGCAAAAGTTGAAGAGGTGTTTGTGAGAAAGAGTTTGTAAATAGTGGTCAATATTTCATTTATTTTTTATATCTATTCATTATTAAATCATAAGACATAAATTTTAATGATAAATAAAATATATATGAAAAATTTAAATTGAAACTATACCAAAAATTGTAATAAATATCATATCTTATATTAAATTAAAAAAACTTAATTTTTTCATTACTTTTTAAAAATTATTTCATTTATTTCATTTGCAATTAAAAATATTTCATGATTGTTTATTACTCTCACATATAGTGAATAATCACCTCTCCTTTCCCTATCCTTCTCTCTTATATAGATTAAGAGAAAATATTTATGACCTTTTCATTTAAATGCATATTTTCCTAGTACAAAAATATTGTATTTTTTAAATTGTATTTTTTAAATTGTATTTGTAATAATAAATATTTTATTTATTTATTTATGTTATATATAGAGAGGTTGTCCACAACTATAGTGAGGAGACCTTAAAATTGGCTAAAATGTTATTGGGAGCATTCTCTTTAAACTTGGGGATTCCTCAAAATTATCTTGAAACATTCATTGTGCAACCTTATCAAAATATGCTCATCAACTACTATCATCGCTGCCCTAAGCCAGAGCTCATAGTTGGGTTTTGTGCACATTCAAACATTGGCTTGGACACATTGCTTTTGCAAGAAACAAGCTCTAAAGCCCTTGAGATTAGAAAGAATGATAAGTGGATTCTCGTGATAGCAACACTTGGAGCCTTATTAGTCAGTATATCTGATCAAGTAGAGGTAAGAAAGAGGAAATCGAAGCTTTTAATCAAAAACCCAATATATGGAAATAACGTGTATTGCACATATGAAGATAACTTAGACATTAAATTATGGGTGTTTATCTTTTTATAAGTTTAATGTTTTTAGCTATGACATGCCCAATAAATTCTTACATAGGCTAATGGTGGTGGTTTTTCTTTTTGGAGTGATAGAAAATCATTAGTAATGGGAGATACAAGAGTATTGAATATAGAGTTGTGGCTGATAAAGAAAAACCAAGAGTATCAATCCTAGTTGTTTGGCTCAATTAAAATGAGATTTGAAGGCGGGCCCATGTTTCCATACTTCCAAGAAATTGGTGGTCCCCATTAAGGAGGTCATAGACATTAACTATTTAACTAAGCAAGCAAAGACATTATGGAGGTGGGCTATTTATAGAAACTAGTCGTATAATTAATTACAACAAGTAATTAGAAAAAAACTCACTTCCAAATTTAACTTAAATCAGTTTTTCAAATTAGGGAAATACTTTTGAGTCCACTTGGAAAGCTAGTTATTGATGAGAATGTCTAGTTGTAAACTTCATGAACTGAAGGGAAACAAAAAAGGACCAGAAACCAATAGTGGCAATGAAAACAACAAAAAATAGTTAAGAATAGTAAAAAAAATTGGTGAAAAATTATGAGTGGCTTAGATTCATTTAATCTTCTTGCATTGATAAGGATGTAGGATAGCCATCAATACAGAGCCCTAAATTTCTCCTACCCTAAATTTGTGCTTCTTCAACTCTTGAAATGTTATTCTCTTGTTTTATTTAGTTTTGGTTGTACACAACATGATAGGTACCAAAATCCTCATAATGGTAGGGAAAATGGGAACCAAAATTTTTCTACCAAGGACCTTGGAGAGGCCAACCTGGCTCATGATGCAAACAATGTCCTAAAAAGCTCATTGAAACTAGGGCAAGTGACTTACCGGCAAGATAAAGCTTAAGGAAAAATGTGCAAAGTTTGCAGGAACAATATGACAACACCCTAACAAACGAACCTAAACACAAATAATAATAAAATAGTTATAGAATTAGATAAAGCTTAAGGAAAAATGAGTTGGTTGTGTACAGGTTTCCAAAATCACATAATGAAACCACGACAAGTGACTTACCTCAAAAATCCACAGTAATGGCGTATTTTTGTTAGTGATGATGAGGACAAGCAAAATGTTGAGAGTTTTCAGAAAGGATATTACCAAGCCCTAAGGATGCAGATATTTTATCACGAAAGTTATAGTTGTCCACATATAGATTGGAAATCGGGGCGGCAAGAGTAAGGCCAAAGTAGATTCATTCCTAATTTGAGATATATCATTTCCAACCTATTAAATGTGAGGAAAAATTAAATGCAAGGCTTAATTCATTTGCAGGCATGGCACAAGGAATCTTTCAAGCAAGCGGAATTTAATAATTCATGGCTATCACATTCTTATTATGCCTACCCACCTACAAATTTCTAGATGCTTTAAAAAATCAACGGTTGGTGATGACCGAATTTTCAACTTGTTGAAAGGCGCAAGACAACTGAGAGGGGGCTCGGGTGAATCAATTATCACCAAACACAATCATAAATATTAAACACTTATCAAACTTACATCCACTTTGTTCTATTATTAAGTATGAACATGAAATGCTAATAACAGAAAGCAATATCAACACAAGAAACACTAGATTTATGCGGAAAACCCAATAAGGGAAAAACCATGGTGAGGATTAACTCACAATATAAAGTAATTCCAAAACCAATTACAAAGAGGCTCACTGCCCAGATAAAAGGTTCATTGCCTACAGATAGGACTCAATTTCCAACAAGGAGGATCACTGCCTAAAGATACAAAAGATAACAGAAAGATCCACCACAACAAGTTACACACATCCACAACCTTGATCAAAGAATTGCAGACACCATCAACTCACTACATTCAGGAGTCTAACACATTAAATTATTGCTATCTCAATTCACTTTCACACACTCTTGCTTTTCACACTTTGGGCATTCTTGATACATCAATCCATAACATCTCGACTTGTATTTATACCATCTTCAACCTTAGAAACTTTGTCTAAGGTCGGCTACACACACTTCATTTTACAGATTCAAATTAGGTTGGAAAGTCAACATTCCTATGGTGGAAAGGAATGAGAGCAAACCAAACCAACACTTAACCAAGACCCAAAACATCTTGGATCAATCACACACTTCCTCAATCGATACTTATCCTTCGCATGACGTGTAGACACCAAGTCAACCAAACTTAATGAAAACACAAATGAACTTTGAAGTACACACTTCCGCAACAAGAAGATAACATGTGGACCACATAACATGATTCACCATACACCAGAACACATCTCAGATGCCTTCAAATTCATCCATAGTAAATGCAAAAACCTTCATACATAGAATACTTTCCATTAGTCCAACCGGACTGTAAAGACACACACAATAACTCTATAACTTGTCTTCCATAGCAACAAACCATGAACACCTTTTCCAAAACATAAATAACATTATTACATGACATCTCTTAGATCTGCAAGACCTAAAACAAAATAGCAGAGGACTATGGAGCAGATACATTTCTCCTAGTCCATAGACAAACAACTCTTCCAAACCAGTTCACACACTAGTGAACACAACTTTTATTCTTCATCAAACCAGAAGCTATAATCTAGGCTATATCACCCAAGGATGCTCATAAACAACACTTTAGATCTGCACAAGCATAGGATCAACACAAAAGAAATGTGGAGCACAAACCAGAGCACATTCTGAACATACACACAATTTTGACTTCACTATTTCTCAAAATCAGTTGGCAACTCATCATATTAGCACGCTTTCAATACCATAAAGATAGCTCTATGTACTCACAACATATCTACAATATCTCA
>VDFB02000003.1:493191082-493349748 GCA_007258455.2 Sequoia sempervirens
AATCAACTTTCAAATTTGTTCTTGTCATAAACAATACAACAATCACTCATCAACTCAACTTACCCCTTCAAGGAAAAAAATTCAAACACCTATGTTCCTTAGACCTGCAATCAAACATCATCCCATCCATTTAAGATATCTTTGCTCAAATCAACACATACATCATCCTATCTTCACTTAAACACCATTTGTAACAACAACAAGCAGCATTAGTTTAACACTGTCACCAGACCTTTAAGATACTAATTTCATCATGTTTTGATTGTAATATTACAATATATTGAGTATAGACACACTCGACTACTTTTCTTTCAAAAGGAAACCATTTGCCATATATTGGAAACATATGCCCAAATCATCAATTCTTTCACAATATACCTTCAAAACATTACCACGCATAGACACAACTATGGCATCACAAATGAGACTGCTCCCAAGCACTTAACAACATTCCTTTCATTGTTTCTACATATTCTTTGTTTTTAGCAAACAATGCCAAATATCTCTAGTAGGCCAACATTCCATCTAATTGGGTGATTCCTTTTCTATCATAAAGCATTTACACAATCATCTGATTCTTAGATATTTGATCCTTTTCAACATACTATAAAAGTTTATACACTTATTTCACAGCAATTAGAACCGACATCATCTACTAGTAAATCCATAAATAGGTCAATTTATCAAAGCAAGTCATCATAGAACTACTCACTAATCCACCAAACCTGCAAGCAGTCTTAGGCCATGTGTAGAAACTCCTGATAAACAAGTTTCAAGATGGGAAACGCCCATCAATACACAATATCAGTAAACATTTGATTATAGGGTGAAAACACGCCAACCATGAGGGTTTCTTTAATGAAACATTTGCAAAACCTCTACTACTCCACCCAACAATTGAAACATGCTTCATTGTAATGCGGAAATTATTTTGAAATCATTTCTAAGCTCCTCTACATGTTGTTTCCTCAAACCCTACTTGAAAACACCATTTTTTTGAATGAGAAAATTTAGAATTTTGTTCATGCAACAGTATCCCGACTTCTTATTTCTATTTACCCCTGCCACACACATCTTCACATTGAAAAGACACTAAATATGATCCATTCCACCAACCTACTAGCCCTACATCGGTGGAATGGCTGAGAATCACTTTTTAGACTCTCAAAACAATTCTAAGGAAACCACAGACCGAGACTTAGGAAACTAAGTTCAAATTAGATTGATTATTTGTATTACAGTTCCTACAACTTTCAAGAATGAAAGAAGTCTCTTTCCCTGAAAAAAATCAAATCTTAGAATGCTTGAATCACTATGCAACTTGAAAACAAGAATAGAAAAGATTTCCAAAATAACTGAGCAGAGGTTTTTTTATTAATTTTTATGGATTTTTGGGATACAAGATCTGCCTTCCTCGAGCTTGTACAATTCTTTTTAAAGGTGTCTAAATCAGTTGAAATAACTGCCTCTTCATCTTCATCAACCCATCCTTTCCCTTCCACAAAAAAGGTTCTTCACCTTCCTACTTTTGTGAAATTTTACATTTTTACAATAATTGACAACTTTTGTTATAAAAAGCAACTTTTCAATAATATCACCTAGTGACCTATTTCATGGTGCAAATACATTGAAATTCATCATTTAATGACCTTCACTCATCATATTTATTTGAACATTAAAAATTGAACAAATTATCCTTTTGAAGGAATTTCATGACCTAGGTGCTTCTACACCAGTTTGTCATGTTACAACCTTACGTTGTCAATGGAAATTTTAAATCACACAATTTGATACACTTTCCTTTTACATTTTTAAACCACATCTCTTTAAGGAATTTTGTTAAATTTAAAAATTGACTTTCTTTGTGTATGCTCCCAAAGCTTTCATTGAGTTATTTTGTCAAATAGTTATACAAACCAGCTTTCATTGACTTTCTTTGTGTATGCGTCCAAAGCTTTCATTGAGTTATGCTTCCAAAGGTTTCAATTAGTTAATTTGACAACTTAGAACTTTTTGCACAGGTAAAATTATTCGTCGTGTCGAAGAAACGAACTATTAGAAGGAAAAAACTAACAAATAATCAGCTCCAAGCCATCAGAGATAAAGAGAAAAAATGGATGAGGGAATATCGTGAAAAGTAGAAATTGGGAACAATTGATGAAAACAAGCCAGTTGAAGAGGAACCTCAACTGTCAAAAAGAGAAAATAAATTGGTAGCACAAAGGGCACGAATGTGAAATAGTCATGCTAGGGGAGATGCAGATACTGTAGTTGGAGACACACCCTCTACCACAAGTGAATACGAAGGGACACCATTAAGCACAAGCGAATATGGAGGGACACCATCTAGCACAAGTGAGTATGGTTGGACACCATCCACCACATCTGAAGTTGAGAGTACATCATCACTCAGAGTTAAGGAACAAGGTATGCAATCATCCCCATGTGAACCTCAAGGTATGTCTTCTATTCCACCCTCGATTGAAGGTACGCAATCTAGCCCACCTTAATTAAATATTGATGAAATTGCTAATGTTGAGATGCATGTACCTTAGAGAAAACCACCTAGAATTTTGCGTAGAAAGCCAAAGTTTTTGATTAATATTAATGAGGATATTTTGCAACACATGGAAGGTAAGATTCCAGAACACACTTGTAGAAGATATGCTAATAAGATTTGGAAAATGTTCTTTGAAAGGATAAATGAGACTGCAAGATGTCAAGTATTTGTGCAAATGATGCAGGGTTTAAAGTATAGAAACATCATGAAGACTCTTGGGTTGAGAAAATCGAATGCATCAAGTGAAAACACTATTGTGAAGAATCTAATGGATTCTTATGACAGTGTGGGTAAGACCTCACACTCAAAGGATAGTAAAGTTACCCGACGTGTCATTACATCGACTTTGGTAAGCTATCAAACAAAGAGATCTCGCCTCATTAAAAAGAAAAGTGAACAAATGGGAATTAGTAGAAAAACTTTATCAAAATCCGTTCAAAGGCAGCAAAGAATTGAGGGCACCGATTCAAATGAATTATGGGCATTCTCGGGGAGATTTCCACACAAAGATAAAAAAATTTGTTGAAGCATTGAGAACACTAATTGAAGATTATTGGAAGAATAATACAAGGCCATCTCTGAATCAAAGGGATGTCGTAAGAAGGAGAATTGGTAGTCGAAACCGTGAGCCACATCCAAAGTATTTTTTGGATACGACTCAAACCCAATTTTTTCATAAATTTCAAAATTCGTATCCTCAAATTAGTATTTCTCAAATATTTTTTGAAATGATTAAACCTTTTATGTCAAGATAAATCACACACGCACTACTAGTTGCTGTAAAGCTATGAATTCTAGCCATTATGATGTTTATGCGTTCTATATGTTTACATTTGCATACTAAAATTTTGCTTGCAGGATTGTGGCATAGAAGCCCCACCAAAATCTTCAAGAGAGTTCTTATCAAAAATTTTATGTGAAATAGAGGATGGCCAAATATTCTATAGGACAACATGCTTGGATGGTTCATGAAAGCGTAGTGGTGGCTTGCAATGAATGCTAGTATGTCAACATATGGAAAGCACATATGAGGTGGGACGAAAACTAGTAGAGTTCGGGAAGTATAAAATAGTGGCATATGCTACAAAAGATGGGTCTGAAGAAAAAAGGTGTGAGTTGGTTATTCAGAAGATTCCAGTGTATCAGTTCATGTCCATGTTTCGCAAGAATCTAGTGTATGAGTATGCAAGGCATACCCATAGAGCCCGATGGCTGGACACATAATTCAAGCTATGCAAGGACACCTTTCCACTTGGAAGCATAGTATCAGTGGTTGAATTTGTAGAGAAATACACTCTATAGCCACAACGTGAGGTGCAGTCACAGTAATACAACTCCACACAGGCTTCGATATTTGTGCACATAACATTCATACATGCAGCTGAAAGTACAGAGGATGAAAGGAAGGTATTGAGGGAGTATCACTTTTATATTAGTGATGATCACATGCATTCTCCAGAGTTTTTGCAAGGTTGCTTCTAGATGCTCTACAATCATTTGGCTCATAGGGGCATATCATATGATCGGCATATAATATGGTCAGATAACTGTGCAACACAGTTCAAGAATGCACGCATGTTCTACTGGTTGTGCAGGATTCATCTCACTACATGTGTTCAACATATGTGGAACTTTTGTGAGTCTGGACATGGAAAGGGGGAGCATGACGGTGCAGAAGCATGTGTGAAAAGAGCATTAGCACGAGAAGAGTTATAGTATAAAGACAGTGCACAGTTGACAGATGCAGGATCAATCGTCGAGTGGTGTAATGGTTCGATGGGTCTAGGTAATGAAGGTACGTCTTCAGTTCGTAGATTTTTTTGGTTGATGGATGATACTAACATTGCACCATATGAGGATTTTTGTACACTAACAAGATCGAGTGAGTTGCATTCTTTCCTTAGCTCAAATGAAGGTTCATGGAGTATCGATACACGTAAGATGGCATGCTTTTGTTCTTCATGTACAATGCAAGCCTGGAATGATTGTGAGTTAGGGGAGTGGGTTGACAAATGGTTGACAAGATATCTTATCCCACTTCACACGTATCGCCCTCCAATGGCATTGGAACTAACACAGATGGAATCATCGGTTGACTTTGACCATGTATCAGATCTAGTTCAACCAGGTAATATATCTACTTGCTTAGTATTTGAAATTCCATATTGTTATCTTACTTTGTACTTGTGATATCTAAATGTTTAACCTATTCTAAGCAACTAAAATGCAATGGAAAAAACATAAAGAAACACTTCAAGATTAGCCTAAGGAATTTGTAAATGCAAAGAGAAAAAGTGTAATATGATTGCAAGTGGTTATACCTTCCCTTTTGCAACTGAAACTCCTTGGTTGGCCCTTGATTTTGATGTGCTTTGTATGCTCCTTGATGGCTCTTGATATGGCTAAATGCAAGATTTAACTATATGCTTGGATGTAGATGCAAATGGATAAAATTGATGGCTAGATGAGTGCACAAAATGACAACATTTAGTTGCAAAATGACTAGGTCCCTTAAATGCCTTAGATGATGGGGTATTTATAGAGAAACTTGAATTCTCTAGAGAATTCAATGGTTGGGATTTATCCAACAAAGTCAAGATGAAGGGCTAAGGTGAGTTGAGGACTCACAAGCCCTTACATTTTGACATGTGGAATGTGAGAGGGCTAAGGGTGAAATGATGTGTAGATGATGTGGAAGGGAGGTACATGATGTGGAGGAAGGACAAGTACCTTCCAAATACCTTGGGGAGTGAGAAGATTTCCTCAAAAAGGAACTTCTTGTTCCCAAGTGGGAGTGAAAATGACATTTGAAGAATTTTGGAATTTCTCAAAAATCTCCATGGGAAAAGAGAAAGTGGTTGGAGAAATAAATATGAATTAAAAATTCACATTCATAGGAGAATCTAATGGATAAGAGAGGGTCTCCAAAAATGTGGGAATTGGTCACATGTACATGAGGTGATAAGTCAAATATTCTAGAATCCTTGGAAAGATAAAATGTGAATTAAAAATTCACATGGAGAGGAGAGAGACCTAGGATGAATAAAAGTGAATTAAAAATTCACATAGGAAAGAGGGTCAATGCCCAGAAAGGAAAATGGAAAGATTGAATAAAAAGTGGTGCTAAAAGTGGCTAATGACTTTGATTAAAGTTGTGAAAATACTTAATTATGATAATTAATGGAAGATTAGAGACAAGTGGCAAATGTAGGAGGATGTGACATTAATCCTTGATTAAGAGGATGCACACCCTAATTATGAATTAATTAAATTAATCCAAATTAGAGATGGATTATGGAGGATGTGAAAAGGAGAGAGAAAAGAAGAATTTTAAATTGATTTTAATTCAAAAATATTAGAATTACTAAATTAAATAAATTGGTGTATTTATTTAATTTAGAGAGGAGAAAGGTACCAGATAAAGTGTTTAATTGTTAAATTAAATACTTTAGGAATCTTATGTGGGAAGTGTAATATTAATTAAATAAATTAATATTGATAGAATTGATGAATAAAGAGGTAAATTTGATCATATGGGAGTGATCAAATTTGGGTGTCTACAGTACTGTATTCATAATGTTGACTAATTTCAAGAGATATGTCACACATATAAATGCAGGGCATGTTTATGCAATTATTGTAGATGAAGACAACGAAGAGGGTACAAACTATTACTTGTGTCGTTGTGTTGAGGCAAAAAAGAAATTGGAAGCCCCAATTATAGATGGAGAAAACATTGAATACCCTACAGGCTCAGTTGTTGTTACTGGAATGTGGCTGAGAAGGTACCCACATAAGAGTGTTAAACATTGGTTGTTTGAGGAATTTGACACGCATCGTAAGATTCTTCATTACTCAAACCTTGTCGTGGCATCCAATGTTTGTTTGAGTAAATATGGGGTAGACCTTTGAAAAAGACCTTGTGGAAGGTCTGTAAGTCTGACCATGAGGCAATACTTGACACAATAAAGAGTAGAGCAGACCCAGATGGTTCATTGGATTAATTTGTAAGTATATGCACAACGGTTCTTATTAATTTATACTTGTATCCACATCAATTTGGCTGATTCCAATGCTATCATCTTATTTTACTTTGTGTATCTATATGTAACCAGGAAAACATTGATTGCTGCCCCCTTGCATAAAATGCATATTTATGAGCCATCCAAGAGAATCTCAAGCAGAAAAGCAATGCAACGTCCTTATTTTGATGATCTTGACAAATCTCAATTATGATTTTAAGCCATTACAAAAGTGCATGCGAAGCTTGATGAGGAAATTTTAAGTTATTCATTTGAATTTAACCTTATCATGACCACCTATGATATAGACATTATAAGAGCATCTCGAATTTCAATAAGTTCTATTCATAAGAGCATAGACAAGGCAGTGAAATCTTTGAAAAAATGCCTCAAAGAAATATGGTCTCATGGTGATGGAATGGGATGATGAATTCCATGAGAAGAAAATTGTTGTGGATTGTCATGGCATTCCATCACCATTGAGACCACATTTCTTTGAGGCTTTTTTTCAAATAGTTTGCTGCCTTTTCTATGCTATTGCTTATTAGTATGCTTTGATAGATTTTTTCCAAGCATCCATAGCCTTTTTGGAAGTACCTATTTTAGGATTTTAGCCATAGCAACAAGGAAGTGAACTGTTTGATAGAATGCTTTGGTAAACATGTATGATAAATGTAGTAGCATAGAGAAGGAAAAAAACTATTTGAAAAAATTCCTCAAAGAAATATGGTCTCATGGTGATGGAATTCCATGAAAATACACAACAATTTGCTTGTCATGTGATGCAGAGGGGATGGGACTTTAGTCAAAACTCAAAGTTTCAAGGATTACAATCATGCAATCTCAAACACTCTTCTAGGCACCCTAATGGAGACAAGCCTCAATAGTGCACTTATAACTTAGATGCTTTCCTAAGGGACCCAAACCCTTGGAGTGATATCAAGGAACTCAAAAAAAAAATTCTTGAATGGTTTCAAAGCCCCAAACCTCTATCTTAGACAAAACTCACTTTTTGCACCTTGACTAGGCTTCTAGCCCAACTAGGCTTCTAGCGATGGTTTTGTGACTTTTCACTCAACTTCCCCAAAGGACTCCTCAATATAATGATTGATTCAGATGTGATTCATGATTATACACAGCATATCAAATCCTTTATGGCACTTTTTCTGGATCAAACCTACCAAAATCTGTTGTTTCCTCAAATTTAAGGCCTAATTAGCCCACTTTTTCAAAGCAACCCCTCTCTAAACTTATCCCCTAACTATGAAACTTTCAACAGTGTTTTAAAATGTTCCCAAACCAAATATTTTCAAGGTATTAGTCTTCTTTGACACCCTCAACACCCTAAATCACAAAACCCTCAATAAATTGCTCCAAAACTAGGGCCTCTTGAAAATTAGCTTTCCCAACACTTCCAGAACCTTCTCTTGGACTTTTCACCAATAACTCAACATATATAAACACCTTCAACTCAGAAATATACCCCTTATTAAGGTAGATCTCCTGCTGCTACACTTTAGGCACCATTTTCATGCACTTTTCCTTGCTAAAACTTGGTGTACACCCAAGAATCACTCTTTCTTGCACAATAAATTGTTAGATCTATATAAAAAAAGTTAGATATGATCCATTTCACAAGTTTTCAGTCACACTCTCTCATGAAATGGATCATTTATTCATGAAGACTCTCAAAACTAGTGAAAAAACTGTACTTTTTGATGATAGTCAGCAATATAACACAAGAAACTGATTCCCAACATTATTCAGGTAATTAAAAAGGCTAAATGAATGTAAATACAAGTTCTTAAACCATCCAAATGAGCATGACACCAAAAGAAATCAAAGATTCATAAAAAAAACTCAAGAAAATGCAAAAAGATTGAAGTTTTTATTGATTTTCTGTAGCAGTTTGTACAACACTTGCAATATCAGCCAACCCTCCGTACAAATGATTTCTCCAAGCTTATAGACTCATCCTACAACCGTCCCAACTGATTAGAATTTATTTTATTACATTATTGTGATTGAAACTCCTAAAACTCACTTTTCCGCCCAAAGTTAGATTTCAAAAATTTGAATTTCCAACATTGCAATTTATTAACTCCTATTAACTAGATACAACTTCCAAAACTATTGCATATTATCATTCAACCTTATTTAACCTAATTAAAACATCATATACCTATTTAAACTCTTAGAACATCATTGTTCCATTTACAAGTCAATTTGGTCCTATGGTCCTTATCAGGTCCCTTAGGACTTTTGATTGTCCTGTTACACTCATCCAGCCAAATGCCATTATAGGCTTCAAAATGCTATAATTGATGCTCTAGAAAGGTTTATAGGCCTTCAAGACCCTTGCCATATCCCGACTCTCCAAATGATCCTCAAGGAGCTTGGGTGCTCCTGCACCATCATGGCATTCCACCACCATGAGACCACATTTCTTTGAGGCATTTTTTTCAAACAGTTCATTCCCTTGTCTATGCTATTGATTAACATTATGCTATGATAGATTTTTTCTAAGCATCCATAGCTTGTTCGAAAGCACCTGTTTTAGGCTTTTAGCCATAGCAGCAAGGCAATGAACTATTTGGCTAAATGCTTTGATAGACATGTATGAAAAATGTGTTAGCATAGACAAGGCAATGAACTCTTTGAAAAAATGCCTCAAAGAAATGAGGTCTCAAGGTGATGGAATGGCATGAAGAATTCCATGACAAGAAAATTGCTATGGATTGTCATGGTATTCTATCACCATTGAGACCACATTTCTTTGAGGCTTTTTTTCAAATAGTTTGCTGCCTTTTCTATGATATTGCTTATCAATATGCTTTGATAGATTTTTTCCACTTGCATCCATAGCTTTTTTGGAAGCACCTATTTTAGGCTTTTAGCCATAGCAACAAGGAAGTGAACTGTTTGATAAAATGCTTTGGTAAACATGTATGATAAATGTAGTAGCATAGAGAAGGTAACAAACTATTTGAAAAAATGCCTCAAAGAAATGTGGTCTCATGGTGATGGAATGCCATGACAATCCACAACAATTTGCTTGTCATGGCATTCCACCACCATGAGACCACATTTCTTTGAGGCATTTTTTTCAAATAGTTCATTCCCTTTTCTATGCTATTGCTTACTATTATGCTATGATAGATTTTTTCTAAGCATCCATAGCTTGTTAGAAAGCACCTATTTTAGGCTTCTAGCCATAGCAGCAAGGCAATGAACTATTTGATAAAATGCTTTGATAGACATGTATAAAAAATGTGTTAGCATAGACAAAGGTAGAACTATTTGAAAAATACCTCAAAGAAATGTGGTCTCTATGGGTGATGGAATGGCATGGCAGTCTGTGACAACAAATTGTTGTGGATTGTCATGGCATTCCATCACCATTGAGACCACATTTATTTGAGGCATTTTTTTAAAAACAATTCTTGCCTTGTCTATGATATTGCTTGCTTACTATTATGCTTTTTTGATAGATTTTTCCAAGCATCCATGAAAGCGTTCGAGAAAGCACTTGTTTTAGGCTTTCAACCATAGCGACAAAGCCTTCACTTGAACTATTTGACAAAATTCTTTGGTAGACATGTATGAAAAATGTGGTAGTATTATAGACAAGGTAGTGGCTTGTTTGAAAAAATGCCTCAAAGAAATGTGGTCTCATAGAATGCCATGAAAACCAAATGCTATTGGCAGCTGCTCCTAGTTATTAGTTATGCAATGTGAAGTAATTGCATAACTGCTTAGGTTGACTTTGTAAAAACTATATTGTAATTGAAATTTTGTAATCTATCAGCATCTAGTTATTAGTTATGCAATGTGAAGCAATGCTTTGAGTTTGAAAGATGTGCAATGCAATGTAATCAACAATATGAATATGCGGCTTCTAAAGTCTGTTTTTTACTAAGTTACCGGTTCTTTGGTTGAAATTTTCTTCGGAGTTAGGTTGGATTGCAGGTTGTTAATAAAACATATAAAATAAAAAATATATACATATTTACCGCTGATAATCAAGTTTAGAATACACCACCATATTAATGGTCAAATAACATAGAAAAAATACACCACCACTTTCATAGTGAAATATTAAAATATTGATGATCTACTCGAATGTCATGATACAAAATTATAAATTAAAAGTTCAAACATAAAATGTCAAGTGTTTACAATGTGGTATTTATTGATCATTGATCAATCTGAAAAGTGTGAACATTTTTCTATGTGGAAGGCAAACAAGAAAACAGTGTTACATAATTATTTACATTGTGAAAGAGCTAAAACCTTTTTCTTGCAGATCGTAGAAGAATCTCAGTGATTTTTTGGGTGTCCTTGCCTTGGAATAGAACTATCTTGAGCCATGAATGATTGACCAGGAACTATGAGAAAGAAATAAGATAAATCACATGCAACTCGTTGCAATTTCTTTCCTTGGGAAAAAGGGTAAAGTTTTCTTTTCAAGGAGAATCTCCTTTAGAGTTTGAATGTGCATTGATAATTTTCAAGATAGACTTAGCCAAATATGTCATCTAGGTTTGAAGCTTTTAGGTAAAATGTTTGCTTCTTAAAATTTTGTTCAAAATTCAAGATGCAGGTTCTCCTCCCTTAGGGAAGAGAAGGCCTATCAAACCTAACACTCTTATGCAACACTTCTTAAGTTCTTGTTGATGCAGTATTAGATGCGAAGTTTCAAAATAGGCATGGTTATATAAATTCTCATCTCATGACTATCATTGCATCAAATTAAGAATTTTCAATCCTTTATGGTCTAGACAAGAGAAGTGTGGAGTAGTGTTCCAATGCTAAAGTCTTATTGTGAATCTCTTTGCTATGAGTGGTTAAAAAATGAGGAATCTATCTTCTACACCAAATGAAAAATATTCACAATATATGTGCTAGGAAGGAATATAAGTCCATAAGATGAGCCAGGGGTGCAGGAGTGCAGAAGCACGGGAGGCACCCGAGCATGGTGCGCGTCGTTGGAGATGAAACAAATATTGCCGGAACGTGCTGGCGTTGTACGCTCATCTATGCGTTGCGTCTTCAGGACAGGTAAAAATGGCTGTTGGCAAAATAAGCCATGTAAAAGCAAATATATGTCGATATAAATTATAAAAATATAGTTACAAAATAGCCATATAGGCTTCACGAGAGATGCCATATAAGGCCACAATGATATCAAATATATCCAACTTACAAAATATGTACAAAATTTCCATGTAGGCATACAACAAAGGGCTCTGTGCATTCAAAATTCATTTCTCTCCATGCTCTGGTTCAAATGCAATTTTCTTTCCCTTTGCTGGGCGATCCGATGGTGATAAGTCTGTCACCCATTTCTACTATGCTCGAGGAGTGCTCCTGCTGCTCCTCCTAGTGTTTAGCTTCTGGTGAAGTTTCAACTGTTACAATAAGAAGTAAAGACATTAATATATAGAAATTACATTATAAAAATTAATATGTTTAACAAAATAATCACTTACGGCCATCTCACGATCACTCTCTCCTCGATGGAAATGGCCCTTGTGATGCTGGTGCTCAATCCTGTAAACCATCCAAATAGAAATTAAAATATGAATCAATAATGGTTTGATTTTTAACTAACTAACAACTATAACAATGAATGCAATTTGAAATTTAGTAATTTTCCTCATACCTCCTCTCCGGAGCCATAGAGGATTGTATAGTGGAGGAAACTACGAAATATCCATTGCCCTCACACCAACATTTTGGTGAGGTGGAACTGCATCCTGCCAGCATCTAAAGTAAAACCAACAAATTATTCAATCACAAAAAAGTTACAGCCAGATCCATGTGATGACTTATAATGTATGAGATCTAATGAATAAAATTTTGAGTACAAATTATTAGCGGATATATTTCGGTTATTGGTTATTGATTTAAAGAGTAATGCTTTGAGTTTGAATGATGTGGCAATGCAATGTAACCAACAATATGAATATAAACTACACAAAATCTATTAAACTTAGAATTCATTACTTAAGTTCTCTTTAAATTCTATATTACCTCGTGAGCGTTTGATCAAATCTACTGGCACTCGGAGGTGTTTCCTTGAAACCTCCAACAATACCCTGTTCAACATCCAAAATCACATATTAAAATACCATTCGTAAAACAATGCTATTAACACATGTAATAAATTTATAATTGTTTACTAACTTTACATACCCCACCCGATAGTGTACTTGCCAAATAAGTAGATGGATGGCTGGTGTATCCAGTCTCTACACTCTCGCAATTTTATTAAAATAGTAAAACTAAATTAGTTAATCTTGCATTTCACAATCAAAATTTAATAAATTAAATTCAATGAACATGCTGAATTTTACTTGAGTGTCAATGCCATATGCATCATGCAAAATTCGGTCGTCCTCTCCATCCTCGTAGATGCATATGGATCAGGTTGCATAGTAGCATATGGATCTTGCGTAGCACCCTCCTGAGTGCCGGTAGGGTCATACGAACAAGTCACCCCGCAAGATTGACACACATGGGTTCAAAGGCCACCACCTGAAAACTCCCCTAGATGGCGTTGTACAATAGGGCTAGTGTGATGGACGACACTCCGGGTCAAAGTTGTGATCGCCTGCAATGTCTCTATGTCAGCACTCTCCTCAACGCCAAGCATCCACAATCTGCTCATGAGGGCCTAGTGAGAGGTCGTCTCCCTTGCGCGTAGGATCGGTGTGCACGGCCTATCCTAAGCTGACCCCCACCTCTCCCCTGGAACTCCCTCATATCAAAATAATTTGGGATTTGGTTCAATACAAACTCACTGTATAGTTTCCTAAGAAAATATTGGGGGACTTCACAATTATTGCACAGTTGGTAATCAAAGACCATATACCATCTTTCATAAAAATGGTTCTTAATCTCTTGGTGGTGTCACCAATGAATAGGAAACCTCTTTGCATTGAGGGTAAGATTTTGATTTGTTTTAGGTTCAGTGAATAGAGAGCACAAATCACCTTTAGTAATTTTTAAATCTTTTACTTGTTTATATGATAATTTGTCTACATAATATGCCCTAGCTGTCTGCCTCCTATCTTGCCATCCGGATATTTGTTGGGTGATTGCATCTACATTTTTTAACATGTCTTTCAATGAATTTTCTAGAAGCATTCTTTCTGTGGTTGAAGCATTTGGATCACTCAACCTATTGATAAGATCCTCAAGTTGTTTTCTATTGTTCTCAATTTCACTCCTCAAATTTTCCTAAGTGCCAGGAGGGAATTGAGAGAATGGTGGGGGAGGTTGATTTTGTTGAGGATTTTGCTGCTGAGGATTTACCTCCTCTTCTTGTTGAGGATTTGCAAGATTTCCTACAAATTTAAAAAAAAAACAATCAAATCTAACCTAAAACTAACAAAAACAATTTCAAACTAACAAATTCAAAACAAATAGTAAACAATACTTACCTCCCGCATCTCTTCGTTGTTGTGGCACCATATTTGCAAACAAAATCCAACTGTTTTTGATGAAATTTGTAAAAATCCTTCCTCCTAGAATGCGAGTGCGAAAGTGAGAATTTTTGGACGCGGGCAGAGTTGAGAAACAATAAAGAGAAAATGATACACATTTGACTTTTTTTTTTCTTTTAAAATCACATAACGCGCTCACGTTATAACGCGAGCGCGTTATGTCTTTCCAATTTTTTTTCCCATTTGGCAACAAAAGTGTGACCAACTTCATGCACCCGCTCCTTAATATCTTGATGTGGTAACCACTTTGGTTCTCTACAAGAGCCTTGAACTGCTGCAAGACTCCAAATGCATCAGATTTATGCCTCAAAAAGTAGACATGTGCCTTTCTTGTATAATCATCAATAAAAGTTAGAAAATATGTGCAACCTCCAATGGAAGGAGTTTGCATTGGTCCACATATATCGAAGTGAACAATCTCAAGTGGTTTACATGCTCATTCTGATTTTCCAACAGGAAAGGTCTCTCTATGTTGTTTACCCAAGATGCACGCTTCACATACCCTTTTTGGTTTTTGAATCAATGGTAGCCCCTTAACTGGATATTCTTTCTATGCAACAAATTCATACCTCCAAAGTTTAAATGGCCAAATATCAGATGCCATAACCAAGATTCATTCTTTACCATTGAATGAAAAGATTTTTGAACAGTTACATTACCATTTTGTTCATCTTTGATTCCAATTTTTTCCTTTCCAGAGCAACCTTGCTCATTTCCAGAGCAACTTCCCAAAGCAACTTTGCAACTTTGTTCTTTTTTTGGAGCAACTCTGAGAGGTGTCTTGAGAATCTTCAGCCTTAAATGCTATTCTAGCTTGTGTATTTTCTGAAATATGATAAGTTTCAGCTACATTTCTATTGATCTCAGGTTTCAACCTCAATGGGAACATTCATTTTTTTGTCATTTGTATATGCTATTAGCTGCATACTTGGAGCTTTATGAAGAATGACACATGCATTATTTTTCATGTAAATTATGTATCCTTTTTGCACTAATTCACCAATACTCATTAGATTATGTTTCACACCAGCAACATAAAAAACATCATGAATGATTTTTTTTCTCCCCCTTTTTGGTTAGAATGTCAACAGTTCCTTTTCCCATAGCATTCACTTGATTATTGTTCCCAAGAGTAACATTTAAGATGACTGATTTATCCAAGCTTGAAAATAACTCTAGATTTCTAGACATGTGATTTCTACAACCAGAATCTAAATACCAAATATCATTTAGATTGTCTTCAACCATATTGTATTCAACTAGTGATTTTGTAGAAATTGTTTCAGCAATCTTTGCACATGCAATAAACATAGAATTTTTTGTAGAATTTTCTGGGGGATTTTGATATTGTCTTCCTTGGGCATATTGTTTCTTTCTACACTCAGAACAATAGTGACCATACTTCTTGCAGTAATGGCATTGAACATGTGACTTGTCTTGTCTTTGACCACTTGGATGACTTTGAGAGTGTTCATTGTTATGTCCTCTTCTACCTTGGTTTGCAGGACTGTTGCTACATCCTCTAAATGAATTTCTTCCTCTATCCCTAGGTGTGAACCTACCTCTACCTCTTCCATGACTTATTGAAGCCTGAGATGAGTAAGTATTCTCAATAGAGGTGTGTGATCTATTTAGCCTATATTAATAATTTATCAAAGATGCATGTAATTCATCCATTGTTAGCTGGGTTAAATCCTTAGTTTCCTCTATGGAAACAACTAAATGATCAAACTTAGTAGGAAAAACCCTTAACATTTTTTCAACTATCCTTGTCTCTTCTAATGTTTCCCCATGGTATTTTATCTAATTTACTAGCCCAACAACATGGGTAAAAAATAACTCCATAAACTTTGAATCTTTCATACTTATATTTTCAAATTATCTTCTAAGTAATTGGAGTTTTGCAGCTTTAGCTTTGTCTTTACCTTGATAGGTTGTTTGCAGTGTGTCCCATGCCTCCTTTGCTTGCGTTGCTGCTGAAACTCTTGGTAGCATGATTTCATGCATTGCTTGATGAATGTAGAAAAGGGCTTTTCCATCCTTCTTTCTTTAATCTTTCAAGAGATCTTTCTCTACCTGTGTGATAGCATTATAAGTTGCTTGGTCTACTGGTTCTGCATAACCATTATCAACAATTTTCTAAACATCCTGAGACCTAAATAGAGCTTTCATGGTCAATGACCAATATTCATAATTTTTGCTTGTGAAAAGAGGGGTTTGCAGGGTAGACAAGGAAGCACCAAACGTTGAGACTATGGAAGCCATTGATGGTTGTTAAACAAGAAATAAGTGTAGACCCAAAAAATAGAGACTAGGGGTTTGAACCAATGGCTCTAATACCAGATGTGGGAATAGGGGAAGAGGAATTGAAATGAAAGATAAAGCAGCAAATAAGAATTATACACAATAGTAAAAGAAACACAATAAAATGCAATTAAAAGATGCTCATAACACACATAATTGACACAATAGAAAATAGACAGTAATCAGATTTATATATATTCATTTGTCTGAAGAATATAGCAGCTATGATGCCCTATTCTTCTTACACCATATTCTCAGATGTAGAGCTGTGTTGCTCTCTTTCCTGCTTCTTGCATTATGCAAAATGACTACAAAAAGGAAATAAAACTAAAATCTATGCTGGACAACTAAGAAGTAATAAAATATTAATATTTTTTACTACCCACAAAGTGTGTGAGAGTAATTAGCCAGTTAATGAGAATTAAACCAAATCTCCCAAATCTTCTCCAAAAATTATTCCTAATAAAATTCCTTAAATGTTGGTATGTAGCCTTAGCTGGAGGGAATTGCATAATTAATTAGTTGATATTACATATCTCTGACAATATGCAAGTGATGTATGGAAAAGATTTAATATGTTGAATTGCAAACCAACCCCTACACCAGTTGTGACAGGACTAAAGTTAAGCAAGGAAGATGATGGTTCATTAGTTGATCCTAGATTGTTTAAAAGGATGGTTGGTAATCTCATGTACTTGACTGCCACAAGACCTGACGTCATGTATGGTTTGAGTGTTATCTCAAGGTTCATGGAGTCTCCAAAAGACTCTCATTGGAAAATTAGAAAAAGGATATTGAGGTACGTATGTGGCACTAAGAATTATGGAGTTTTATATTCAGTTGTAGATGATTTCAAACTCATTGGATACATGGATATCGATTGTGTTGGTAGCATAGATGGTAGAAAAATTACTTTTGGTTATGCCTTTAATTTTGGATTAGGGGTTGTATCATGGGCTTCAAAGAAATAACACATTGTCACACTTTCTTTAGCAGAAGTTGAGTATGTTGTAGCCACAACATCATGTCAAGCCGTATGGATGAGAAGAATGTTAGTTGAGTTCATTGTCTGGGTTCCAAACATACAACCTCAGAATCCCATCACTATCAAGTGTCACTCTGCATAGAAATCTCCCCCCTTCGATCTTGCCATCATTGATTTTTACAACAATGGTGGCATTTAGCAAATACAAGCTCCCGTTCTTATCAAAATCCAAGTCGACGGGATAATCAGAATATTGGTAAGTGTTGGTAGACTAGTAAACCCCTTGTTGTTCACCGACCCGCTCCACTGGATAAAGAGCCAAATTGTCGTCATCTTGTAAGGTCAGTTCAAAGCGACCCGATGTGTAGTTTGTAGCAGAAGCATTAGAATACATGGTCGACTTCCACTTGAGTTTCTGACTTGGCAAGAGTGTGTTTGTAGGAGCATCAAAGCTCTCCCATACGTAGTCTTTTGTCTGATCAAGAAACACAAAATTTCCATTGTCTAGCAATGCAGCCTTAGATACATTTATGCCTTCAGCGGAGCATGCGGCCCAGAGTGTCCTTCTTGTGGAATCCAAAAGTTCAAGCCCCATGGCAGAAAGCTGCAGAGTAGACCCCTCTTCAACTATAAGCCCTCTGCTACCCATTTTAGCCATCCATGTCAGAGTTTTATTATATATTCTATATGTGTGTGTGAAATGTGGGAGAGTTATTAAATCAACACAAACATCAATGAGACATATTACATGAAAGATTTGAATCAAAGAACTACTCTATTTGCAACAAAACAAATCTTTAAAAATGTTCCATTGTTTTCTAATCTTAAGGATTTATTAAACCATATTGGCTCTTAGATTTTGTATGTGCACTATGGTTGTTAAAATGAAATGAAATGTTCAAAATACAAGAAATCTAAGTTCCTACATGAACTATGTGATAAATTTCATAATGCTATGATAATGGAGATATTGACAAATGTATAATCATACTAGATTATATGAAGCTAATGATGTGATAAGAAGCTAAAATGATTTTTCATATGTTCAAATAACCATTGATATGATAAACTAAAATGCAACTATAAAGCAAGACATGATTCTAATTTAACATGATACTACAATGCAAACTTCTTAAAATGCTAAACAATGCTAATTATAAACTCCAAATGCTCTAATGCTCCAAAGCTATTCTTGCATGATAACTCTACTCAAATGTGGGATGCAAAATATTATAGAAAAGAGTTGTATTTATAGGATTTCCCAAGTATGTTGTGATGTGGCAGCGATCGACAGTCCAATTTCAAACATGAGGGATGAACGATGGAGATGGAGAGAATAAAAAAGGATGTTCCCTTGACCAAAGATAACATGTCAAATGGATGGGGGAATCAAGTCTAGGAGAAAAATACCATGTGTTCAAATTTTGTTGAAGAAGTGTGTGAGGAATAAGCCATGTATTTGAAAATTTGTTGAAGTGGGATGAAAAGTTGTAGATATGTGCTTGAATTTCAAATTTGGGATTATTGAAAATTAATTAAATAAAACAAATTATGGAAATTTTTTTATTTAATTAAATTAGATGAATATGATTTTATATTTTGGAGAATTAGAAAATATGAACTATATAAATAAATTGAGAATTTATTTATAAGTAAATGAAATATAATTAAATAACTAGTATTTAATTAATTAAATGTCTTGACTGATTTTAGGTGTATATACTATCAAACGAGACACCTACTAGGTAGATAGAAAGAGTCATGGGATAAAATCCAAATGCAAAATATCCATTAGATAAAATCCATTTATAATTTTTGGAATTAGTAGTAAGAGAAGAGCCTATAGGAATATAATTTTTCTGATTGGGCTAAGCCAACATGATTAGCAACAAATTAATGGATTGAGGGGGGGTAATGGATTTATTGCCATTGGATTTTAGGATTTACTAGCCTAGGAGAGTAAACATGTAGCCTGGAAAAAAAAGGAAAATTGAAATAGATTATTAAACTGGGCAGCAGGTGGGGTATCGACATTTCTAGGTGAACAGTCGAAGTCATCCAATAGGTAGTCAATGGATGTATTGTGGTTTTGTTTAATTAGCGTTGAAAATATTGGTGCCGTGGAAAGAAGGGAAATTCATCTAATAAGTCAAGTCATTATCAATTCCCTGACGAAATAGCATGAGGTGCGTGGAGTCACGGGTCGCCAAATGCACTAAGTCCATTAACACGCATCAATTGAATATAGCGAAGACTTGTTGACACCAAGCGATTATTGTACAGAGATTAGTGGTAGTCTTTCTCATAAGTCCTTTCATCCTCCTCCACATGGAAAAAGTTGATCGGTCCCCAATTTTTCAATGTGTGTGATCTTGTAGTCATGATTATTAATTGGTAAAGACTTTAGAATCAATTTGTTCGACTTACATTGGAATTTAAATAAGTTTTCAAGTCCGTCCAACATAAAGGAAACTTCTCTGCAAGTCATATATCAATTTACCCTATCTTCCGTAGCATGGATGCAACATTTTTCGAGTCATCTTCACTGTATACTATATGGCATCTAATTTTTTGAGTACCCAAAGGCATGAAAATAGATTTTCCAAGGCCGTAGGGACAATCCAAACTGTTGGAATGAGTTGAGACCGTCATTTGAGCTAGTTTATTGAGATAATAAAGTGTACATAGATAAATATTCATATGGATTAATGGTGGTGTTGGGTTATATATTGTCGTTCTATTATCTAAAATGATGTTATATAATTATTTATAGTTGTATGATGTTTTCGAAGATAACAAACTACATTTTTCTTTGATCTAGGGAGAAATAATGGTGCAAAATCACTTTGAATTGATTTTGTGGCATAAAATCAACCTTCTATGAACAAAATTGATCTATTGGATTCACTAATTTTAAAACTAATTCACATCACCTTTGGGTATTTGAAAATAGGCTAGAGTGTTTGCAAACACCTTTGAGGAGCCTGTTAGGTAGGGTGTATTCTCCTATGGCCAAACCCCTTAAGTGAGTTGATTTAACAACTTGTGAACAAAATTGAGGACATCAAGCAACCACACAATATGTCTATTTGTCACTAAGTATAGATATGATGATGTGGTAATGAATTCTAAAATGTACTCCTTGACTGATAATGGAAGTAGTAAAAGAGAGTTCCTCATTGTGTTCAAATAAATCATGGTTTGTTTTCATACAACACCCTAGAATATAATTTGAAATGTTTAATGCTTCTAGTTGGCACACAATAGCTAGTTGGATGGGGATGATATGGATCTAATTTGAATTTTAAATTTTAATAAGGAAAGGGTTGATTTTGCATTGTATAATTTAATATGTTTTAGTTTTGTGTTGGATAAAGGTATAACCCTATATCACACTTTAGGCCAACAAAAAATTTTCTAGTGAGATAATTTTTGGTGAAACATATTCGGTCAAATGGGTTTTTCCCAAAATCGGGTGGACCCAACATGGAGCATACATGGCATGGCATATTCAATCAAACATGTTTCAAGAAAAACATATTTGATCAAATATGTTTGAACCAAAATTAATAGAAATTATTTTTTAAGAAAAATGCATAATTGGGAATTTCACCCAAAACTTTCTTATGAGGAATGTTTTTTATCAAAACCGTAATGAGAAACCAACCCAACAACCTATGAGGTAAGACATTGTAGTTTAATTACAATGCTTTGCCTCTCTAACTCTTGATATACTAAATGAAATTGTACATTGGAAAGAAAGGGAAACATTTACAAAATCTTCATACTTTTCATAACTTTGTGGTTATAAAGAAAATCAACTATTAGAGACACAAATGGTTAAATAAAGGGTATTGAATGATGTTAAGAGAATCATATTCAAACAATGAGGAAAACGATGAAGAGGTTGTAGACGATACTTGGGTTAGTGAGAAATTTTATTTTATTTTATTTTTTTAAAACCGTAACTTTATCTTCCTAATGAAAACTTCATGTTATGAAGAGATGAGGAAAATGTAACACATTGATTACAATATGTCAAAGTCGAAAATGGTGATCAATGAAAATTTAAAAGTTGACTTCAAGCATGAGTTAGCACATCTTGTTCAAAACATGTAGAGAGAAATTAAAGAGTTAGAAGCATTAAAAGAGTAGTAAACAAAGAGTGATCAACCAAAAAATATTCATGAGGATTTTGTCTCATGACCTCTTTATTCCAAATTAGTGTCTTGAGGAACTAAATGATGAATTTATTTGCGGAGAGGGGGCTATTTTTCCCCTTTGTGATAATAGAAGAATAATTCTCTAAATTGATGAACCCAATGGTACAACTTTTTTTACTATCCATTTCTCCTTCAAAATCATTAGAAAGAGACTTTTTTTAAGTTTATTGTAGTGAAAAATAAAAATTCATATCTCATGAGGGATGATCCTATGGTTATTGAAGTTTCTATTCATAAAGTTAAATCATAACCCAAACTAGAAAAAGTATATGAATATTTTCTAACTTGAGAGTTATTCTTATCAAATTTAAGAGGTCAAGGATGTGTCCAAATAATATAGATTGAGAAATTTTGTAGCATAGGTTGTTACAATCAACATTTTAAGTCAAGTTGGCTCTTTTTTAGGACCTTTAGAAATTTCCTTATTCCATCAAAAAACCTACACTTAATATAATTTATTTCCTATACATGCCTATTTTTAATCATTAGAGGGGTCTTAAATTTTTATTGGACAACTCTGTCACTTAGGAAAATTTAAGAACAAGAAGAGCTTCCAGGATTAGGAAAATTTAAGAACAACAAGAGCTTCCAAGATTTTAATAATTATCCACTTGCACAACCATTACAAGAAATATATATCTTTGATTCTAAAGTTGAAGAAGGAGAATGATACCATAGTATTCCCATAGTATATTTTTAATCATTATAGCCCATAGTATTCCCCTTTCTACTACTAGAGGAGATTCTGAAGTTGAAGAAGGAGAATGATACCAAACAATAGGATTCTTGAGGACAAAACCAACATCAAAATTGCTTTATGATTTTGATACATCTCATCTTAGGTGTGGAATTTAGTGTAGATTTTCTTTGAGTGCTTGAATTTTATATTATTTTTTGTGAGAACCAAAATCTTTTAGAATAATAATGACACTTGGTCAAGCCATGAAAGGTAAAAAATTGAATGCTCTTGCAAGAGTTAAAAAATATGAAAGTTTGCAATACAATCAAGATGATAACATAAAAGGATGGAATAACTCCCAATAAATTGGAATTAATAAAACTAGTTAAATATGTAAATTTATAATGCAAAGGAGAGAAATTTCCAACTTTAAAATTGACATGAAAATTCATGCAAGCAAAAGGAAAGAAAGTATACCTAAGCAATCTTATATCCAAAAAAGAAAAAATCTCTAGATAGGACATATCCATGAGAAGTAGGAATATTATAAAAATATGCTACATTAACAAACCCCCCTAGAGCATAGCTTATGTGGGTACAAATAAATTAGGTCTTGACAACTATTCCTAATAATGTATGCAAGTATAATGCAATCTCTCATAAAGTGGAGAAAGGGAGAACACCCAATGGGAAAAAAGATCTCCCCTCAAGAGAGAGAAAAGAAAGTGAAGAGGACTAGAAGGTCCCCCTAAAGTGGATTATTTTTCTCAAGTAGATTGAAGCCCAAGAAGAGCTTGTATAAAAGGTTTGGTGAAAATGTCAGCAACCTACTCTGAAGAATGGAAAAAGAGTAAGTCAGTGACCTAACTATGAATGATCTCTTGAATGTAGTGCATGTGAATATATATGTGTTTGGTCTACCATTGTTAAATTAGATTCTTGCATATCTAGATGGTTCTTTAATTGTCACAATAAATGATTGTTGGCTACCTAAACGAAATTCCAAACTTAATTAGAATCCCCTTAAGCCAAATAACCTTAGTAGTTTCATTAACAACCCCCTATAGTTTTCCTCTATGGATGATAAAGCAATATAATTTTGATTCCTTGTAGACCAATTGATAGGACCATAACCTAGAGAGAAATTATAACCTAAAGTGGAATTATGATTCTAAGTATCCCCAACCCTATCTAAATCTATGAATCCAGCTAATTCAACTTTTGTACCTGTAGACATGTAAACTTGACTTAACACTTATCACAAACTCGAAATGTCTCAGAATGACCCTGAAACGACTTGGAACAACTATGAATCAACTCAAAACATCTTGGAATGACCCCAAAACAACTTAGAACAACTCAGAATCAACTAAGAATGTTTCAGAATGACCCCAAAATGACTCAGAACAACTTTGAATAAACTCGGAACGTCTTAGAATGACCCTGAAACGACTCATAGCAACTCTAAATCAACCCAAAATGTCTTGGAACAACCCTAAAATGACCCAGAATGAGTCTGAATCAACTTAGAATATCTATGAATTAACTTGGAATATCTTGGAACATCTCTGCAACAACTCAGAGCATCTCATAATGCATCAAACAACATTCAAAACTCTATTTCCTCTATTAATCAAGTAATAAAACATTATTTGATTAATTCGCATTTCATCATTTCGACTAATTAAATGAATTACATTTATTTAATAAAGGCCTAATCTTATCTTATTTCGTCCTGATTAGTCAAACAACACTAATCATTTGATTACATCACTAATTCACCTTATCCCTCAAAATTAATTGAATTATAAAATTATAATAATTTAATTATCACACTTCCCTCCAAAATTTGAATAATTAAATCAAATCAAATCAAACTATTCAAATTGGAAAAAATCAAAATCAAAATCAAAATAGAATTAATTAATTAATTAATATCCCTCACCCACTTTTTGATTAAGTAAATCATGGATTGATAACTAAGCAATCTATTTTGCTAACTCAACCATCTAATTCCTAACTAAACCCTAATTGATCAATCAATTGCTAACTAAGCAATCAAAATCCTAACTAGCCAATCTATTCTTCAATCACCCTAATTGTGCAATCAAATTTGCACAATTTCCTCATGTCTAAATCCTCTCAACTCATTTTGACCATTGATCTAGATATTCTCCAACGTGATCTTGACCATCGATTCAAAATTTCTTTTTCTATATAACAAGCCTTTCTCTTCACAAATAATGACCAGAATTTCAACTTACCTTATGCAATGAAGTTTTTTCAAGAACACCATTGAGAGAGCTTCATCATTTCTTCAAGAACAAACATCGATCATCAAGCTTTTGCATATAAGCAATGGAGGCTTTGCAGTGATATGAACAACCCAACATCATGTAAATATACTCCAACATGGGATGGAAATCTTTTCTTTTGTTATTTGAACTGGTTTGAATATCTTAGGATCTCATTTCATTCACATAGCTTAGATTTGCACATTTCATGAATGATGGAATAGGATAGATGAAGTGTTTTTGAATTAGATTAGTTTCTGATTTTAATCTTGCACTTTGATCTTGTTTTTCATTGTATTTCTTGATGGATTCCTTCCCCCTCACACATTCTGGCACGCTCGATGGGACCTAGGTCCTCACTAAAATTTTTGAGCTTTTTCTAGAAGATCAACGCCTTTGCCACGGGAATGGCACTTTTTCTCTGAAACTAGTTCCTTTGCTCTAAAACCCACACTTTTTCTTTTTGTTCTAAGTTTGCACTATATAGAAAATTTGAGCTTTTTCTAGAAATTTTGAGCTTTTGCAAATTTGTTTTTCTAATCTTTTTATCTTTTTTTTGAGCATTTACTTTGGAAGTCAAGTGCATGGATCCTACACTATTGTAATGAACTTGCTAATGTTTGCTTGTTTTGCAGGAACTAATGGGTTTTATCCAAGATTTGAAACACATTGATTTATTTTATGAAGAAAAGATGATCGATCCAAGTTATTTGTAGATCTACAAGGATTTTTATTAACTTAGGAACTTTCTTTTGGTGCATTAAAATTAACAACAACAAACTCCCACATTTGATTTGGTGTTGCTAAAATGAACCATTCTTAAGTTTTCTAAGTTACGAATTTCCTTTCCGATGCTCTAAAAAGAACAAACAACAACTGTCACATTTCAAATTTGGTGCTTCTAAAATGAACATTTTCAAAGCTTTCTAAGGTAGGAATCTCCATTTTGGTGCTTAAAAATGAACAAAACAACTCTCACATTTCCAATTTGGTGTTGTTAAAATAAACCATTTGAAGCTTTCTAAAGTAGGAATTCTCTTTTGGTGCTCATAAAAAGAACATAAAACACTTCAAATTTGGGCTCTAAAAATGAACACACTTCATGTTTTCATAGTTAGGAAAATTTAAATTTGGTGCATAAAAAGAGTGCAAAAGTCTTTCAATATGTTGACAAACGTTCGATTTACATTTTTTTGACCATTAATGACAAGGCCTAATTTTCTTAGAAACACTTCAAGCTTTGGGGCTTAAAATGAACAAAATTATTTTTGTTATTTTCACACCATTGCTATCTTAATTTCTTGATGTCCTGAACAAATCAATTGGTGCAAAGATAAAAATAAATTTTCATTTTTTACTCACATATTCTTAGGGATAACACCGCTCGAGGTGTTTAAAATGAATCAATTTGCGATATATTGTCTTCTGTGCATGCATTGATTGGCAAGATGAAGTGTTTTGTCTTCTCCCCTTGCACCATTTTAGCGATATTGGGTGAGCGAAGAAAATTTTTGAGCTTCACATTTATTTTAAAGTTTTACCTTCTTAGAGGGCCTGCCTATTGAGACACAGCCCACGCTGGAGAACTCATAGGCAACCCAAGTGGTACTTTTGTTCTGGACAACTATATAATTTTTTTGTGAGTGTGAGGAAAGTTCATCACTCGTTAGGTGCAGATGTCCTATACTGACATAGTCTTCCTCAGTATCCTTGTGACGTGTAAAAACCTGAAAGGGCTAGAAGGTTCTTAATTGAACAAAACGCCACATGTGTAGGTGCCTGAAAATAATATCCCTAGAACATAACTAAGAGCCAATTGTTTTAGAAGCCACCCTATTTATCCAAAACATTCTCTGAAAGTGGTGCATCAAAATTTACTTCTAAGAAGTTACTTGCCAAGTCTGACTACAGGCCCGTGCCATAAGTCGCATGTAAAATCATCTCTTCAGAGCATGAGGCAGGCCCACCTAAGAGGATGGTTTCTCTCCACTAGGGTTGTAATTGTTTGTTAATGTTAAACTTATCCAATTACATTCGAAAACAATTGTGACATCAAATTATGTGTTTTATTAAAAGAAAAAGAACACATCAAAACAAAAATTGAACAAAGATGATCAAATAACAAACCCTTTGATTTAGTGTATACTTGCGAAAAAAGCCTTATGTTTGCACTCCTTGAAAGGATTTATCCTTAAAGGTTTTCGAACATTTCAATTTTATTTTTAGGCTGCATTGATCAAAGTAAACACTTTGGTAACTATGGCTTGGGTGTTGTGATTTCACAACTTGAGCTATAGACATTTAACTCACATAAAGTCCATGCTTGTGAGTCAGTCCAATGCTATTATATCATTTTCCATACTAAAGAACACAAAGGAAGAAAACACAAAGAGGTTACAAATTTCCATTCCAACTCATAATATTTTTGATAAACACTTAGGGGAAAACAAACTAAAATTGCTTATCAAGTCATGACTTGAACAAGACACTTGGAAAATCATATTGGTCACAAAGTCTATCACTCATTATTCTGATACTACTTATTTGAAATCAAAATCCAATAAAACATTAGGATCATTCCTCCACTCAAAATTTCTATAATATTAATAGTTACTTGGAACTCACAGATAGTTCAAGTATCTTTCCCACAACATATCCTCTAGATTAGGAAGTGGAATATCGACCCTAGTTCTTTAGAATTTTGATTTTCAAAAAGTAGCTACATTCCAAAACAACACTCAAGCCTTAGGCTTTTTTAAAAAGTTTCATAGAAAACCACCCCATACTACCACACCTTATGACCATTTGGTGACCCACAACTCTCGTTCAACAACTAGGCCTTGTAGCACCTATTATTCAACTAGGTAAAACACATATTGAAGGGTCCCAAACTGACATCATAAGTAGTTTAAGAACTTTCATTTTTGAGAAAAATGAAACACCCCACCAATTTCTCACCACATCCATCATCTTAGACAAAGAAGAAGAGAAAGTAGACATAGTAGTCAAAAGACCTATATTACCACAACCTGCATGGCAATAAATATACATCCCTCATGCTTTTTGGAAAGCAAAAGATCCTTAGGTTCTTGCAAGAGCAAGATCCTTAAATGAAAATCTATACTTAGGCTCTCAAAGAATCATCCTACAATTTTTTTTCCAAAGGTTTCTTCTCAACGAGATATTGCAACCGTCAAAACTAGCTAGATTACTTCGATTATCACTTTGCACCAATAGGCCACGTCTTTTCTAGAGAATAGGAATCAAGAAAACAATCACAAAATCTTGGTAATTTTTTATGACAACCATGAGGTCACAACATAGAAAGAACATGGAGGCCAACAAGAAAAAGGTGATAGCATCCCACCAGTAAACACCACAAATAGTGGAAGAGACTGATGAGGATATAAACCAAGTGACCTTATAATTGGGTATTGAGTATCAAAACATCCCCAAAACATGTTGATATATTACCCAAATTACTCTTATCAAGGGTGACAACATCAAATAGGGCAACATCAGGGATTTCAAAATCACCATCAAGGAAAAAATCCAAAACATCAAATTTCCCTAGATAAAATTGAGAGAGATCTTGAGGAAATTAAATGAAAATGAAATACAACATATCATCAATGCCTTATTCAAGGTTGGGAAATTACATATCCACAACAAACAGACATCATTCCACAAACACCTCAATAGCCACATCAACAATACTTCCAAGATCTGCAATATCAAGAAGTGTCGCAACACCAAGGCATACCTCAAGTGCAATATCAAAATGTACCTCAAACACCATATCAAGGAGTTCAGCAAAATCAAGAGAAAAAAATCAAGAAAAGCCACAAAGGAAAGATTACCAACTAGAAAGGAAATTCACCCCTTTGGGAGAAACTTTAGAGGTAATCATCCATGAACTAGTACAACAGGAACTTATCAAGATCAACAACAGTCCAATTTATGGTGAACCGAGCTTTAAACTCCCTTTGTATAACAAGTATGAACAATGTGAGTTCCATAAAATCAATGGTCACACAATGAATAGATTTTCTACACTCAAAAATATCATCCAAGATATCATTGATCAAGGAGAAATAGCTATTAAAGGACCATCTACCAAGGATGACAATGATAATGTCTCAACCTCAAGATTTGAAAGCAACGATCAAGAGCTATCTGTCATTGATCACATTGACAATGTCTCTACATCATCCAATGAGCAAGAAGACATACATCAAGAATTTAGTCCCAAGCATGATCAAAATAAATCACCCAAGTCGAGCAATGATCCAGTTCAAAATATATTGACATCATCCAACCTCATGATAGTACATATTGATGATCTATAGACTCTTAAGCCAACACTTATACCCAATACAAAAAATCTAAGCCAAGAGCCCATATGCCCACAATTTGAGGAAATCCAAGGATCTTTTGTAGGAAATCCTTTCTTTGAAATTGATCCATGTCAAGAATGTGAACCAAAGCATGTCGAAGATAATACCATACAAATTCAAGATCAAGAAAGCTTACCATCAAAATATTACAATGAATTGGTAGATATCTTCCAAGACATCCAAGGCTTTCCAAAAGAATACATCCATATGCCAAGCACACATACATCTACCCATGAGATGCTTACTCCTAATGGACATGTAGATGATCTTCCTCCAAAACAAGAGTCTCGTACTCTTGATATCATTACCATGGAACAAGAGTCACCTACTCTTCACATCTGTACACATGATCAAGATATAGAAGAATCTATAGACCTATCAGAAAGTGATCAAGAAGAAGAGTTGAAATCAGAAACACCCTTCAGGAAGGTTGAAGACATTGAGCATGAAAATATGGAGCACAATATCCTAAAATAAACAAAGATAATGGACAATCTTGAGCATAAAAGTAGTGGGTATACACCAGTTAAAGGAGCACCAGTTGCTATATTTTGAAGGGCCGTCAAATTCTGGTATTTCACAAGACCAAGCCAAAGATATCAATCAGAAAGTTATGCCACATATGAAGGATCCTATCAGTGAAGAAGCTATCACATGTGAAGATACAAAATAGAGTAGAGAAGGATTAGCATCTTATTTACAAGGTAAATCAAATCCTATTGCAAATAAAAGTTTTCAACAGATGCATTATCAAGAAAAAGGATTATGCCTACATGAATAGGGCATCCTAGCACTAGTAAAAATTATTGGCAATCCTAAGCATCAATGTCTTGGTTATTCAACAAGTAAGGCATCTAAACATATCAGTGATACCTCTCTAATACTGGGGGAAACTTTATCTAACACAAGCATCAACATAGAGAGCACAAAGAGTCCTTATGATAAAATTGCTACCAACGCTACAACCAGCCATATCATAAATCATCATCCATGTATATTTCAACCATATGATTGGGACCAACAACAAGATAAAAAGCTATACCCAAGAAAGGAACAAGTCATTGAAGCAAAAGAATCAGAAAAATAAAATGGACAAGAAATATTCAAAGGGATGCAAAATAAAAAGCAAGAAAATCATCCCTATCAAACTCCATTAGTCAAAGAAACTATGGGGAAAAATCAAAAAGGGAAGTTCATCCATCAAAGAAGTCTAACAATGCAAAAGAAATCTTCAAGAGCAACATACAAGGAATATCAAGATGTTGGTCCTAATCAAATCTCCAAATTGAATCTCCATATCCACCCATCATTGCTCATAATCCCAAGTTTGGAGAGTCAAAGGTTCCAAACTGTCAACTAATCCATCTAAATATCATATCCCTCAATGCATTTCACCATCAAAGATATCCAAATCTCACATTGACCATGTGTTAGGGTGAAGGCACAATAGTGGTTTACAATTTGATGGAGGAAGGAAAACTGAGAAAAAATGACCCCATGGAAAAAAAAAGTGATTTTGGGGGTTTGTACGAGCCTAGAAGTTTGACTGAACCAAAAAGGGGTTCGATCAAACTTGGGTTCGAGCGAACCCCTTAAACTTTTTTCAGCCAAAAACAAAAAAAAATGCATATGAAAGGGGTTTGAGCGAACCCCCTCGAAGAGGTTCACTCAAACTAGGGTTTGAGCGAACCCTGGTTTGAATGAACCCCTAGGGGTTTGAGGGGTTCACTCGAACCCCCCTAAATCCTCATCCCCTCCTAGAGACACAAAAACCTAAATTTTGGCACTTGAGTTGGGTTGAGGATGAAAATGGAGGAATCTTCACAAACCCAACTAGAATCGTATTCCTCAAAACGAGCTATCCAATGAATATAATTTTAATATGTTTTGGTTTTATTATGTATTTTTTTAGTTTTATTAAACATAGGTTTTTTCATCAAAACGAAGGTCTCTATTCGTACATGTGGAAAAATAGAAGATTATCAAATTTTTTTTGAAAAATATGAGTGCACCAGAGATTGAAGTCCTTGATCCAACAAAAATAAATAAATTGAATTTTGATATATACAAAAAAAGTTATGTGTTATACGGTTGTGCTATGTCTGAATTGTAATTGGTTTGACTTCGAAACTTGATTAAAGAAATAATATTCAATAAAAAAATTTCTAACCAAGTGGAAGCACTAGATATTGGACTTAAAAATCTAAATTCGATAGAATTAGAATTTTATCCTTCATGGAAAAAAAATTATGCGTTATACGGTGTGCGTCACTTTTTAAAAATGCTATTTTATGAAAAAAACTAGTTTTCATGGGAGATGGAAAAAGAAGTGCAATCTAATTCCAAAAATTTTGAAAAAAAAAAATTTAGAATCTACAGAAAAAATGTGACAAGACTCTAGTTTACATCATCTTCAAATTCTTCACGGTTTAGCTGCTATAGGTGCCCAAATGTGAAGATTTAGTTAAAAATAATAATTTTAGTGTCCAATTTGGCCAAAAATTGTAAACCACTATTGTGGGATCACCCGTTGGCAACAAATTTTTATTATAAGGACTCTAAGGGAACTCTATCATGATGTGCACATCAAGGTAAGGTTAAATCTAGTATCAATAAGGAAGATAAGGATTATCACTTGGGTTACATTCAAGCACTTGTATCCTAGAAAAAAAACTCCAACAAGTATCATTCGCACATCATTCAAGCACCAACAACGTCTACATCAGCACCACCAGGTGTTTCAAATATGAGCATAACATTATCAGCATGATGAAAAATTGGTAAACAGGCATCTTGTGTGACATCAAAAAAAAAAAATAAAGAAAATAGTCAAGAGAAAAATTGTCCTCCAGTGAAAACCACTATGGTGGTGCTTTGGACAAGTACCATGATGAAAACCTAGAAAATAGGTGTCATGTGTAGAATCGAGCATCTACGTGTGCCAATTTAGGTGGAAGCATCTCACCATATCTATAATAAGTCCCATCCATTTTTATCCAACACACCTTGATCTTGACAAATGTTTGGTATACACTTTACACTTGCTTATGGAAAACATCTTGACATGAGTCATTATCATTGATCCTATCCTATCCAACATTATTTGAGCCATGAGGCATTTTCCAAAGGAGCATACTTTATCCAAATATGTTATCCTATCACAAGTTAATCCATCACCTACATTACTAGACATTGGGGGCAAGTACTTACATCTTGCTTCAGAATAAATCTTGATCTATGTCTTTTAGCTTACATTATGATCTAGGAATTATCCAAACAACAAGGTGTGCCACATGGTACCCTTTTCAATTAGTCCCATCATCAAGGTATCCCTCCAACACACTATTAGGGTAACGTTTAGAACAATTTGTCCCAACAACGTGTACCGCCAACACACTACCAAGGTAACATTCAAAGATACCAACAAACATGGATATTTCCTTCACTAAAAAAATATAGGATATCAATAGTTGCTTGGACCTCACAACTAGTTCAAGTAAGCTTTCCCACAACATATCCTCTAGAAAGAAAAAGTGAAATATCAATCTGAGTTGTCAACATCTTACACCCCAGGCAAGAGTGTAAAATTCCAAAAAAATGGAAAAAGGATAAAAAAATCCAGAAACATCTAAAAACCGCAAAAGAATAAAAAAATTGAAAAAAACAATAAAAAAACATTGTGGGGTTATTCCTTCACTCAAACAATCTAATATATCAACATTTTCTTGAACCTCACAGCTAGTTCAAGTAGATTTCCCACAACATATCCTCTAGACACAGAAGTAGAATATCAATCTAGATTATTAATGTTGTATACCCAAAGATAGTTTATGCTTTGAGTCAAATAGTTGAACTACGTGGTCTCTGCGTGTACAATGTAGGCAAGGATCATTAGCCCTTGAGACCCTAGGTTAGTCCCCTTAGGTTTTGAACATGCTTTATTTCAACTTAGTAAAAAAACACACAAAAAAAAGAGTCAAAACATAGCAAATCCAAAACCATTCACAAAATAGAAAAAGGTCAAAAACACTCAAACCAAGCGAACTACGAGCCTCTGCATGTATAACGTAGGCAAGGCTTATCTTTGATGAGCCCCTAAGACCCTATGTTAGTCCCCAAAAAATGTCAAAAACAACATCATAAAACTTAGAAAAATCACAATCACAATCCACAATTAGACATCATCCACCATCACAATCCACCATAAGACATCATCCATAATAAACAGATCATCACAATCACAATCACAATCCACAATAAGACATCATCCATAATAAACAGATCATCACACTCACCCTTTGAAAAAACAAACAAAGCAAACATCAACAATTGAAACCTTCAAGCAAACAATCACGGAAGAATTCAATCGCAAAATTGAACTAAACAAATCCAAGTATCAAATACCTATCATTTTGACAAGTCCCATCAACATCCTGAGATATGTCTTAATAGATCCATTCCTACGATAGACATGATCAACAATGGATAATAGCCCTACCCCCAAAATAGATATGGCAAGTGATACTGCAACTTTGTCTTTTATCTTTTTTATAGTCTTATTTTTGTGATTTACATTATTGACTCATTCCCAAGATCTCTCAAGGATGTCCATAAGGATTTAGAGAAGAAGGAATGGGGGAAATTGAGCATCATTTCAATTTTTTTTTTGGATATTTTTGTAATACTATGATGGCGAATACATGCTTTATTGAGTGTATGGAAGTTGTGTTGAAACAATTCGTGTAGTAGTTGCATGTTAGGTATTTCATACCTCTTTGTGTAAATGGTCTAAAATTCATGTTGCAGTTGCATGTTAGGTATTTCATACCTCTCTGTGTAAATGGTCTAAAATTTTTGTAGCATTTTCATGTTAAGGTGTCCTATACCTCTCTATGTGAGTGGTCCAAAAAATTTCCAACACAACCCAACTATATAATTTAAACAAAGTTTTTGTATGTCTAGTATGAACAAGAATACTCTTTGTTTGTAGAGTCAAAGTCCACACAATGGATACAAAGTAACCTTGGTCATTAATATGTTGGCGCATCGTATATGTTTGCTACATCAAACATGATTTTTCAAAAACTATGAAGCCTCCAAGTAAATCGAAAGCAACTCATCACTACTGACATCAATTTTCTATCCATCATCATAATATTTCTCCTAACTAACATCCATCCTGCATCCATAGTGTCGTCAGTACATATCATGATGATAATAAACCAATAAAAACATCATGTATAATGTATGGGGTATACATCCATCTTATATCAACATGACATAAACATCATATATCAAAATGATATATTGATCATCCATAATAAAACATCATATGAAACAATATATGATTCATCCATCCATATCATATGCATACATCATCATACATCATCATCCAAGAAACATAAAGCGAGAATGAATCGAAGAAGGTATATCTCATATATATCATCATAAAAAATGAGAGTACATCATCATCTGTGAAACAAGTGTGATAGGATAGTACAACATCACAACAAATATATGATTCCTCGACTGGACCAATGAATATATATACAAAAAAAAATTTCTACAATATGTCTCTAAATAACATCATAATAAAGATCAAGCATGCTGTCCAACAAAAAGGAAGCACTCTATAGACCAAGTTGCAGACCACTGTTTGGATCTGGTTGTCTAACAAAATGACCAACCTGCAATAATTTTAAACCCACAATATTAGGGTTTCACTCTAAACAGGTGGGAGACACATAATGACACAAAGCTTGATGACAAATGATACTTAGGATGACAAATGAACACATGCTAAGGTTCTGAGCAAAAGCTAAAGTCAAATGCAATAGGAGTAAAAAATAAGGGTTTTGAGAAAATGCTCAGAAAACACCAAACAAAAGTGAGCTTTTCAGGAAAAAGAAAGCTTTTCAAGCAAAAGCGAGGAAAAAAGGCATGAAAATATGTCAAAGGTGAGGATATATGTCAAAGGAGAGTTTTCAGGACTTCAAACAGTCAAAGGTGAGCTTTTCAGGAAAATGCTCAAAAACAAAAGTGAAGATCCTAGTCAAAGGTGTGGAAAAATGTCAAAGGAATGGATTCTCAACATGCAAACATGAGAAAACCAAGGAAAATGCTTAGAAATCATAAAACTTTGCTATTGATCAGGACATTTTTACCTTATCTTCAAACGACCATATCTTGGTCATATAGAAGTATTTTTCAATGATTTTTTTTTAAAATGTGGTAGAATTTCATGATCTTTGCAATGATGTAGGTGGTTTTCATATTTTCTACAATTAAAATTTCCATTGGGGTCATGAGCCTAACCTCAAAGCTTGAAATTTTCAGTCAACCTCTCGAGGGGGCAGCATAGAGTATTACCAATCATTCCATGAAACATTGGGGCATAGCGGGGCATAATTTTTTTCAGAACACTTGATCTTAAAAACAAAATCTTTGAAATAAAGCAACAGTACTTTGTATCAAAGAGGGGAAAAATGTAGACATGTAAAATTGAAGTTTAACACTTATCACAAATTTAGAATGTCTCAGAACAACTCCAAAATGACTTGGAACAACTCTGAATCAACTCAAGAACATCTTGGAACAACTCATAACAACTCTGAATAAACTCAGAATGTCTCAAAACAACCCCAAAATAAATCAGAACAACTCTGAATCAACTCAGAATGTCTCGAAACAACCCCGAAATGACTCAGAACAACTTTGAATCAACTTGGAGTGTCTCAAAACAACCCCGAAATGACTTGGAACAACTCTGAATCAACACGGAATGTCTCGGAACAACCTCAGAATGACTTTGAATCAACTTTGAATATCTCTAAATTAACTTGGAACATCTCCGGAACAACTTCGATCACCTCAAAATCATCCCACAACATCTCATAATGCATAAAATGACATCGAACGACATTCAAAACCCTATTTCCTCTATTAATCAAGTAATAAAACATTATTTGATTAATTCACATTTCATCATTTCAACTAATTAAATAAACTACATTTATTTAATAAAGTCCTAATCTTATCTTATTTCATCTCGATTAGTCAAACAACACTAATCATTTGATTATGTCACTAATTCACCTTATCCCTCAAAATTAATTGAATTATTAAATCATAATAATTTAATTATCACACTTCCCTCCAAAATTTGAATAATTAAATCAAATCAAATCAAACTATTCAAATTGGAAAAAATCAAAATCAAAATCAAAATGGAATTCATTAATTAATTAATTAATATCCCTCACCCACTTTTTGATTGAGGAAATCATGGATTGCTAACTAAGCAATCTATTTTTCTAACTCAACCATCTAATTCCTAACTAAACCCTAACTGATCAATCAATTGCTAACTAAGCAATCAAAATCCTAACTAGCCAATCTATTCTTCAATCACCCTAATTGTGCAATCAAATTTGCACAATTTCCTCATGTCTAAATCCTCTCAACTCATTTTGACAGTTGATCTGGATATTCTCCAACACAATCTTGACTGTCGATTCAAAATTTCTTTTTCTATATAGCAAGCCTTTCTCTTCACAAATAATGATCAAAATTTCAACTTACCTTATGCAACGAAGTTCTTTCACGATCACCATTAAGAGAGCTTCATCATTTCTTCAAGAACAAGTATCGATCATCAAGCTTTTGTGTATAAGCAATGGATGCTTTATAGTGATACGAACAACCCAACATCGTGCAAATACACTCCAACATGGGATGGAAATCTTTCTTTTTGTTATTTGAATTGGATTGAATATCTTAGGATCTCATTTCATTCAAATAGCTTAGATTTTCACATTTCATGAGTGATGGAATAGGATAGATGAAGTGTTTTTGAATTATATTAGTTTTTGATTTCAATCTTGCACTCTGATCTTGTTTTTCATTGTATTTCCTGATGGATTCCTTCTCCCTCACACAATACCAACTCTATAATGAATCCAAAAACTACAAGTACCTTGAAGATAGTTAAGCACCCTCTTAGCTACTTTCCAATATAGCTCATGAGGTTCCTACATGAATTTCAAAACCATGCCAACTACATATGAAATTTTAAGCATAATTATGTGAGTTAGATAGATGATACTACAACAAGTTGTCAATATAAAGTAGCATCAAAAAGTGATGTAATACAATCAGTCCCAAGCTTGACTCTAGATAGCAAGGGAATTATGTACACGGTTTGTAATCAGCCATGTGAAATTGAGCAAGTAGATCAAGAGTATAGATATGTTGTGCAAGAGTGATCCCTAATTAAAATTGTGAGATCTCAATGCCAAGGAAATAATTTAACAAACCCAAACCTATCATATCAAATCTATCATGTGGAGTTGATTTCATTGTTGCAATAATAGATGAAGAGATCCTAGTAATGAGAAGATTATTAACATAAATTACTAGTATCAATAAAGAATCATCCTATAAAAAAAGATACACATTAGGATTTGAATGACACTATGTGAAACTTGAAGCTAGGAGGAAGGATTCCATCCTAGTATACCAAGCTTGAGAGGCCTATTTGAGGCCACAGAGGGATTTCCTAAGTCTACAAACTAAGGATGAATCTTGAAAAAATTATGGTGGCTACTCCATATAAGTCTACAAGAGTGTATTATTTGTGAAGAAATACACTCTTCACATCCATCTAGTGCACATCCCAACCATGTGCTATGATAATAATAAGAGTAAGTTAGATTGAAGACATCTTGGTAATGGGTACAAAGGTCTTTGTGTAGTCAATGCCAACAACTTGTGAAAATCCTTTGGCTACCAAACCTACCTTGTAATTATGAACTAACCTATCTTTAATAAATTTTTTCTAATATATCCACCTACATTGAACCACATTTCTTCCCTTAGGAAGATATATTGATTCACAAGTGTGATTTTTGGTTAAGGAATCATATTCCTCATGCATATAGAACTATCATACTTAGGTATTCTTGATTCCTCTCAAAATTTCTATGGATTGGAGGTAGAGGAAAAGAAATTGTGTGGCTCACTTTGATAATCTAACCATGTACTTCTACCATTTTTTGGATTCCCTACCCAAGTACCTACACTAGAAGGTATATTTCTAACCCAAAGAGGATGAGAAGTGGGTGAGTTAGGTGCTGAAATATCAACCTCCAAAGAAATTATAGAAGAGGATGAGGATGAATCACCATCACTATCCTCACTATCAAAAATAAAAAAAGAAGGAAAAGACTCTACCTCAAAAATTTCTTATTAATGATCTAAAATCATCAAAATAATAATCTATATCAATTGAATCCATAAAAGGATAAATGTGTTAAGTTGGTAGGACTCTCCTGAAAATTAACATTTTTCTTTTAATGAACAACTATTTTTTTGTAGGGTGAATTAGACAATAACCTTTTACACCATATAAATAGCTTACAAAGATGCAATGTTTAGACTTAGGTTCCATTGTGTTATGATTTTTTGTCACTATATGTGCCATGGTTGGAGATCTTAATACCTTTAAGTGCTCAACTAATGGTTTCCTCCTCGTCCAAAATTTAAAGCGAGTAATGCCCTTCAAGGATTTTTGAGGAACTCTATTCTAAATTTTAAAAGCATAATTGATTTCCTTTCCCCAATATTGTGGTGTAAGGATCTTGGAGTGTATCATGCAGTTAGCCATCTCTTTTAAGGATCTATTCTTATGTTCTAAAAGACCATTCTATTGAAGAGTGTAAGAAATTGTGTGTTAAAAGTCTACCCCCTTTGATGTACAAAACTACTCAAACATAATGTTTATAAACCCCCATTATCAGTTAAAAGAACCTTTATGTCGTCTCTTGATTATTTTATAGAAAAAGCCTTGAAGTCTAGAAATTTATACTTGTAGAATTCATCTATAGTTACACATTACTTTAGAGAAATACATTCTTCTAAACTATATTGGAATCTTATTTTTGTAACTCTTAATAAATAATTTGTAAAGGATAAAAATGGAGAACAATTTGTCGTATATTTATGAGATGTGAATAACATACTCTTCTTGGAGTTTTTCACTAGTAATGTTTTCTTATGTAGAATGTGTCCTCTTCTTCATTTTTCTAAGCAACGTGGAACAAGAAGAATACTTATAAATCATGTGACATATTCACCATGATGATCCTACAAGAGAGTGGAGATTCACCAAAATGATGATCAAGTTCTAACATATAGTATGTTATCTCACAAATACAAGTCAAGGGTATGATGAGGGAATGATCTAGTTTGAATCCACTCACTAACATAACTAATGATTCTCAAAACACCAAGGGAAACCTATGCAAGAAGTGTGGCAACTAGGAGATACCATACCATGACTAGTTAGAACAACCATTGATTTCCTAATCATGTAATAGGATGAGGGTGACAACTACCTCCAATATATTCCATGATAACTCAAATTAAATCCAAAAAAAAGGAAGAAAACCTTTTAAAGGATTACCCAATGAAGAAGTACAATTCCCCAACCAATTAGAATGACAATTTTTTAATTTTGTGTAAGGGCACAGATCTTAATATAAAATATGGAATAACTTACCAATTATGACACTTTTTGATAAAGTGATGACATGAGAAGACTCAAAAGACCAAGGAAAATAATTTTCTATACAAATTTTTCCTCAAAAATTATTGGAAGTGCCTATTTTATGAGATTCAAGAGGTCTACAACACTAAGGAAGAACACTAGCACCCAAGAATGACACTACTTCCTAGTTGCTCAAGTGTCCACTTTTAGCACTAAAGTGTAGTTTTGGCACTAGAGTCTAGTTTTCATGTTGGATTCCTTTTTAGTGCTATAATCTTTTTTAGGAATTGTGGTCCTAGCCAGAGACCTAACATGAATTTTTTCTAGGGACAACGCTTTGGACATGGAAATGAGTTCAACTTAGAATAAAACCTTGAAAACACTTAACACCCTCATATGATCCCCATAAGATATTTCACTTTTTAAATAAGAAATGTGAAAAGGGAAGAGATATTTCCCAAGGTGGGGAGGTATACGATGGAATCTAAAATAAAGTCAAGGATACTAGATAGGAATAGAAATATTCACAACACACCCCACTCACTCTCCCTTCACAAGGAGGAATTCAAAATACAAGATGACACCACCCTACAATGGTTTTCATTCACAAAACACAAGGATAGAGAAACACATCTATCCAACATCAAAAGGTATCATAATTAATCATATTCTAACCCATTATGATTATTTTATTCTCAAGTCAAATATGATCTAAACTTGAATTTTACCAACACATCAAGAATGATAAAAATATTTCAACACATGCTTGTGTTCAACACCAATATCAAGACACACAATGATAATAAAACTCCTATCACCACTTAAGAGGTTGGATTACATAACATATATTAAGGAGTTTCATAATAAGGTATAAAATTACAAAACAAGACACCAATAGCTTAAATTATTCATTTGATGCCATATTACAATAATGAGAAAACTCAAGTCAAGGAGTAGATAACTCTAAATGACATACTACCCAAAGTTCCTTCATGATCCTACAAGTCTTAAATAGTTGTTCCACACCACCCAACTATTGATACTTGAAGGACCACCCCATCATGATAGGAGATGATCACAAGGGTAAAAACACACTCTCATGCATAGGAAACACAAAATACCAAAAAAGGGATCAATCCTCATAGCATACACATGCCAACAAGTGTGATCAACATAGAAGTATACACATGTCAAATAGGTATGAGTAAATGTCATAACATAACCAAGGGAGGAGCATCACTAATATATAGGAAAAATAGATAAGTCATATCATATCTCATACAAATTCCAACCACTAAGCATAGAATACAAGTATAAATAGATGCAAGTAAGTTCTCAACCAATCACACACATACATGGTAAGAGTTATGTCTCGCAACAACTACAAAATCCAGCAAAAAGAAGGATGAGAAACCTAGAGGTAAGACAAGGAGTTTCATCACATAAAATGAAGTGGTGGCTAAGTGGAATAGAGTATGAATCCCATTGTAAGGTAAGGATGCTCAATTGACATTTTCTAGTAACTCTTAGAGTGTGACATGTACATTGTGCTCAGACCAATCCTTTACAAGTGATTCCAAGCATGCCATAAAATTATCATCTTAGTTCATTTTATTTACTTAGTGAAATTTAGTCTTAACTTAATTAATAAATATCTACACAATTGATCCCTCAAAACCACTTTGCATCCTGATAAAATATTAAGAGGTACTCCATTTCTACACTATATACCTCAAATCCTAGGTTCATCACACCAAATCACTATTTGAGTGTGACATAAAAATCAATGCAAAAATATATAATACAATTATGAACATAATCTCAAAAGGACTCTAAATAGAAAAATATTAAGGAATGTTATCTCCCATTCCAAGTCATCCATATGTATTCATAATTTGAAAATTTTAATAATTTTTTTCAATACAAAAATTATAAAAAAAACTCAATTTCACCATTGATGAACCTTGAATTTTTCCAACATTTTAAGTAAGCAAAAAAAAAAAAAACAAAGAATACGCTTTTGTTCTAAATATGATTAATCATTCTTTTCAAATAAAATTCACAACATCTTAACAATAGGTGGGCCTCACATTACTCAATGTTTGTACAAATATCTTAATTAAATGGGTGATATCACACAAAAAGTAAATATAAATATAGATAAATATGCACCTAAAAATTTAAGTATAAAAGACATTTATTCATCAAAGCTTCACTTTTTGACATCTATCCAACACTATGAATACACATTTTCCCAAAAATTAGAAGGTTCTATGCCCTTTACTTTATAGAGTTTCCAATTTATGTAAAATATTAGGGAATAGATTCCTACCCATGTAAGTACTAGTAGAAAAATAAATTCAAACTATTGCATAGGAATATTTATTCCATGAATTTCTAGGGTTGAAAGTTATGGTTATGATTGGGAATTAGCTAGAGATCCTCGACCCCACCCCTTTTTAGTTATAGTAGAGGTACTAGCCTTAGTATTAGACAATGATGTTGATGAAGCAAACATATGATATATATGAATACTAATCAAATGTAAGAAAAAGAGGTTTGCACTTAATTTTAGCACTATTAAAAGAAAGATTGATCTAAATCTATCAAATCTATAGAAATATATTCATTCATTACTACACCTTTAAATTCAAAATAATATTGTATTATAAATTTTTATGTCTAAGGCATGTCTTAATTTGAGCTTTCGGAGCTCATTTTTTCCTTCAATAGTTTAAATGCGGCGAGACAACTTGGTTGTGTTGCAAGTATGAGTGAGTTTGGAAGTGTTGTCATTAATGTTTTCATTGATGTCAACACAGTATAGGTTGTTATAGAGAAAGGAAAAAAGTGATTGCAGGTTGTGCATGTATAGTTGAGATATTGTAGAGATGTAGTGAGTACACAGAGCTATCTTTATGGTGTTGCAAGTGTGCTAATATGATGAGTTGCCAAGTTCTTTTGAGAAATAGTGAAGTTAGAATTGTCTGTATGTTCAGAATGTGCTCTGGTTTGAGCTCCACATTTCTTCTATGTTGATCCTATGCTTGTGAGGATCTGAATTTTTGTTTATGAGAATCCTTGGGTGATATATCCTGGATTATAGCTTCTAGTTTGATGAATAATGAAAGTTGTGTTCACTGATGTGTGAACTGGGAGAAATGTATATGCTCCACAGTCCTTCACTAGTTTGTTTTAGGTATTTCAGATTTGAGAGATGTCTTGTAATAATTTTATCTATGTTTTGGCAAAGGTGTTCATGGTTTGGTGCTCTGGAAGATGAGTTTCAGAGTTACTGTGTGTGTCTATACAGTATGGTTGGACTGATGGAAAGTATTTTGTGTATGAAGTTTGTTGCATTTTCTACAGATGAATCTGAAGGCATTTGAGATGTGTTCCAATGTATGGTGAACCATGTTATGTGGTCTACATGTTATCTTCTTATTGCAGAAGTGTGTACTTCAAAGTTCATTTGTGTTTTCATTAGGTTTGGTCGACCTAGTGTCTGCACGTCATGCAAAGGATAAGTATCAATTGAGGAAGCATGTGATTGATCTGAGATGTTGTTTTGGGTCTTGGTTAAGTGTTGGTTTGGCCCACTCTCATTCCTTTCCAGCACAATAATTTTGAGTTTCCAACCTAATTTAAATTTGTAAAATGAAGCTCTCTTAGCTCCTCCTAGGGTTTTTCACCTAGAAGGAGAGGAAAATGGGGGGGCCAAAATGGATTTGTTAACATTAGAAGAGATGGAAAGAGGGTGTACAAGTGTTTGTGAATGTGTTTTAAAGCTTACAAATGCAAATAAATGAGTGCAAACTAATCTAATATAAAATGTTGGAAAACACAGTGTAGAATGGAAATAATGAACTAGAAACCAAAGAAAATGTAAATAAAATTAGATGAGACTGAACAAAGTGCACCTGGAGGTAGATTGATGTCACTAGAATATTTTGGAATGTCTTAAATCTTATGTTAATGGCCACTAGGACTGATTTTCCATGCATGGTGAATTAGTCCTACTTCTGGTGAAATCTTCTAGAAATCTATTTCTGATTGACGAGAGCTGAAATATGAGAAAACCACTTTTCAGGCCTATAGATGGGACTCATTCGCTATGGGTGGTGATTTAGTACACCTATAGGAATTTGCAAAATTAGAGGAATATTTTGTGGAGCTAGATTTGCAATTTTTCTTTCTACAGATGTCTGCTTCAAAAATTGTCAAATTTGGGTCTGAAAATGCATTTTTGTTGATTCTTTGACTTGAATGATGAAGAGATGACTTGAATGAATTTTCAACTTTATCTTCAATGATTTCCAAGCTTCCAAGATACCTAAATCTTCATATATACAAGACAAGAAATATATGTTGAATGTTAAGGCATGGGGGTTTGCCTAAGTCAAACCCTGTTTAGGTAATTAAACCAAAATGATGAAATAAGTCAATAAGACATGAAACAATGGAATATATTACCTTTTCATGATCAATGATCTTGAAATTCTACAGCAATATATGAAGATTCATCCCTTGAATGCTTTAGAAAGCTAACTTGATGACTTCAAATGAAGAAACCCTAGTTTGCTTGAGTTGAATTAGTGATGAGAGATGTAAAATGAGATAATGGATGGATGTAAAATGAGAGTAAAAAAACTTATTTATCGATAATTGTGCCTTAGTACCCATTCATAACTCATCATAGGATGACATGAAACAAAATTAATTCAAATTTCACTTTATTTCCTGCTCAAAGGTCAAAATGGGGCAGATAGGACTCATTCACCTCACATCGTGAATGGGTCCCACCTAGAGAGGACTGATTTTCCATGCATGGTGAATGGGTCCCACAGGGACCATTCCGACACCTAAGAAGCCAAGGAATTAGGAAATAAGGTCTAAAATGCTATCTTGTCAGGTATTTGATCAATTCAAGTCTTAGGATGCACAATGTCGATTAATAGAGGTCTATTAATGATGATGTAAATGTAAAATAGGGCTTGGGATACATAAATCAATGTGAAAGTGTAATTAAATACACTTTACAACACTAAAATAAGGTCCACATAGCCTAGAAAGTTTACAAGAATTAATGTGAATGTGCAAGACACATTACAACACTAATTTAACATTAAGTTTACATTAAGAACCTTCTAGATTGATGTGATAATGTATTTAGATATGTATTATAATGTTTAATTAGAGAGAAATGTGTTTATTAAGTCTAGAAAAGTGTGAAAGCATCTTACAAGACTTTACAATGCCTTTACAAGATGTCAATAAACACATATTATTTGATTTACAAGGGTCTAAGGCCTAGTGTGGACACATAAAATGCTTCACAACACTAGATTAAGACTTCAGTAAGTTCATTTTATCATGAATTAATCCCATGTGAAGCAAATGGTCCATTTTTCTATAACAGAAGTGTGTGTAGCCAACCTTGGAGAAAGTTTCTAAGGTTCAAGATGGTATAAATATAAGTCAAGATGTTATGGATTAATGTATCAAGAATGCCACAAGTGTGAGAAGCAAGAGTATGTGAAAGTGAACTGAGGAAACAATACTTTAATGTGTTAGACTCTTGAAAGAAATGAGCTAATGGTGTCTGCAATTCTTTGATCAAGGTTGTGGATGTGTGTAACTTGCTATGGTGGATCTTTATGTTATCTTTTGTATCTATAGGTAGTGAGCCTCCTTGTTGGATAGTGATTCCTATATATAGGTAGTGAAGCTTGTATCCAAGCAATGGGCCTCTTTGTAATTGGTTTTGGAATTACTTTATATTGTGAGTTAATCCTCATGGTGGTTTTTCCCTTATTGGGTTTTCCATGTGAATCTAGTGTTTCTTGTGTTGATATTGCTTTATGTTATTTGCATTTCATGTTCATACTTAATAACAAAAAAAAGTGGATGTAAGATTGATAAGTGTTTAAGATTTGTGATTATGTTTGGTGACAACTAATTCACCTCCCTCTCAGTTGTCTTGCACCTTTCAACAATTGGTATCAAAGCTTTGGTTCCTCAGAGAAGAGCTTAACCGCTTGAGGTAGATTTGATGGCGCATAAATTTACAATCCCTATATTTGATGGATCTGACTATAGTGACTCGAAAATGCATATGAGAGGTTACTTGATCTCTCTTGGTTACAAGACTTGGAAAGCTATTGAGACAAAGTATGTTGCATCGGCAAGTGGTCCTTCTTCTACATATGAGATTTTTTCCTATGAGGAAAATAAAAAAGCAAGGTATGCAATCTATAGTGCTTTATCTAAGACTGAGCAAACAAAAGTTATTTCTTTGGGAATTGCTTATGAAGTTTGGAAAAATTTGGAAGATATCTATGAAGGAAATGATAGAGTGAAATTGTCAAAGAAGCTAACAGCTAAGTGCAGATACGATAACTTCAAAATGGAAGAAGGTAAAGTTATTGCAAGCTATTTTTAGGAGGCTGATATTGCAGTGACTGAAGTGAAAAATTAAGGTGGTACAAGCTGATAGGTGAAGATGTAATGGAAAATATTTTTATGACTCTACTAGAGGGGTATGTGCAGGATCATGATGGGCCAAAAAGTGGCAATGTGATGGGTATGTGGCTGATGACTTTTTTTTTACCCAAAATTGATGAAACGAAAAGGGTTTTTAAAGGAGATTCTCAGCTTTCCACCAATATAAATTATGCTTTAATTTGAATTTAATAAGTAATTATTATTCATTTTCTATTCAAATTATGACTAAAGTCCTGATTGATAAACTGATTGAAAAACATCTATAGCTTTCAAACGATATCACATTTTTGAATCCAAAACATGCATCACATTCTATGCTTTGCATACTATAGGATTAAAAAAGAAAAATTGAATTTCATGAAGTTTTGACCAAGTTAAGGTGGTTAGACATAATGAGTTTTTATATTTTTTAAAAGTTGTAATAAAAATTCATAATTAATTATTTAATTGGAAAAAATTACAAAAAAATATGTATCACATCAGGTCATGAGTCCTCTACTTATATCTAAAATATTATAAAAAATATTATCATTTTATTGTGGTTAGGGTGGAGACAGACACTACTTATTTTTTCCCTGAAATTTAAGTACTGCTACATTGAAATTTCAAATTTTCACCCAATAGATTTTTTTTTCTTTAAACAAACCTAGTAGTTTAGAATCTACATTCAATTTGCTACAGATTCTATTTTTACATATTTTTGAAATAATATAGATAACTTATTCAAATTTTTACATCAAGTTTCCTAACTCTGATTTTTCTAATTTTTTTGCCACTTAAGGGTCTATTTTTTCCATGATGATCCTGCACATACCCAGAGTTACAGTGATAAGGTTTCATCTATTGAAGAAGTGTATGATCCTAAGAATTTTACTAAAGAAAAGCTATTTGTCACCTTGATTGCATTTGAGATGAGGAAGTTTAAAATGGAAAAGGAGAAGACAAAATCATCTTTTAAAGCTACAAAGATAGAAGATGGTCTGGATGGTGATAGTTCAAATGAGTTGGAAGAAAATTATACAAGGAAGTTGAAGAAAGGTATCAGTAAGTACAAAGGTATGTTACCTTTTAAATGTTTATGTTGTGGAAATATTGGTAACTATGCTTCAAGATTTCCAAATAGAGTTGTACACAAGAAGGATAGAGATAATAAAGACAAAAAGGATAAGAAGGTCAAGAAGTTGTATTATGTTAGAGAAGATGCTGGAATTTTTGATGATGAATCTAATTTTGAGGGTGATGATGATGAATGCTTGTTTCTAGCCTTAGAGAATAAATCGGTGTCTACTAACTCTAGAATATGTGCAAGGGAAAGTGGTCCTGAGACCAAGAAGGAAGAGATGGAAGGTACTCTAGTTACTTCCTTTCATGCTAGACAATATGAAGACTATTGGGTGATTGATAGTGGCTACTCAAATCACATGACCTGAGATAAAAGTAAGTTCACTAAACTTGAAAAATATGATGGTGGATTAGTCATATTTGGAGATGATTTGGAGCAAATATTGTTTGGAAAGGAACAATTAGTTTCGATGGAAAACATAGTACTGATGATGTCTATTATGTTAAAGGCTTAAGGAATAATCTTTTCAGTGTTGGAAAAATGTGTAGCAAAGGATTACAACTTGTGTTTCAAGATAACTCTTGTGAGAAAAGGGTTTGGAACTATGGTTGCTGCAGGAAGAAGAACATATGGAAACATTTATCAACTTAAGGGTGTTGATGATCAGTGCCTTGTATCTCAAGTTAATGAAAGTTGGCTATGGAACTAGAGGATGGGACATGTAAAATTTGATAATCTGATCAGGATTAGTTCAAGAGAGGTTGTCCGAGATATGCCTAAAATCACAAAGCCTACCAATATTGTTTGTAGAAGTTTTCAGTTAGGAAAACAAACAAGACGCAGTTTTAAAGGAAAAGAGAAATCAACTACCGAAATGTTGGAATTTGTTCATATAGACCTTTGTGGTCCTACAAGAACGAGAAGTCTTAATGTTGACAGGTATTTCATGCTCCTTATTGATGATTATTCAAGAATGATCAAAATGGGTTACTTTTCTTAGGGAGAAAGCCCAAGCTCAGGATGGATTCAAAGTGTTCAAGGAAAGGGTAGAGAATGAAGTGAACCTAAGAATCAAATGTTTAAGGTCTGATAGAGGTGGAGAATTCACTTCTAGTGAGTTTAATACATTTTGTGAAGAACATGGCATAAAGAGACATTTTTCTTCTCCTAGAACTCCTCAGTAGAATGTATTTGTTGAGAGAAAGAACTAGATTGTTTAGGAAGCTACAAGAAAAATGATGAAAGAGGAAAATGTACCTGATGTATACCAGAGAGAGGAAATCCACACTGCTGTTTATATTCTTAACATAGTTCAGATCATAGGTAATGGAACAAATACTCCTTATGAGTTGTGGACAGGAAAGATTCCTACTATGAAGTACTTTAAGGTGTTTGGAAGAAAATGTTACATTAAAAGACATGATGAGAACATTGGAAAATTTGATGCAAGATGTGATGAAGGTATTTTCCTCGGATTCTCAACTAGTAGCAAAGGTTATAGATTCTTCAATAAAAGATAGAAAGATTGTTGAGAGTACAAATGCAAAGGTTGATAAAGATATGCATAGACTAGTTGAGATTTAAGTCAATTTGAACCAGATGATTCCATCTGCGAACAAGTACCAAAAGAGAATAAGGAAGAAGAACAAACTGAATAAGAAGAAGAAGCTTTGGAACCTGCTCCTAAGACTCCTAAGTATGTATAGAAGAATCATCCTGAAGAACAAATAATTGGAGATAAAAGTGAAGGTGTGAAGACAAGAAGTAAAGTGGTAGCAATTGAGGTAAATCTGTGTTTACTTTCCAAGATAGAACCTAAGTCTATGTGTGAAGCAAGAAAATATGAGAATTGGGTTAGAGCTATGAAAGAGGAGTTGCATCAGATAGAGAAGAATCAGACATGAGAATTGGTTCCTAGACCTTTAAACAAGAATGTAATTGGTACTAAGTGGGTGTTCAGGAATAAGTTGAATGATATGGTGAAGTTGTGAGAAAAAAAGAAAGACTAGTGTGCAAAGGATATTCACAAGTTGAAGGAATAGACTTTGAGGAGACATTTGCACCGGTGGCAAGAATGGAAGCTATTCAGATGTTTTTGACATTTTCTGCTCACAAAGATTTCAAAGTATACTAGATGGATGTCAAGTCTACATTCTTGAATGGAGAACTAGAAGAAGAGGTGTAAATGGAACAACCAGAGGGATTTTAGTTATCAGATAAATCAGACATGGTCTGTAAGTTAAAAAAGGCATTGTATGGACTCAAATAGGATCCTAGAGCATGGTATGCAAGATTGGATAGATATTTGACACAATAAAGGTTCAACAAAGGCTCCACATACAATAATCTCTATTTCAAGATTGAAGGAAACAACATTTTGATAGTGGTTGTGTATGTTGATTATATCATCTTTGGAGGAAATGAAGGTATGTGCAAAAGGTTTGCAGAGGAGATGCAAAAAGAGTTTGAAATGTCTATGATTGGTGAGTTGAGTTTCTTCCTTGGACTTCAAGTGAATCAAACTAATAAAGGAATATTCATTTCAAAATAAAAGTATGTTAAATATTTTTTGAAGAAGTTTGGAATGGATGACTTCAAATCGGTTTGTAGTACCCCTATGGTGACTGGATGCAAGCTGGGTAAGAATGATGTATCTTCTAAATTTGATTAGAGCATGTACAAATCTATGATTAGTGGAATTTTGTATCTTACTACTACTAGATTGGATATCATGCATACAATATATTTGGTTACCAAATTTCAAGTAGAACCGAAAGAAGCACATGTTGCAGCTATGAAGAGGATATTCATATATCTTAAAGGCACTTCAGATTATGGCCTGTTGTATCCTAAGGATACTGATTTCACATTGAGTGCTTACACTGATGTAGATTGGGTTGGTTGTGTGGATGACCAGAAGAGTACAAGTGGTGGTACATTCTTTCTTGGAGGAAGATTGGTTTCATGGATAAGCAAGAAATAAGATTCAGTTTATTTATCAACTGCAAAAGTTGAGTATATTGCTGCAACATCTTGTTGCACATAGGTGCTATGGATGAAAAAAACATTGAAGGATATAGGAGTGATATGTGATGAGCCTATTCCTATCTTCTATGATAATACAATGCTATAAACATTTCAAAGAATCTGGTAATACATTCAAGGAAAAAGCATATATCTATCATATATCATTTCTTAAGAGAGAAGGTATTGGAGAATGAAGTCAGATTGGAGTATGTGCCTACAAAGGATCAAATTGTAGATATATTTACTAAGGATCTTTTGAAGGATAATTTTGAGTATCTCAGGGAGAAGTTGGGGTTATTACCCCTCCTTCTTTGAACTAGGTGCACATGGAGGTGCATTAGTCTAGTGGACCTGTAGATTCTTCATTTGTATGGACTGGTGACTAAGGTCTACTCCTTAGGGGGAGTAGGAAGTTTCATTGTTGCAGTATGAGTTGTGTGGGTGCACTCATAAGGGGGAGTGATCAAAATTTTTGTTCTTTTCCATTGATGTCAAAGGGGGAGATAAATTCATGTGAAAATAGTAAAAGAAAAAGTGGAGAGAAAGTCATGTGTAGGAAATGTTGTGTAGGTTGTCTAATCTAGAAAATAAAGGAGAGTTAAAGAATGAAATAGATGTTGTCTTTGATGGTTTTTCACATCATGTGTTTCCATCAATGACAAAGGGGGAGATTGTTGCAAGTATGAGTGACTTTGGTGGTGTTGTTATTAATGTTGTCACTAATGTCAACACAGTATAGGTTGTTGCAGAGAAAGGAAGCAAGTGATTGCAGGATGTGCATGTATAGTTGAGATATTGTAGATATGTTGTGAGTACATAGAGCTATCTTTATGGTATTGCAAGCGTGCTAATATGATGAGTTGCCAACTGATTTTGAGAAATAGTGAAGTCAAAATTGTGTGTATGTTCAGAATGTGCTCTGGTTTGTGCTCCACATTTCTTTTGTGTTGATCCTATGCTTGTGCAGATCTAAAGTGTTGTTTATGAGCATCCTTGGGTGATATAGCCTAGATTATAGCTTCTGGTTTGATGAAGAATAAAAGTTGTGTTCACTAGTGTGTGAACTGGTTTGGAAGAGTTGTTTGTCTATGGACTAGGAGAAATGTATCTGCTCCATAGTCCTCTGCTATTTTGTTTTAGGTCTTGCAGATCTAAGAGATGTCATGTAATAATGTTATTTATGTTTTGGAAAAGGTGTTCATGGTTTGTTGCTATGGAAGACAAGTTATAGAGTTATTGTGTGTGTCTTTACAGTCCGGTTGGACTAATGGAAAGTATTCTATGTATGAAGGTTTTTGCATTTACTATGGATGAATTTGAAGGCATCTGAGATGTGTTCTGGTGTATGGTGAATCATGTTATGTGGTCCACATGTTATCTTCTTGTTGCGGAAGTGTGTACTTCAAAGTTCATTTGTGTTTTCATTAAGTTTGGTTGACTTGGTGTCTACACGTCATGCGAAGGATAAGTATCGATTGAGGAAGTGTGTGATTGATCCAAGATGTTTTGGGTCTTGGTTAAGTGTTGGTTTGGTTTGCTCTCATTCCTTTCCACCATAGGAATGTTGACTTTCCAACCTAATTTGAATCTGTAAAATGAAGTGTGTGTAGCCGACCTTAGACAAAGTTTCTAAGGTTGAAGATGGTATAAATACAAGTCGAGATGTTATGGATTGATGTATCAAGAATGCCCAAAGTGTGAAAAGCAAGAGTGTGTGAAAGTGAATTGAGATAGCAATAATTTAATGTGTTAGACTCCTGAATGTAGTGAGTTGATGGTGTCTGCAATTCTTTGATCAAGGTTGTGGATGTGTGTAACTTGTTGTGGTGGATCTTTCTGTTATCTTTTGTATCTTTAGGCAGTGATCCTCCTTGTTGGAAATTGAGTCCTATCTGTAGGCAATGAACCTTTTATCTGGGCAGTGAGCCTCTTTGTAATTGGTTTTGGAATTACTTTATATTGTGAGTTAATCCTCACCATGGTTTTTCCCTTATTGGGTTTTCCGCATAAATCTAGTGTTTCTTGTGTTGATATTGCTTTCTGTTATTAGCATTTCATGTTCATACTTAATAATAGAACAAAGTGGATGTAAGTTTGATAAGTGTTTAATATTTATGATTGTGTTTGGTGATAATTGATTCACCCGAGCCCCCTCTCAGTTGTCTTGCGCCTTTCAACAAGTTGAAAATTCGGTCATCACCAACCGTTGATTTTTTAAAGCATCTAGAAATTTGTAGGTGGGTAGGCATAATAAGAATGTGATAGCCATGAATTATTAAATTCCGCTTGCTTGAAAGATTCCTTGTGCCATGCCTGCAAATGAATTAAGCCTTGCATTTAATTTTTCCTCACATTTAATAGGTTGGAAATGATATATCTCAAATTAGGAATGAATCTACTTTGGCCTTACTCTTGCCGCCCCGATTTCCAATCTATATGTGGACAACTATAACTTTCGTGATAAAATATCTGCATCCTTAGGGCTTGGTAATATCCTTTCTGAAAACTCTCAACATTTTGCTTGTCCTCATCATCACTAACAAAAATACGCCATTACTGTGGATTTTTGAGGTAAGTCACTTGTCGTGGTTTCATTATGTGATTTTGGAAACCTGTACACAACCAACTCATTTTTCCTTAAGCTTTATCTAATTCTATAACTATTTTATTATTATTTGTGTTTAGGTTCATTTGTTAGGGTGTTGTCATATTGTTCCTGCAAACTTTGCACATTTTTCCTTAAGCTTTATCTTGCCGGTAAGTCACTTGCCCTAGTTTCAATGAGCTTTTTAGGACATTGTTTGCATCATGATCCAGGTTGGCCTCTCCAAGGTCCTTGGTAGAAAAATTTTGGTTCCCATTTTCCCTACCATTATGAGGATTTTGGTACCTATCATGTTGTGTACAACCAAAACTAAATAAAACAAGAGAATAACATTTCAAGAGTTGAAGAAGCACAAATTTAGGGTAGGAGAAATTTAGGGCTCTGTATTGATGGCTATCCTACATCCTTATCAATGCAAGAAGATTAAATGAATCTAAGCCACTCATAATTTTTCACCAATTTTTTTTACTATTCTTAACTATTTTTTGTTGTTTTCATTGCCACTATTGGTTTCTGGTCCTTTTTTGTTTCCCTTCAGTTCATGAAGTTTACAACTAGACATTCTCATCAATAACTAGCTTTCCAAGTGGACTCAAAAGTATTTCCCTAATTTGAAAAACTGATTTAAGTTAAATTTGGAAGTGAGTTTTTTTCTAATTACTTGTTGTAATTAATTATACGACTAGTTTCTATAAATAGCCCACCTCCATAATGTCTTTGCTTGCTTAGTTAAATAGTTAATGTCTATGACCTCCTTAATGGGGACCACCAATTTCTTGGAAGTATGGAAACATGGGCCCGCCTTCAAATCTCATTTTAATTGAGCCAAACAACTAGGATTGATACTCTTGGTTTTTCTTTATCAGCCACAACTCTATATTCAATACTCTTGTATCTCCCATTACTAATGATTTTCTATCACTCCAAAAAGAAAAACCACCACCATTAGCCTATGTAAGAATTTATTGGGCATGTCATAGCTAAAAACATTAAACTTATAAAAAGATAAACACCCATAATTTAATGTCTAAGTTATCTTCATATGTGCAATACACGTTATTTCCATATATTGGGTTTTTGATTAAAAGCTTCGATTTCCTCTTTCTTACCTCTACTTGATCAGATATACTGACTAATAAGGCTCCAAGTGTTGCTATCACGAGAATCCACTTATCATTCTTTCTAATCTCAAGGGCTTTAGAGCTTGTTTCTTGCAAAAGCAATGTGTCCAAGCCAATGTTTGAATGTGCACAAAACCCAACTATGAGCTCTGGCTTAGGGCAGCGATGATAGTAGTTGATGAGCATATTTTGATAAGGTTGCACAATGAATGTTTCAAGATAATTTTGAGGAATCCCCAAGTTTAAAGAGAATGCTCCCAATAACATTTTAGCCAATTTTAAGGTCTCCTCACTATAGTTGTGGACAACCTCTCTATATATAACATAAATAAATAAATAAAATATTTATTATTACAAATACAATTTAAAAAATACAATTTAAAAAATACAATATTTTTGTACTAGGAAAATATGCATTTAAATGAAAAGGTCATAAATATTTTCTCTTAATCTATATAAGAGAGAAGGATAGGGAAAGGAGAGGTGATTATTCACTATATGTGAGAGTAATAAACAATCATGAAATATTTTTAATTGCAAATGAAATAAATGAAATAATTTTTAAAAAGTAATGAAAAAATTAAGTTTTTTTAATTTAATATAAGATATGATATTTATTACAATTTTTGGTATAGTTTCAATTTAAATTTTTCATATATATTTTATTTATCATTAAAATTTATGTCTTATGATTTAATAATGAATAGATATAAAAAATAAATGAAATATTGACCACTATTTACAAACTCTTTCTCACAAACACCTCTTCAACTTTTGCATTTAGTTTATCACTCATAGAGTTAGTAGATCTATTTTTTCTACAATTTATGAATATACATTAAGAGTTCTTTTAATTAATTAATTACAATCAAATGTTTTATTAAGATTAAAAATCATTCATTTATCTCTTTATGATTTCAACATTATATTTAGTGTTAAAGACCTTTTACCTCTTCAGTTGGGCGATCTTTTGTTTCAAAGTTTAGACCACTTATAACTTTTGTTATGATTATATGGCGATAAGCAATAGACACCCATCTGGGATTTTTTGTTTAGCCTAGAAGTTTCATCCTTTGCACAAGATAAGCAAAGACTCCTCTTTTTTTGGAATCCTCCATGCATTGCAATAGCTTTAAAAAACATTTACTGTCACTTGCAGTTTTAAGACAAGAAGAATAAGAAACTCCATCTCTAATCTATTTATTTCTTTTGTGCATAGTATGAGTAATCACATGCAACATTAATCATTAACACTTATAGAAAATTCCAAAGTACACCACAAATCCATCTAGATTCTATTCATAAATGGTTGCTTTCTCATTCATTCCACAAGGAGTGACCATTACAAGGGTTGGGTCAACCACTAGCTGAATTAAATAATTTTTTGTGGTCCAAAGCAATTATTACTGCTAGCCAAAATTTGTAGTTGTATACTAGTATAAGATCTCCAAAAAAATATATGAAAAAGGGTAGTGCCTATTCTAGATTTGTACCTCTAAATCAACATTCAAACACTATGATATTAAAATATAACTTTAAAACTAGTCTAGCAGACATCACTATACTTTCTCTTTTCATCTATGTGTAGTCACTTCTATTGATAGTGTGCTTGTAAGACTTGTATGATCTTTCATTTGTTGAAATCCAAACAAATAGGCATATTCGGCAATCCAATTTATCAATCCTTTTGGGTGTACCCTTCCAATAAAGGTATAAACTTTTACTCCTACTATGTTGCTTGTTATCATCTAAATGGCTTATCGATTGGTCTCAGGTATTACACAAATATATACATGTAAACACTAAATCTGCACAAGATTCAAACAATGACCACCATTAATATTGTTAGTCAATTCAAAACAAGAAAATCCAACATTCCTATGAAATACCTAAACATGGTGCATATGGAAACAAGAAAACAACATAATCAAAGTAGATAAATGTAAGCATATACAAGCACGTTCATACCCTATCCCATAGTGGGAGTGGTGCTCCTTTGATGTGAAAAGGATTTCCTTTCCCACCCCCTTGATAAACTTCCAATGTGATGAAGATGCAAATATGCAAGTGATGGAGATGAAAGTGCCTATGGTGCAAATACTTGAGATTGTATATAATTTTCAAGTAGAAGTTCCCTCTATTTATAGGTTGAAGGGTTGAAGAATGGAGAGATGGGAGGAATGTGGGACTAAAGGATAGCCAATGATATTTTGACACTTGTCACATGGCTAATGGGTGAGGATTGAGCACATTTTGGAGAATGTGCATAGTTAATGCATGTGGTTGAGATGTAAGAGGAATGTAAGAGAGATTAATGAATTTGCAAGAGGCATTAAATGAATGTGGTTGATATTTTTTTGGAGGGAAATTGTTTGGATAAGAAAGTCAAATAAAGGGAGTTAATGAAGGAATATTCCCTACGATATGCTTTTGAGAGGATAAATGAGGTAATTAGTTAATTAAAAGAAACTATTTTCATGTGCAAGTGGGTTAGTTAATCAAGGCTTGATTTAACTCTTGGGGAGTTAAAAGCTAGATAATTTATTAATGATGATAAGAAGGTGATTAAAGTTAATTAATTCAAAATTTCATTAACTTTGAGTGGGCTAGTGAGTTTATGATATTTGATTTAAATCATTTGATTTATTTAATCAAATAAGAGGAATTTGGGGATTTAATTAAACATGATGGACACTAGTGAATTAATCTAATAAACTATTTTATTTGATTAATAGAAGAATTTGATGATAATTGATCATAATTAGATGCACTATGTTAGTTAGGATTATTTGCATGTCTACATTTTCCCCCTCTTTGAAGAAATGTACCTACTATGTTGGTTCAAAGAATAACCTTGTTGAGATCAAAGTTCAAAAAAATTCTGATTTTTTGGATTCCCTAGCAGAAAGTACACTGGTACACTACCCCCTCGAGAGAGCAGGCGAAAAGTTTTCTTTTAGGGCCAATATTGTGACAAAGAGGTTCAAGATGGATGTATGGACTGATCTATATGATCATGACGATGCAAATGAGATGTTTTTAAGATGCTTAGAATAACAAATCTATATTATCATAAAAACTTAAAAGATGATGCAATTCATGTGAGATGGATGAGGTTTCCTATTATGATGATATGTATGAGTATGTAGGATGATGCTAATGTTTTATGAATGAAGGATGGATGCATGTCATGATATCATGTTACAATGAAAGAGGATAGAAGAATGAGAGGGATCAACCCTTGATTCCGAGAAGATGCAGAAGTCCAACAAGTATATGAGTCATGAGACTTTATTAGAGATGATGATGAATGATGATGTCTTGCTTATCTAGGAGTTGGGGATGTAAAGAGCATAAATTTACTTATGTTTGATAACACACATATATACAATGCATCAAGGTATTAAAAACTAGGATGGTGTGGTATCTAGTGCGATGGACTTTGACTCAAGAAAAAGATAGTAGTATTCTTGTTCACACCTGACATACGAAACCTTATTAGGATGTACTTTAGACATTTCAAACACCTTGGATGAAAACATAGAAAGGAAAAGCCTAACCATATAATAGTCAACAAGACATCCAAAACATCTTTCATATACACCTATCAAAGCAAGTATCACCAACTTATATTACAAGAATATCCAACAAGAAAAACATACAAAAGATGATGATCAATGTCCCATTCCTTTCTCTCTAAATATTTTTAGATAGACATCATCGAGAGGTCATGGGAATAGGTGCAATAAGCTAAATCACAAGAAAAGATCAACTAAACAAACAAGTCAATGTTCTTCATATAGGTTCTAGCCAAGACTAAACTACGATGATGAATGATGTTGATGTCCATTGTAGGAAGGATGCATCCTAGGAAATGATGTTATCAGATGATTTTTGAGACTAGTGGGATGATGGGCTATTGATACCAAGAATTGAACAAATTGTTTATGTACTGACCTAGACTTGAGACCTTGATGTTTGAGTTTATACTTTTAAATTTTCTATATTTGTTTTCAATTATTTTTCCAAATGGTGAAGATGACGATTGATTTATTGTGAGTGGAAATTTATTGTGAGTGAATGTTGAAATGGGATGGATGATTTTGGGTTTTTTGAATGTTTTTTGGTATTTTTGAAATGTTTTTGAGGTTGTTTTGAGATTTTTTGAGATGTTTTACAAATTTTTTGATTTTCCAAATTTCTAATGTTTTTTGTGTTTTCTGAGATTTTGACCAAGAACCTAACCTAAGGACCTATCCTAGGGGCCTTTGGGGATTATCAAAGATTATCCTTTCCTACTTTATACACATAGAGACCACGTAGTTTGACCAACATAGACTCATTTATTGATGAGATATGAACAATTGGATTTTTAGTTATTATGATAGACTCCTAAAGGATTGACCTAATGTCTTGGGGGTCAATCAAAGATTCACCTTGCCTACATTCAAGCTCAAAGATGATGTAGTTTGAAATGACAACTCTGTTTTTGGATTTTCTAATTTTAAGGAAACTTTACAGGATATACACAAATCTGATCCAATGCAACTATAAGAGTATGCCCCCAACGTAATGTGATATACTACTCTGATATAGGTAGGATAAACTGACCTTAGGAATGTGCCAAGTAGTACTAAAGGGATCATGATACTGATGTAGGATCAAGCTATGATATGGACATGGATGGGTGATGAAAGGATATGTCGAATATGATAGAAAGTGATGGTAGGTGATGCAGAACAAGTCAAAGAATCCATGGTGGATGGAAAGTGCTTTATTTACACAATGCACCTGATTGTCAAGTTTTCACCAAGGTACTTTCCCAGTGCCATTGAAGTGGTTTTCACTAGAGGATATTTTTTCTGTACTCTTTTCAATCCTTTTTCTAATATTTTTTTTGGATATTTTTATTTTTTGATATTTTTGATATTTTTGATTTATACCTTGCAAGCCTAGGCATAATTGTTTTTGAGATGGGAGCTATTGATGGGCTCCGACAGAGGTTCATCTTCAGGTGTGGATAGCTGATATGATCCTAATTTATAACTTGCAGTGACGAAAAAGGGTCCAAACCAATTGGGTTCAAATTTTCCCTTGTTGTCTAGATTTGGTACATTCTTCTAATTTTCTTTTAACGTGAGCTCTCTAACTTGAAATGACCTAATCTTGATCTTCTTATTATATCTCCACTTGAGATAGTTTCGGTACACCTCTAGATGGCTCAAAGCATCCATGCACCGCTCATCTAGTAACTTTCTAGCTCATTCAACCATAACACCTAATATTCTTCATCAGTAATGAGATTTTGCCATGATATTCTTAAGGATGGGAGCTCAATCTCAATGGGAATAATGGCTTCTGATCCATAGACTAAGGAGAAGGGTTTTGCACCTGTAGGTGTGTGCATACTCATTTGTTAGGCCCATAAGGAGGGATTTAGCTATAGGTGCAAGTCAGGACCAACTTCATTGACTATTTTCTTTAGGATTTTCAAGATGGTTTTATTGGTAGCCTCAGCTTGGCCATTACCTTAGGGCTAATATGGGGTGGAGAAGCGATGTTGGATATTGAATTTTTGGCATCAAACATCTTGGGTTTTGAAAGGTGTCCCATTATCTGAGATAAGGGCTTGTGGTACACCATAACAACAAATGAGGTAGTTCAAGATGAGTTTGGAGATCTACTTCCTTGTTATATAGGTCATTAGGATGGACTCTACCCACTTTGTGAACTATTCTATGGTAGTGATAATGAACGTGTGTCCATTGGATGAAGTGGGAGTGATTTTTCTAATGAGATCGAGCCCCCATTATGAAAAGAGCCAGGATGTTATAATTGGTTGGAGCTCCTGACCTGGTGCATGGATGAGTCCCTATGTTGTTGACATTGCAAAATTTTTCTAACATAGTCATGAGCTTCCTTCTCCATTGTAGGCCAGTAGTACCCAGTCCTCAGCAGTTTGTTGGCCAAGGTCATACCACTAGAATGTGAACCACAAATATTGTCATGTACCTTGGTTAAAGCATTCAAAGATTCCTCAAGGTTAAGGCATCATAAAAGGGTTCCTTCGATACTTCTACAATATAGGGTGTCACCTAAGATAACAAAATGAGATGACTTCTTAATAAAGGTTCTTTTGAGGTTTGGGGTGATTTCGACAAGGAGGACTCCTATTTTTCAGGTAGGTGAATATGTCACGGTACCGAGGATCACCAAGACCAATTATTTCACACACGAACTCAAAATTTGGTACCTCGAAAGCCTGTAGAAGAAGTTGCTCGACCAGGGATTCATGCTTATGGATATTGCATGGGATATCTAATAATGATTTGATTGTAGCCATGATGTCAGGTGCTCTATTGTTTTCTGACATATTTGCTCAAATATGATGTCGATGAAGAAATCCTTGAGATCCTCCACTAGTTTCTTATATGGGGTAAGTTTTTCATCTATTTTTTGATATTAATCATTAACCTAATTGATAATTAGCTACGAGTCCCCATAAATATTGAGTGCCATGATTTTCCAATGTACTGCAATTTGAAGTCCTATGAAAAGGGCCTCATACTCAGCAATCATTGGTGCATGAAAAAGACAACCTGTATGATTTTGGGATATATTCCCCTTGCGGTGTGATGAAGAGGACTCCTGCTTCTGATCCATGTTATGTGTATGATCCATCAAAATATACCTTCTAATGATATGTTGCACTTAGATTGAAGATTGACTCATCGGGAAATTCTAATACCAATGGGTTCTTTGAATACATAGGTGCTTCCACCAATTGATCTGAAATTACCTATCCCTTGATGGCTTTCCATTCTACATACTCAATGTCATATTCCATTAGGATCATGACCCACTTATCCATTCACCCTATGAGTGTTGCTTTAGAAAGTAGATACTTTATGGGGTCTATCTTGGTGATGAGCTTTATTTGATGAGCCAACATGTAGTGCCCAATTTTTTGTGTAGAAAACACTATTGCTAGGCAAGCCTTCTCAACGAATGTTTACTTTAGCTCTTGTCCCACCATGGTTCTATTGATATAGTAAATGGCTCTCTCTTTCCATGTTTCATCATGTTGAGCTAGGAGAGCTCCAAGTGTTATGTTGTCATAGATAATATGTAGAGTATCAATGGTTTATTCTGGATAGGTGGCATGAGGATTGGAAGTGTCAACAAGTATTCTTTGATTTTATTGAATTCCTGATTGTATTTATCATCCCATTTTTATGCTACACCCTTGTGGAGTAGATGAGAATATGGGACGGTCTTATTTGCTAACTGTGCTATGAATATGTGAATGGATTGGAGCCTTCCCTACAAACCCCTCAACTATTTTAGTGTTTGTGGTTCTTCCATCTCAAGGATTGCTTTGAATTTTGTAGGGTCTATCTCAATTCCCCACATTGATACAATATACCCTAGGATATTTCTTGATTGTACACTGAAGACACATTTCCTAGGATTGAGTTGTACTTTATATTCTTCCAACATGTCAAAAATAAAGCCTAGTGTTGCTATGTGGTCTCGATGCTTCCTTGATTTGGCTAATATGTCATCCACATAATCCTCTACAAAATTTTGGATCATGTCATGTAAAATCAGAGTCATAGCCCTTTGGTATGTAGCTCCAGTGTTTAACCCAAATGGCATCATGTTCCAATAGTAGGTCCCCCATCAATAGGTGAAGTTTGTCTTATGCCAATCATCCTTTGCTATCATAATTTGATTATACCCTAAGAACTCATCCATAAATGATAGCATTTTGTGCCCTGTTGTTAGATCTATAATCCTATCTATGTTGGGAAGAGGAAAATCATCCTTAGTGCATGCTTTGTTTAGGTCCCTAAAGTTTGTGCAAATACGAATGCCCCTAGTGAGCTTAGAAATAGGTACAAAGTTGGAAATCCATTCGGGATAGTCAATGGGTCATATGAAACCAACGTTAAGGAGTTTATGTAATTCCAATTTGACTAATAATGTGATCTACAGATGCATCTTTCTTAGTTTATGTTTTACTGGCTTCACTTCTAGATAGACTACTAGGTGATGGACTACTACCTCTGGATCAAGACAGAGCATATCAGCATAGGTCCATGCAAAATTTACTTTCCTTTCTTTTAGAAATGCAGCTAGAATTTCTTGTTCCTCATTCAAAAGTGACTCTACATATAAAATGATGTGTGGTGTCTCTTCAGTTCCCAAATTGACTGGGTTACATTTTTTTTCCAATACTATTGATCATTCCTAATGGATGGCACTAAGGGGAAGATTGAATCCCTCATCCTTTGGCGCATTAGATAGGTTTTCACCATCATATATGTCCTTTCTTTTTACTATTTTTGTGTCAAAAAATGCCACAATGTGGTCTTAGAGACCTATATGTTACTTTTATATTTCCAATTTTGTGACTAAGAGATTCAATTGTTTCCCCGTAGTATGCATGTGCATCCAACTCAATATCAAACCCTGCTTTATGATTTCCATATGGTAGGGTATCCTTTAGTCCCATGAATTATGAGAGAGACTCATCATTTTTGAATGTTTCTAAGATTAGTGGTCCTCGTTGGTCACAATCGATGAGTTGGGGGTAAACAAGTTTTAGTTCAGTGGTTTGATTACTCAAAACGAGAGACATGGTAGTGATCATAAAAAGGGAGTAATCCTCAAATAACCTAGGTAAATCAGAGATGGAGTCCTCATCATACATGTTAGTTATATCAAAGGTATAATTATCTAGAGGTAGACCTGTGGATACCAATAACTGAAGAGGAGCTTTGACTTTTTTAATGAGGGTACCTTTGCTAAGAATGGTTATCTTTATAGGGGTACATCCAAGGCCAAAATTCTTTAAGCGCTTCTCAAGAATAATAGGTTCTAATAGGCCATTGTCATTTTTCTCAAGCTTTTCATTTTTGTTGTAGCCCCATCCATGCATTAACTATAGTCCTTTGTTATCATCTTCCATGGGAAGATCAGGTACATGCCTTTCATCTTGATACAATAGGCTTGATAAATCTTTCTCATCTACCACCTCTTTACTTAGGTCTCCCCACTTTCTGAAGGTGGTAGGCTCTGCTTTGAAGGTCTAAGATGTTGTGTCGATTGGCTATGGATTCCCATGAGATCTAGGAGATTGAGGTAACTCTCCTATCACAAAGGCACTCTTTTTCATTTTATAGTATCCACATCCATTAGCTTGGATAATAACCTTAACATTGAGGATGTTCGAAATGGAGGGTGTCTTTTCCTCAGAAGTGGAGGCTAGGGTGGATGGGTCTATATAAGGAGATGTGGGTTCCTCATCATTTTTCAAGACTTGGGGGATCTTATAATAATTGGCCTCCATATTTTTACAATAATAGAATGGTTCAGGATCACCATGGACTATGACTTCTTGGTTTTGATAAGGGAACTAAAAACATTGATGGAACGTGGATGCGATAGGTTGCATCCCATGGATCCATGGGTTCCCTAGGAGGATATTGTATGGGAGTTCAAGGTCAAGGGCTTGGAAAGTAGTCTCCATGATTGTTGGCCCTACTTGAATACCTATAGGGAGTTGAATGGTGCCTTGAGATACCCTTTCTTGATCATCATAAGCCCTGATAGTTATACCTTTTCCTTTCTCAATGACATCTTTAGAGAATCCCAGGTTTTTTATTAGCTTTAGAGTACAAATATTCAAACCCGCACCTCCATCCACCAAGACTCTTTTGACTTTGTTCATGTGGACTAAGAATTCAAGATGGAGAGCACGGTTATGAGATGGTTGGGTTGGAAGATCATGCTCAAAAAACATGAGGAGATGTGGTGTAGTGATATGTCTGACCATAGCTTGGAACTAGTTAGCATCAAGATCTATGAGGATTGAAGATGCAACTAATGCCTTTTCTAGGATATCCCTATGTGTGGGTGAGATTTTTAGCAACTCCATGATGGAGATTTGGGTGGGGGTCCTTTTTAGTTGATCTAGGACATTATAACCATTAGAGATTGATTTTGGATTGGTGGTGGGTGTCTTGGGTAGTGGTGATGGCCCTGGAATCATAATTCTATCACCATGTGTGGTGACTCCACACTTGGCTCTAGATCCTTTGATATTGACAATTGTGACCCATTCATCCAAGGATGCAACAACATGGTCATAGATATGGTTCACATTTTTGTAACTTTTTCCTTTACCATTGTTGTGATCCGGCATCGGATTCATGTATATCATAAGGTCTTGATTCCTAGTTGGTTGTTCAATGGTTATGGTCTTATTATCAATGAGATCTTGGATCAAATTCTTGAGTCTCATACAACTGGCTATTGCGTGTCCCTTTATTTTTTGAAATTCACAAAGGTGCTTCTCGTTATACCATGGTGGTTTGACTTGAGGTTCTTGGTAATTTTTGTAAACAGGGATTTTGATTAGATTGACTTGTACTAGTTGTTGCATGACAGATTCGATTGGTTTCCCAAGTGGTGTGTATTTTCATTTAGGGGGATATTTGTTCTTTTGGGATGGTCCCCCTTGAGTATTTATGTTGTTGACAATTTGATTGTTGGGTTGTTGTTGAGATGATGGGTTGCTTTGTGCGTTGTTTTGGGTATTAATTTGTCGTTGGTGATATGTATGTTGTTTTGTATTCTACCTTCGGGAATTGATAACAACCTTAGCATCAACGACACCATTGTTGGTAACATTAATGTTTTTGGCCCACATGCGAGGTTTGTCATCGTAACTTGTTGATGGTCGATTGTCTTGGTATGTGGGTTTTCCCCCTTGTACTTTATGGGTTCTTTCGATGTTGAGCGCTTTGGGAATAAATTGGTCATATGTTGTTATGCATTGCATTTTCAAATCAAAGGAAAAGGTCCCTTCAAGGTTGGAGATGATTGTCCCAATTTTTTGTTCTTCTAGCATAGACCATTTGCTCATGTTGGCCTTGGATTGCCATCGTTGCAAGAAGGTTGTGAATGTTTCTCCCTTGGCTTATTTTAGGCTAGATAATTCTTCCAAGCTCACGTCCACGTCTATGTTAAATGAATAATTTTGTATGAATAAGTCCACAATTTCTTGAAATTTTTTAATTTTGAGCGGAAGGCTGGAGAACCATTTCATTGCTAGACCAACCAAACTTCGAGGGAAGAGTTGCATTAGATAAGAATCATCATATGCAACTTCAATACAATGTACATGGAATTCCCTAATGTGATCTTCAGGATTTTTGTTTCCTCGATATTTATCAAATTTTGGTATCTTGAATCCTTGTGGGAATGGAGCCATCGTAATGCTTCTTGGGTTAAGCCACAGTAGTGGTTTACAAATTTTTTGAGGAAGGAAATTTTATTTTTTTGTGTTTCCACAATGTCAAGGGGTTCGGGTGAACCAGATTGGGTGTTTAACCGAACCTCCAAGCATATGAATAAAAAAAATATTTTATAAGGTTCACTCGAATGGATGTTTGAACGAACCCCTTGAAATAGGGAATAAAAAATAAAAACAAACTGTCATTGTCACATTATACATTTTCTGTGTTCAAACTGTGTATGCGGCGAACGGTGAACCCAAACGTGAATGTAGCAAACTGGATGGGAAAAACATGCATCAACCCAACCTCCATAGCCACAATTCATCAACCCAACCTCCATAGCTCATAGGTTGGTTAAATTTGAATTTCATAGATTTCAAAATGCATTTGTTTGAGAAATTTTTAAACCCTAAATCAAAATGTGAAATGTTTCAAATTTGTAGATTTCAAACTGCATTTCTTTGTTTGAAATTGCATTTTCTTGAAAGTTTCTAAAGCCTTTTCAAGAAACACTATTTCTATCATGCTTTGATGAATGTTCATAGCCTATTCCAAAGCTCCAATTTTGGCACGGGTAGGGAGTGTTGAATAAAAGGCGTTGTAGTTGCTTGAAATATTTTACAAACCCATTTCAAAATTCTATCAAAAAATTAACATGCCTTGTCTATGCTTCCATGTTTTGCATACATTTCTACCAGGGCACCTCCAATTTCATTTTCATTAATGTTTCTAAAGCCTTACCTAAACATAAAACAGATTTATTTGAGGCATTATATCAAACAATTCATGGTAAAAAATTTTGGTTATATTTTTTTATTAAAATTATTGTTGATAACCATATATCTTTATAATTTTGTATAGGATGGATTATTTTGTTCAACCCACAATAATGAATTATTGGTAATAAAAATGTGAACCATAATAGTGACTATTTCCCTCATTGAGGTTGATAAGTTATGCTTATGATTGTGGTATTAAAGTATAAATAAGAATATGATCCCTAATTGGTAAGATTTATTAATGCACAACCTCTCTAATGAGTATAATTTTTTGAGGGATTTGAAACAATTAATCTAGAATCATTGATTAGAGCTAAACATATTATATTACACTCTAACAAAACTTCAATTGGAACTTAGGTAATCTAGACTATTTATAAAAATGGGGAATTATCTAGTTATTCCCCTACAAGTTTTTATATTGGTAAATCCTTGCAATGAGGGTTATAGTTATCAATATGAAATTATAAATTGGTAAAAGGTATAAAGTGGTAATCAATTAGAATTAAGATGCAAACATTGGTGAAGGTTTATCTAATTATTTTTAATATATAGGACCTTTAGAAAAATGGGCCTCATTCATGGTGGATATGACACCAACAAAGAAAGCTAGGGAGCATGGTGATAATGATGTGAAAATTTCATACCTAGAGCTATGAAGTAGAATTAATATATTTTATATCTTAAAATATTAATATAATTAGGTACTTCTTACTATTTTGTATCACCTTGGATAGTTTATAAGTTCAACTTAAAATATAAATCCTTGTTAAAAGAGGTAGTGTTGAGTTGTGTACATGTCCAAAAGATACTTTATAAATGATACCATTCTAAAATTATAACTTAGGGTGCATACAATGGAAATTTGGATAAAATTCTTCATATTTTTCCTTTTAGTCTTATGACATTTCTCCAAAAATGGTTGGTTCTAAATGTATGAATCGAAGAATAAATTTAGAGGAAAGAAACTAGATTGTTTGAATGAAATGTATAATAAAATAGTTCTATTAGGATTAGAAGGAATGAAGGTATTATTAAATTTTCTATTTTACAACTCAAAAGAGAATAAAGAAAAGGGTGTGCATTGTTTGTTGTTAATTTTTATTTAGTAAAAGTGAATGATAACCATTCAAATGAAAATAAACCTCCATTACAAAAGTCTTAGGATGTCTTTCCTAGAATGAAATCTTCATGTTTCCTCCTAAATGGGTGTTTTATTTTTTAATAGATTTCATGCATGAATTAGCCCCTATATCTAGAGATCCATATCAAACAAACACTTCATATTTGCATGAATTAAAGGATTTCCTAAATGACATTTTAAAGAAATAATTTATATGTTCTAGTGTCTTGTCATGGGATGCTCCAACTATTTTTATGAAAAATAAAGATAAGACACTTTTCCAAGTTGTCTTGATTATGTACATGTTCAATAAATAAACAATTAACATTAATATCCACCACCTAAAATAGATGACTTATTTTACTGATTGAGAGGGGTGGCCATATTTTAAAAAACAAGTCTAATATTCAATTACAATTAGCAAATAATAAAGGAGGAATACATTCATAAAACTACATTCAGAATTAGGTATAGGACATCAAAATTATATGTTTGAGGCAATGCATATAAGACACCCATTTACAAAATAGTAAAAAAGAAAGAGAAAAAATGTAAAGAATGCACTTGTAACCTATAATTGCTTAAGCATTAAAATTTTGAAATTATACATAAAGAATAATAGGATTTATAAATTAAATACATGAGGCTATTATATAATATCAAAAAATACTATTTTAAAGTTTAAATTTATACTTTAATTTTAGGGTAAATACTTTTGGTTGAATTTATAAATTAGAAATAGAAATTTTGAAAGGGCCCCACCCTTTTACAAAGACCAATAAAGAGACAAAAAATGATCAATCATATTGGCATGGAACAACAACAAGAAAAATATAGTTGTAAGTTAGAAAAATAACATCCAATTAGAAATACTCCACCAATAGTGGCAATGTATCTAATAAAGAGGGTCATTTTCCCAAAAACATTAGTAGATCTAATATCATTGAACATAACTTGAATTCAAAATTCTTCAAGGAACTATATCTTATTGTCAACCTTATCCTTTTCCATGAATGAACCTAGTTCCTTTGTAATGGAGTTTCCATCTTTAGTTTCCAAACTTGAGACCAAAGGGAATAAAGGGTTCCTATAATCTTCTAAACTTGAACCTTATTCATATTTTTAAATTATTAGAAGGAATACCAAGAGGTGAATGTTGCAATTCAAGAGAATGGTAGAGGCAATGAACTCCAACTAATCCATCTGTAACATGATTCTTGTCTCTACCAATCTCCTCTAAATTTCTCTTGACAAGACCTTCTAAATTAGTCATGTCTACAAGAGGACCAGCCACCCCTCGATTATGCTCAAAGGGAGCCTCAACCAAATCCTAAGGTAAACAAGGCTCCATCTCATCCTTATGCATTTTGTTCAACCTTTCCTTCCTCTAAAATTCCTACACCTATAAAATACATAGCTATCTACACATGACAACATGGTGAAAACACAAGAAAATCCTCTAGCATGACATGTTGAACCCAAATAACCAAATTCAAAAATAATTTAATCTATAAGTATAAATAGTTTGATGGTAGAAACTTTATACATATAAAAATATGATGAATGTGTGATTATTTTTCTTTCCAATCTATAATTTTTTTATGTTCTTGGCTATATAATTGAGATGATTCACTCATAATGTAATGATAAAAATTTAGAATGTATGAAAGAAATATTTTTGAGACATCAAGCTACCATTCTACATAACTCTCATGGAAATAAGAATATTATTTTATTTTAACTAAATAAATTGTGTGTACTCTATCTTGAAAATTACTAATTAATTTTGAATTATATACTTATAATTTAAAATAAGAGCACCCTTTGTAACATGGAATAGATAGGTTAATTAATGAAATAAAATATGTTTTTATATTAAGAAAAATTTACAAATATATGGAACTCATACATTGAGAAATTGACTAAGACAACTCTGTATGAGAATTAAGATGCTCGAATAATAATTTATATACCTTCTTTCAATAATTAACATTAGAAATTAATACTTGGCTCATATTGTATAATCACACTAGAAACCAACAATGGAAGATTGACAGTCTCAACTAAGAATTCCACCTTATAGATAACATTCATACTAGAAGCCAACAACTAAAGACCAAATTTCATAAATAAAGTTCATGTGTTATATATCATGCCTTTGAGGGCTCCACAAGTACCATGAGCCTTTTGAAATCCTTCTCCACCTAAATGCATCCATTCCAAGACCATTGGGAGGTGGGTATCCCAAGTTCCTTAATTTCTTGTAGGAATTTAATCAAGAGTAGGACATTGTGACTTTGGCATGTAAATTTAATTCTAAACGTGCATCCAAAAAATACAAATTAAATAGCTAAATTTAATTCAAAAAGTGGCCTGCCATCTATGGCCTTCTATAAACTTCTCGAAGATGTCATTCCCATAAATGATAAATTAAAAGTTAAGTTATGACTTCACCAAAATGACATGAAATTATCTTTCTAAGATGTCATATTTGCATAACTCCCTCAAAGAAATTTTTAACTAATTTTAAACACTCAAAAAAATACATATATATGAATATATACTTCATTTATAAATTCTTGGAATATATCAATCCATCACAATTAAATTCTTAGACATCATGCATAATATTTTTAATGTATTCACAAAGCCACCTAGGGTCTCATAAAACTTGACTAGGTGAATACCAATATGCATATCTAATGGTGGAGTAAATGGAGGGGGATTAGGATTAAGTTCATATATATATATTACATATTTTGCAATCTAATATATTGGTTGGAGAGGTTGCATTTTAATAGGAGTGAAGATAAGGTCTATTAAAATATGACTCACAATCTTCTCTATTCTTAGGATTTTTGAGTTTATCAAAATATCCTTTGTCGATCTCAACCAATCTTTGCTTCAACTTTCAAATCATCCACACAATCTTGCGTAAAATATTCAATATGTGAAACATAATTATGAGGAAGATACAAATAATCCTTGAAATAGCTTTTTGTATCAAAGGATAATATGGTTCTATAATTTTAAAGTATTTCCAATTTTGAAATCTAAATACAATCAATAATCTATTTAATCGAACAATAATCGTAATTTTAAGGCAAACATAAATTACTTGAATCTTTTTAAGGTCTACATCATTAGATTCTACTTACTCTAACTTAAATTTAAAAAACAACATTAAAATCCACAAAACAAATTTCAAAGACATAATAAATTATTACAATATTATTTAAAAATCTAATTGTAATGAACATGTTATAGTAATAAATATTCAAATTTTAAATCTATGAAAATATATAGCCAAATGATCCTTAGTTTTCATATGTCATTTGTGATGATAATGTTGAATATTATAATTTTTTAGGCCAATCTTTAGGCACTAATTCACCATTGTTAAAATGATCCTTAGTTTATTCATTGTTTTTTTCATGATTATAATTTTTTTCAATTTCTATTAAACCAAACTCAAAATAATGGTATGGATTAAGATTCTTGTCTTTATCCTACATTTGGGTCATGTTTGATTCTATATTTATTATCATAATTAGAAGTTGTATAAATTGTTAAATTATATATTTTTTAACATATATAAAATGTATGGTTGGATTAGTGAGATATTTATAACAAGTACATGCAATATGAAGTCAAACTTTATTAGATTTGATTCTTAATAAATTAGTTTTAACGATTCAATTTATAGCTTTATGCAATCTATAAGTTTAAATAGTTTGATGGTATCTAAACTTTATACATATAAAAATATGATAAATGTGTGATTATTTTGCTTTCCAATCTATAATTTTTTGATGTTGTTGGCTATATAATTGAGATGATTCACTCATAATGTAATGATAAAATTCAACCTCATATGGAGGATTTTATATTATCTTCCATTAAATTCATCCTCTTTATGAGATTCTTATGGAATATTGATATTCTAGTGTGAATTCTTAATTTTAGACATATCTTAACTAGATAAATTTAGGTTCAATGAAGGCAATAGAACTTTTTTTTCACTTACATAATCCTATTTTGAAGTTCATTTATGTTAACAAATATTAAATTAGATATTTTTATCCCCAATTATTTTCAAATAATTTTACACTAATCTTTGTTTTCTTATTCTTTCTTTCATTGTTTCATTTAAAATTTGAACCATTTAAGGATGCTATGTTATAGATTATAGTTTCTTCCAATTCTTTTTAAATTGTTCAACCCTCTCATGGTCTAAATAATTTTACATTCAACAACCATGTCTAAAGTACATTATATACCCAACCTCTTCCCCTATTTAACACACTCATAAACCTTGTTACTAATCTCATTCGAAGAGGTGGAACAACCAATCTTAGAGGGATCCTCATCCATAGGAGAGAGAAGGGAGCCATCAATCTAGGCTCTAGTAGTATTCTAAAAATAGTAGAACTAGAAGCTAGAATCCTAACAATGATAGCCAAGCTGGATAATACACAAGTTTTCCTTTTCAAGGGATTGGGGAACACTTATTGGATGGGTATTATTTCCCCTTCACCACATTTTGATTAGGATTAAGAATTGAAATAATAAAATTCTCAAATTGGTATAAGAAAAAAATAAGCCCTTAGTGGAGGGGAGCTCATTTTTTTCTCATGTGCAACTCTAATAATAAATTTCTTAAATTACATGAGTAAATGAAAACGGAAGCTAACAAGTCACATTCATCTAAGATTATTAATACGATAAAAGTTATAGGATAAACAACATTTATAGTTTCTTTCTAGGATGAAATAAATAATCAAGTAGAAACATTTATATACTTGTGAGGAAATCATCTACATTTTCCTTCCGAGCTTTTATTTACTTTCTTTATGAGACTTCAAGCCCTTCATGGATAAACCACTTGTAGTAGCTCTATACCTTCCTCAATGGATTTAAAGGTTAATCTTCTTAATTTTTAACCAAAATTTCAATAACATTCAATTTTGTGTAATTTATGTCCACTATTATCATTTTAATTCAAAATAATGTAAGAAATTTATATATTTATTTAAAAATTAAAAAATCTTAAAATAATAGTTTTAAATTAATTGAAAACATGGTTGGACCCCTCTAATTTTGTGGAACTATTTCTTAAAAGCTATTATAGTTTAATTTTATTTAATAGGAAAAGGAGGCCACATATGGCATCAAGACTTTCCCTGATGGTCTTTAAGTTAGGAAATTTTTAATTTCATTCATAGGTCTTGAGGTATTTTAAACAAAAGTTGTGTTTGGAAAAAGGTATTTGGCACAAACTCCCAAAAAAATTAATGTTATATGTTTATGCTATTAACACATGAAATTTTGGGCCTTAAAATAGCCACATCATCCCCATATTTTAATACAAATGAGACATCGAGGCTTTATGTCACTTATAATAGATTTACAATTAGTTGATATAGCTACATTTAGATCAATCGATATATCCTAATTTCTATCAAATCATAGGGTGTCAATTTCAATAATTACACAATTCAAAGCACATACGATTTTTCATTTGCTAGTAGAGGGAACTATCTTATTATTCCATTAAAATAAAATATAGGTCCTCAATACTTTTCATCTTTATTCTCCATCACTACATTGAACCTTATAAGGAACATCATCTGTCTTGTAATGCCCCGCCACACAACCCTAGGGGAAGTTGCAATTCATAACACAAACGAACTATTTTTTTTTTTAAAAGAACGATTAACATGCAAGTTCGCTAACCATTACCCACCAATCCCCTAAGGTTACGAGACTGAGTTACTTAAACCCAAACAAGAAACATGAATTAAAACCATACCATTTAATTACTTAACATTTAAAGTTCGCATACATTCCATACATAATAATTTACAACAAGAATATGAGATACCACTTGATTCCAATGATAGAATTTACAACATGATTACAACACTCATTCCCTGAATGAGGTAAATCCAATAAGTATGATTATATATTACAAATTCCACCTCGAAAACAAATGAGGGGTAATAAAATACAAGATCAACTAAATGAATTAAGCAAGGAAAGGAACTGGATCTCACGAGCTCTCCAACTAGAAATCTCGTCCACACAAACAAGAGCCAACCCAATGGATTAAGGTGCACGTTCCACCCAACCATGTGATACCCGAAAGCTCACCCCCCATGCTAGGAGATAGTAACCAGGAATTATTAAACACAATCATCTACCTCTAGACATAGGTTTAAACATAACTGAACTAAAAGGATACAAGTACAACATCACTTACCACAAAGGTTACAATGCTTCCAGAGTACAAGGTTCATTTACGTAGTACAAAAAACTGACATCTGGTTGACATAGTGAGAGTTTCACATGACATTTGCTATGATTTACCCTAGCTCAATTGTCTAAGGAAACCGAACCCACATCTTGGGCTATCCAGGCTCAACTCTACCAACCACCGGACCCTCATACCAACTGCACTTCTCGTCTCATCTCAAACCTTAAAAGCGAATGAGTTATGAGAGAGGCATTAATTATCTTAATTAGTTTGAGAGTTTTTTCTTTAATTCTTTTTAAATTATCACTTACTTAAGCCCTATGTGAGTTACCCTAGGGCCCCTTTGTGTGTCGGACCCCCACAAAGAGCCACTCTCCTAACGACAACTTACACGGTATAAACCACAATGAGTAACTGGATAAGACGACCTCTCCAAACCATGGAGGAAACAAATAAAGAAACTCACTCCAACACTGGAGGAAACAAAAGTACAAAACCCTCTCCAAACACTGGAGGCTACAAAGGTCAAAACCCTCTCCAAACACTAGAGGAAACAAAGGTCAAACCCTCTCCAAGCACTGGAGGAAACAAGGTCAAAACCCTCTCCAAACACTGGAGGGAACCAAAATACAAATCCCACTCCTTCCAAAGGAGGCACAAAACTCAAAACCCACTCCTAATCCAAAGGAGGCACAAAACCCAATACAATCCAAAGGTTGACTATCATAACGACAACCCATACAAATAAATGAAACCCTATCTGGGAGACTTTAAAACATTTACTCTATTTCCATGAACCTTGAGAAAGAACAAATCAACACTAAAAGGCACTTCAAGCATTAAATAAGCTAAAGTTAGGATTTCCTAAATCCAGTCAATCTCAATTTTCATTACTTGCACTTATCCAATCAAATACATCAAATTCATTTCACGACATTGAAGTATTAAAAAAAAACAATCCTTTACTCTAAGTTTCACAATTATATTCCATAATCAAAACATTTTAATAAATAAAGTCATTTGATTAAAATAAATCAATCATTAACTCTAATTTTCACAATTATATTCATAATCAAACATTTTAATAAATAAAACATTTAGTTAAAATCAATTAATCTTTATTTCAACATAGAATAAATTAACCAACTAAATTTTATTTAATTAAAAGAATCAACCTTAGTTCCAACTTCGAATACATTATTCAACTAAAAACTCATCTATGCAAGGATACAAATATATACAGAACATATACACATAAAATATATATTTAATCTGAATACCATTATATGCATCTATATTTAAATAACTAATTCCCATTGAAGTAACCCACATTAAATACAACTAAATAATCTATTTAAAAACATATATAAAATATACATATATACATTATATATATATATACATATACATATAAAATGCATATGATATATATATATAATATATATATATATAAATAAATTATTATTCAAATAATAAAATAATATTATATATATACATATAACATATAACATATATATATAATATATATATATATTATATAATATAAATAATATTTAAAAACTAAAGAACGAATTTAAATTACACTTTAAATAATATTTAAATAGGGGCAAACCCTAAGGAAGGGCTCGCAGGCCCTAGCCACCGGTGGCGGCCTGTGTGCTAAGCACATCGGGCACCTCCCTCTTGGGCGGCGGCCTGTGTACTTCGCACACAATCTGCCTACCACGGGCGGCGGCCTGTGTGCTTGACACATAGTCTGCCTCCTTGCGGGGGGCGGCTCGTGTGCCTTGCACACGTCTTGCCTCCCATGGGCGGCGGCGGCGGTGGGGATGGCTCCCATGCCTCCCTACTACAATCCAAACAAACTATAAATTTATTTCATATACTTTTTTTTTTTAAAATATAAAAAAATAAATTCCTCCCACAAAATATACAGACAGAGAACTTCACAAAAAATAGGGTTATTTACCAGAAAATAAATAAATGAAAACTTAGTATATTTTTAACTATACTTGTGTGTTTTATTGTGCAAATTCCCAACAAAATCTTGCAACAAAACAATGAATTCTTCAACACAACAACATGGTTTACATCCCAGTTTTGACAACAAATCTCTTTTGGTTTTCATTTCTAAATTCAACCACAAATTTGCAAGGTTTGAAAACAATTTCACATGGTTTTCTATTGAATCTAAAACAACATTTCCAAATTTAAAGCTCTTTCAAAAAAAGGAAACAAGAAGATAGAAGAAAGCAAAGAATGAACCTAGTGTTTTCTCCCCAAGTTTGAAGCCTTCAAAAATGGTGGTTTCAATCTCTCCTTCAACTCCAAAATCAGCCCCAACAAAGCTCTCCACCAAAAACCAAAAAATTCCCAACAAAATGAAGTTTCATTTCCTTACATAGGGTTTTCCCCAAATTTGGCCAAAACCCTAAAATAGCCCACTCACTAAATTTTTTTTAAATCATTTGGAGGATATTTCCATTTTAAATTTTTAAAACACTTTCCAATTTCTAATTCAATCTCATGCATTTTTCAAAATTCATTAAAACAAAAGAATACAAATTTTGCCAAGAATTTACTTTATCAATAATTTTCAAAAGTGAAATTAAAAACACATTTTCATTTTCATTTATTTATTTATTTTAATTTAACTCTAACTATCAAAACATTATTTTTACTTTTATTTTTAATTAAATCTTAATATACAATCATGCCAAAACAACTATCTCATTTAATATATCACCATTAATCTAATTAATCAATAAACTCAATCTAATTTTATTAATTAAATCAAATTAATCAATAAAATAAATAACCATTCAACTTTGCAACTAAATACATTTAATCGTCAATTTAACTATGCAAGCCATTTAATAAGCTTTAAAATTTGAAATTAAATAAATACTCAAGGTGAAATGGACCAAATTAAAACAACTAACCCGACAACACACTATGACTAGGGTGACGACTTGGCACGGAAAACCTAGCTACTATCTCCCAATCGATTTCCGTTGGTCAATGGACACGCTCAAACCTATGAACTAGGTGGAGTCGATGTCATGTACTTGTCAACCCGCAAACAAAGAATACATCGAACATGCATATATATATATAATATGATCAAACACACTGTGAAGAGGAAATCTCAGAATCGTAGGACACTCGCAAGCAAGTGATACAATCTCGTCCCCTTCACCAATACAATATCACTATATCACTAACTGATGCATCTAACATCAATTATATGATCAAAAGCATAAAACATTGTTAAATCAAATATTTACTTAATTGATCCAAAACATGCCATAAAGATAACATCTAAATAAAATACCATCACATCAAAACATAATAATTACATCGCTTAACAGATAACGGTCAAAAGTAACCAAATTCCAAATTCAAAGCATAATTAGACACAATCAAACAAGGAAGAACACTGCCGATCAAAGAGCCAAAATGGAGGGGTGTTACATGTCTCATTTTCTTCTCTTATTTGTGCCTTCAATAATGACTGGATTGATTTTACATGACCACCAATGTTAAGTAATTATGCTTTGTGTGCAATCCAGTAATTTAAATTTTAGAACTATTTTAGATTATGATTTAAATTTAAATTTTAGAATTGTTTTAGATTATGTTTTGTGTGCAATCTAGTAATTTGAATGTTTTGTAATTATTAAAAACTATGATAGATGTTGAATGTTTTTTTGTTAATGGTATGAAAATATTATTGATGAGTACATGAATTATTACAACTATTTTAGATTTGTATTCCCTTTATCTAGATATATTATTTACCAAGGTCGCATTGCTCTTTTAGGTGTACATACATATATATAACATGGAAAATGCATATCATGTTCCACCTCCAGATTCTTTGTTTGCAAATACCACTAATGAGATTAAAATATTGAGAGACTCATTAGCATAGGGTGCAAACCCAGGGATATATTCTGGACCATGCATGTCAATATTACATAGTTTAGAAAAAATAAGAGATGAACTTGAGAGGACTAGTACATTTTCCCCAGATAGAACTTAGCTGCTATTCTTTCTTGCATGCAGGAAGAAGTACATGGTGATGTTCCCCTTAAACAAATACAGGATAGTGTTACCAAAGAAATGATAAAAAACACTTGTTTTCCTTTTTATCAAAATGTACATAAGGTTAGGGGATACCAGGTCACTAGATGTGTCGATTGTGCTATTGATGAATTGATCTACCCATGATTTCTCACAACACATGGTCAATACCCAAACAATGACTAGATTCCATTATATTTCTTTCAACAGTTGTATCATGAGGTCCATTTGGGCCTCAAAGTTAACTACCTAGACATTCCACCATATGCTAGTCAAGGGCGTGGTAGGATTGCTGATAGGTCCACCTATCATCGAGCATATAGACTAGCCTCAGTATTTAGGGCATTGGTTGGTGAGAGGTCTCCTACTCTCACCCCAGCTCTAGCTCCCATAGCAAATGAGGTTGTCGTTGCTTCCCAAAAGGAAGCATTGAAACTGTAGGTGACATTGTGGCTGCCACCACTAGGATATCTGATGATCGTGTAAGTCAGTATTTGATGTCTAGACGTTCCTGATCCATGCCATTTTCAACATAGTGGACCACCATGGATCCTCTTACAACGGCCAACATCCCTACTCCTACACAACTTGATGCACTTACAGGAGATATGGCATGCATGACTCTGCATTATTTGGTTGAGGACCTATTGGAGGTATATGCCCACATTGCATCAGACAATGGTATCGGTATAGAGCATGTCAAATATTGTTTGGCACACAGATTCCATTCAGCTCCAATATCCCATCACTCTCAGCCGAGCACTAGTGCACATCAGGATCCACCTACAGTTCATTCTGCAACTACACAGACTATGGGTTTTACTGATATGTTGATTGGTTCAGGTTCATCATCATTGATGCCATCTCACCTTCATAGTCCTCTACATTCATCATTCCTGGCATGACATGGGATAGACTGGATGGATGCATATGTTTATTCGCCACTTGACCATTTGGTGGATATGGTGGAGGCGACTGTTTCAGAGGACTTAGGTCATCTGATACCAGATGATGTGCATATATGTGTGCATGTGCATGTTTCAATTCTTTTTTAATTATTTTTTAAATTTTTTTTTAACTAGATATTCATGTAAGTTGATATATATGTATATATATTGTTATAGGTGGACATACCTCATGTCACTCCTAGCCTTGGTCCAGATCATGTACATGATCAATGTGACTCTGTGGATGAATCTACTACTAGTGGACATGTGAGTTTTAAATTTTTATATATACACATGTATATATTTACATGCAATAATTTTGTATGCATAGATCTAGATAGATATTTAAAAATACAAGTTCATTTAAAAATAACTTTCATAAAATTTATTTAATATAAATTATATGTATTTAACACATTCTATACACAATTTTATTTGTAGGGCTCAACACATCTATCAGAGCAGGACCATTCTCATTTAGATGGTCACTCGACTAGGAGTTGACATTCATATTAGGCCCTGTACACTAGATTTATGATCTTTATTATTCGAGATTTGATGATCTCTAACTTAAATTTGATTATATGATGATCTTTATTATTCGATATTTGATGATCTCTAACTTACATTTGCTTATATGATATATACATACATTTGCTTATTTGTTGATCTTTATTATTTGACATTTGATGATCTCTAATTTACATTAATTTACTTATATGATATGTACATACATTTTCTTATATGATATATACATACATTTGCCTCTTTGCTTATAACATGTGTTATGTTTATACATTGAATCTCTTTACATGTATGTATGTGGTTACATGTTTACACATGATATATACATTGAATCTCTTTACATGTATGTACATGTGTTTTCTTATGGTTACATGTTTACACATGATATATGTATGCATTTGCTTTAAATATTCAATATACATTTGATCTCTAGTAGAATTTTAGGAAATCAATGCCACTTTATAATTAAGTTCATTCATGTTGATCACAATAAATATATTTTTTTAAATGACTTAAGCAACATGAACCATCGAGTTGAGAACAAAATATAATCTTTTTGACAATTAACTCAAAATTCAATTCAAATATAATTAAGAAAATTCAATTCAAATTATACCTAGATATTATACATTTTTGACAAGTAACTTGAAATTCAATTCAAATATAATTAAGAAAATTCAATTAAAATTATACCTCTATTATACATTTTTTACAAGTAACTTGAAATTCAATTCAAATATAATTAAGAAAATTCAATTCAAATTATACCTCTATTATACATTTTTGACACTTTAACAAAATTCTAAAATTACTAGATATGGTGTGCATACCTATGCATTAAATAACAAAAAACTCCACAATGAAATAACTTGTTTGTTTACTACTTGATTCATTTAAACTAGGATCTAGTTATTCCATGTATACTAGAATAATTTTTTTCCCATCCCATATGCATATAAATAGAAGATTATTTTTCATTATTCTAGATATCAAATTGCAAGATTAATTCTCATTTATATCACTTGGAGCACAGATTTTGGAGAAGAGGTTTTTGCACATTTATCAAGGAGGAAAATATTGGAGAGAAAACTTTTCATTTTTATCAATCAAGGAAAAATTTGGAGTAGAATTTAACTAATTTGGTAGAGGACTTGTTTTGAGTCATCTTTAAGTTGTAGAAGAAAATGGGACAACAAAGAAAAAGAAAAAATGTGTCTCAACAAAAATTGTCAAAAGAAGAAGAACAAAAGAGGCATGAACAAAACTTGGAAAATTATCATAGATAGTCACCATGGATGGACATTATACACAAGGGATTACTCTTGTTTTTGCACTGAGTGCATTGAGGGAAAATCTGATTATGCATGCAACAATCAATAACTTGGATATGTTGGTAAATGGGATACATTGCCACTAGTTGTTTCAGAAACATATGATGAAAATGAGGAAGAAAGATTTGAAGACATTTATTTGATTTCAATTGATTATAACCATATTTCAAGATTGGTTAGAAAAGGTACATGTGTAAGTTTTCAATAATTTAAATATTATATATATCTGGTTAATGATCTTTAGAGACATTTCTAATTTTTTTAGAATTTTTTTGTGTAAATTTGGTGTATAGATGCAGTCATAGTAGAGCTTGGAAACATCAAAGGTGTTAGCTATTATTTATTACATTGCACAGAAGAGAGGAATAAGCTAACACAACCTGAAACAAATGGAATGTCATTTCCCACAGGTGAGTTTGAATTTAAAATTTTATATACATTGTATTCACATGTGCATATTACATTATAAAAATTAAATATATATTGTACAAACCTTGAGCACAAAAATGTTGCACATGTTCATATGTCTTACCTAAGGTTCATGTTTACCATGCAGGTTTTGTTGTAGTGCAAGGGACATATCTAAAACAAGTCAAAGTTGTTCAACATGGGATTCATTTTGTTGACTATCAACTTGATAACAAGGTATACCAATATAGTCACTTAATAATTGCTACTTCCCTACATCTTCATGCAGTTCCACATGCACGTGGCCGAAGAAAATGGAGACTAGATAGTGATGATCATCAAAAAATTCTACATGTTATTGAAGACCAAGCTAAACCAAAATCTTTGACTTAGATTATATCCATGGTTTTCAAGTTCACTTGTAACCCTATACATGTTCAAATGAGAACTTATAGTAACTTGTACATAGTTGTAAATCATTTTGTGTAAATTATAATTATATGTACAAATTTGTTCCATGGAAAATTCTTAAGTTCAAGAATCTTTGATAGCATCATACTCACTTTTTTTGGTTGCACATAAACCCATATATATGCTTTCAATCCTTATTTGAAACCTAGTGAAGTTTTTTAAAATCATTTTTCCTAAATTACAATTATATACAACTTATATTTGTTTCATGGAATTCTTAAGTTCAAGAATCTTATATACATTTATATACACCTTATATAATTTGTTCCATTGAATTGTTCAATGGAAATTATGTAAATTCAAAATCATATTACTCAATGAAAATTATGTACACATATATAAAACAGGAATCAATGCAAATAAAAAAAATAAACCCTAACCCTTAAAACCTTAGGCCCTATAACTTAAAACTTTGCACACCCTGTAATTCTCTATCTTTCTCCCACTCCCCCCTCTCTCTCTTGAAATTATCTCCCTCCTACCCACTCTCCCTATCTCCTCTACCCTTAACCCTTAAACCCTACCCTCAATCTCTCTCCCACTCCCCCCCTCTCTCTCAAGTCTCTCCATCCTACCCACTCCCCCTCTCTCCTCTACCCTTAACCCTTAAATCCTAAACCCTTGTACCTCTACCCTTTATCTCTCTCCTACCTCTCTCTCCTCTCAACTCATCCCTCTCACCCCTCCTCTCTCTCTCCCTCTACCCTTAACCCTAACCCTCACCTTTATCTCTATCCCACTCCCCACTCTCTCTCAAGTATCTGCCCTACCCCTCCTCTCTCCCCTACCCTTAACTTAAACCCTAAACCATGTGTACACCCCTCAACTCATCTCTCTCCACTACCCCCTCTCTCTTGCCATCTCCTCCTACCACCTCCTTCTCCCCACTCAACCCTTAAACCCCAATTATCTCTCTCCCACTTCTCTCTATCTCTCAAGTCTCTCCCTCCTACCCCATCTACCCTTAACCCTTAAAAACTAAAACCTTGTACCCAATACCCTTTATCTCTCTCCCACTCACCCCCTTCTCTCTCTCAAGTCTATCCCTCCTACCCCCTCTCCCCCTCTCCCCTCTATTTTTAACCCTTAAACCCTACCCTTTATCTCTCTCTCAAGTCTCTCCCTCCTACCCCCTCTCCCTCTCTCCCCTCTACCCTTAACCTTAAAACCCTACCCTTTAACTCTCTCCCACTCCCCCTTCTCTCTCTCTCAAGTCTCTCCCTCCCACCCCTCCCTCTCTCCCCACCCTTAACCCAAACCCACCTTTAACCTCCCACTCCCCTTCTCTCTCTCTCAAGTCTCTCCTCCCACCCTCTCCTCTCTCCCCACCTCAACCCTTAAACCCTAAACCTTGTACTCTAAACCCTATCTCTCAAGTCTCCTCCTTCCCACTATCCTCTCTCTCTCTCACCCTCAACCCCTTAAACCCCAAACCCTTGTAACAACTCCCTCACCTTTATCTCTCCACCTCTCCCAAGTCTTCCCTCCCACCCCCTCCCTCTCTCCCTCTACCTTAACCTTAAACCCTACCTTTATCTCTCCACCCCTCTCTCTCTCTCCTCCTCAAGTCTCCTCCCTCCTGTCCCTCCTCTCTCCCCCTACCCTTAACCCTTAAACCTACCCTTTATATCTCTCACCCCTCTCCTCAAAAATCTTCATTCCTTACCCTCCCTTTCCTCTACCCTTAACTGCTAAACCGTAAACCCTTGTACACCCCCTACCCTTTAACTCTCTCCCACTCCCCCGCCTCTCTCTCTCAAGTCTCTCCCTCCTACCCCCTCTCCCTATCTCTGCTCTCCCCTTAACCCTTAAACCCTACTATTTATCTCTCTCCCACTCCCCCCTCTCTCTCTCAAGCCTCTCTCTCCTACCCCCTCTCCCTCTCTCCCCTCTACCCTTAACCTTTAAACCCTAAACCCTTGTACACCCTCCACCCTTTATCTCTCTCCCAACCCCCTCTCTCTAAAGTCTCTCCCTCGTACCCCCTCTCTCTCTCCCCTCTACCTTTAACTCTTAAACCCTACCCTTTATCTCTCTCCCACTCCCCCCATCTCTTTCTCAAGTCTCTCCTTCCTACCCCCTCTCCCTCTACCTTAAATTTTAAACTCGCTTTTCTCTCCCACTCCCCCCTCTCTCCCCTCTACCCTTAACACTTAAACCCTAAACCCTTCTACACCCTCTATCCTTTATCTCTCTCCCACTCCTCCCCTCTCTCTCTCAAGTCTATCCCTCTTACCCCCTCTCCCTCTCTCCCCTCTACCCTTAACCCCTAAACCCTTCTGTAAGGAAAGTAGAGGTGCGGAAATAACTATCCTAATGTCAAAACCATAGGGAAGAATACAGACAGTACTTTTAACAGTCAAATTAAGACACACATGAAAGATTTACAAAAATAGAAAAAATACACAAAGACAAATGAACACTAGATTTACATGGGAAACCCTTTCAGGAAAAAACCCACCTAACCAAGCCGAATCTCTTTGTATTTCAGTAATAAAAAAATTACATACAATGCAGAGATACAACTCTTTGGTATCAATTCTTACAGTTTCTTCATTCAATGTTCAACCTATTACAGAAAAAATCTCTAATCAAACTCAATGCCAATGCAACTTAGAATTCAATCATAATCAAATCTTACCACACGTTGATTTATCCTTTTTGTTTATATCCTTATCTGCAATTGCCCATCGTAGAAAGTTTCCATTCTTGTGTAGATTTTTCCTTGCATACAGTTCAACTCCAACATCGCAACTGTTGAAAAAATCCAACTGCCAACCATTTGAATTTTGCTTCCTCTGATTGGTCCATGAGACACCACATAGGATAGTCATCAAACGGTCAAGGGTGTTCAACCTGTGTTGGCATGTCAGTGAGACACTAACCGTGTCTCCCCGATGCCAACACAGCCAACATTAGATGTCAGTATAGGTTCCAATAGTCGGCAAGATGATATAGCGAACGCCATGAGTCATACTGTATCCATTGACATTCATTTCATTCTTATTGGCAAGAGTTTCCTCATCAGAAAGACGTTACACTGAGTCCACAAGGCTATCGCTAAGACTTCACCTTGTCGCCAAGACCTCACACTGAGCCTTCATGTGTTATTCTGAAGTCACACAGCCATCGGCAAGACCATCACAGTTCGCCAAGACTTCATACCGAAATCTTCAAGTCATGCCAAAAAGAACACTCATCAGCAAGACTTAGCACTTTTACCGAGAGGTCATAGGGAACACAACATATCACCCTGAGGACCATTTACTATCGGTGAGACTCTCCATCAGTCGCTAAGACTTCATACCGAAGTCTGTATGTCACCGTGAAGACTCCAAGTGTATCCTCGTCGGTGAGACCTTCATCAGTCATTGAGAGTTCTTCCTGAGACCTTTGTGTTATGCTGATGACCATATGCTATCGGTGAGACTCTCTTTAGTCTCTAAGACTTCATACCGAAGTCTTGTGTTACTCCAATGACTCTAGTCGCTTGGAGTCTCACCGAAGACACCCGATACCAAACGCATGTAGCTCTATCGGCGAGACATTCCACTCAGTAAAAGGTTACAGTGAATACTGAAAAGTCACAGTGACAACACCAATCGGTGAGACAACAGCATTGTCTCAGCCACATGAACATTTCAAAAGGATTCAGAACAGCTAGTCGGCTAGACATCAATAGTGTCACAACAACTTTTCCCTTTAGGAGTTACATGCTAGTAAGAATTGAGGAACCTATTCCAACAATCTCCCACTTGATGAAGATCTTACTAACACCTCCAGAGCATAATAAAACTACTGAAATTCATGGGCCTTGAGGTCCATCGAATTGGCACACCACCTGTACTTGTCTATGCTCATAGGTTTGTCAATGCATCTGCAACATTCTCCAAAGTATCCACTTTCTCCAAAGAGACCCTCCCATCCTCCACCATATCTAATACAAAGTGATATTGTACATCTATATGTTTCATCCTGGCATGGAAAGCAGTATTTTTTCCAAAGATATAGCAGTCTGACTGTCATAGTAAATAGCAATTTTCCTTGCCTCAAAACCAATGTTAGAACACAAACATTTTAACCAGATTGCTTCTTTACAGGCATGTGTAGCTGCCATGTATTCTTCCTCTGTAGTGGACAAAACAACTATAGCCTGCCACTTGCTCAACCAACTCATAGCACCACCATTCATCATGAAAATATATCCACTGGTGAATATCCTACTGTCAATATCCCCTGCCCAATCAGAACCCACATAACCTCAAATACTGAGAGTCCTATGTGATTCAACCATGTTCCCATGGTAACATAAAGCATAGTCTGAAGTTCCCTTTAGATATCTAACCACTCTCTTCACAACATTCCAATGTGTCCTTCCAAGATTAGCCATAAACTGACTAAGTACTCCCACTGCTTGGGAAATGTCTCACCTTGTACAAAACATTACATACATAAGGCTGCCAACCACACTAGCATAAGGTACATTGGTCATGTCCTCCATCTCAGTAGGATATTTTGGACAGTCTTCAACAGATAGCTTCATTCCCTGCAAAACTAGAACAACTACCTGCTTGCAATTAGTCATACAAAATCTCTCTAGAACAGTCATGATGTACTTACTCTGACTGAGCCAAAGTTTTATATTTTTCCTATCCCTGATTATTTCCATTCCTAGAATATACCTTGTTGCACCAAGATCTTTCATTTCAAACTTTGCAGACAACTGAGACTTAAGATCATAAATCATTAGCTTAAGATTGCCTATGAACAACATATCATCAACATAGAGAGCAATAATAAGAACTTGATCACTTTCAGCTTTGTAATATACACAATGATCAGATTTTGATCTTACAAATCCGAATGACAAAACAAAAGTGTCAAACTTTTGATACCACATTCTAGGAGATTGTTTTAACCCATACAGAGATTTCTTCAACTTGCAAACCAATCTTTCTTTACCTTTTTCAACAAAGTGCTCCGGCTGGGACATATAAATTTCTTCTTCAATATCACTATGAAGAAACATTGTCTTCACATCCATCTGTTCAATCTCTAAGTCATACGCTGCTACAAGTGACAAAAGAAATCTAATAGATGCCAGCCTAGCTACAGGAGAAAATATTTCTCCATAATCAATTCCCTCTACCTGGGAATAACCTTTTGCAACCAGCCTCACTTTATATTTTTCTACACTGCCTTCCAGACCAATTTTCCTTTTAAATACCCATTTGCAGCCCACATCTTTTCTGCCTTTAGGAAATGACACCAAACTCCAGGTATCATTCTTTTCTAATGATGCCATTTCTTCATTCATGGCTTCCAACCAAGAGTTTGAATCAAACATTTTAAATGCCTCTTTCACAGTCCTAGGTTCATCAGTGCTAGAAATTAAAGCATAGGCACAAGTAGACTCTATCAAAGAAAACCCATACCTATCAGGTTGCTTTCTTTCATGAGTTGACCTCCTCAAAGGCTGAGGCTGAGGCGATTCTTCATCTTCTTCAGAACTTTCAGAGCTACTTGAGCTTTCCTTAGTATCAAGTAGATTTTGATTTTTCAATTCCTCTTTATCTGGTGTCGGAGGAATATCTGCTCATCCTTTTCATTTTTTGATTTCTTCTTTGACTGTGGATCTAGTGTAGAAGGCTTCATCTCACAAAAGATAACGCTTCTACTGTACAAAACCTTTTTAGTCTGAGGATTCCAAAGCTTGTATCCTTTTATGCCAACACTATAGCCAATAAAAATACACTTTACAGCTTTGTTTTCCAACTTAGATATTTTTTCAAACGACGCATATGCATATGCCTCATAGCCAAAGACAAAAATATGTCTTAGAGAGGGCTTCTTTCCAGATCATGCTTCCAAAGGCATCTTCTCAATAAGAGCAGAGTTAGGAGAACGACTTACCAAGTAACATGTTGTAGAGACTACTTCAGCCCAGAACTTATCCTCCAAGCCAACACTTCTCAGCATACTTTGTGCTCTTTCCATTACTGTCCTATTGAACCTTTCAACAACTCCATTTTGTTGTGGAGTGTAAGGTGTAGTCTTACGTATTTTAATCCCATGATCTTTACAGTACCTTTCGAATTCATCTGAACAAAACTCACCGCCATTGTTAGTCCTTAAACATTTTATTTTCCTACCAGTTTGATTTTCAACAAGGTTTTTAAATTTCTTAAACCAACTCAACACTTCTGATTTACTTCAGAAAATATACAAATGTCTTCTTGAATAATCATCAATAAATGACACATAGTATCTTGATTTAGATAAAGAAGAAACATTCACTGGACCAAACACATCATAATGTATATAATCAAGCAAACCAGAAGATTTGTGAGGACTGGAATAAAATGAAACATAATGCTATTTACCATATATACAATGTTCACAAAACTCGAATTCGAGGTTACAATCTTGAAGCCCCTCAACTAGGTTTTTATTTTTCAAGGTTTTTAAACCTTTCTCACCAATGTGGCCTAGCATATGATGCCAAAGCATTGTCTTTTCTGCTGGAAGTTTAACCTCCATGGAGTTTACACCATCAGAAACATTTCCCTCTTTTCCTCCATGAGTAGCTTTCTGTGACTTCACAAAGACACTATTGCATTGAATAGCTTGTACATCCAGCTTATACAAGGTACCAATACGAGCACCCCTTACTAGCACCATAGAGCCTCTATTCATCTTGCAACCATTTCTAGAGAATGTGACATGCACTCCAATATCATTCAGCTTACTTACAGAAAGTAAATTATGAGCCAAACCTAGTATATGCATCACATCATTAATTCCCTTCACTCTTCCATCAGGGAATTGAATTCTGACTCTTCCACGACTAACAATTTCCAAAGATGAATCACTTGCCAAATACACCTTTCCACCATCATAGTTTTCATACTTTGTGAACCAATCTCTATGAGATGTCATGTGGAAAGATGCTCTAGAATCAATCAGCTAGACATCATCAGATGCCTGCGTAGCCAAGGCTACAATGAAGGCATATGCATCACTCTTAGAAGAATCATTATTAGAAGAGGCCTTCTTCTTCTTCTTTTTCTCCTCCTTGCAATCCTTTTGGACATGACCAGGTTGCCCATAATTCTAGCACTTCACCTTAGACTTCTTGCCAAGAGACTTTGATCTCCCTTCTGATTTCAATTTGGACTTCTTGTCCTTCTTCTTGCCTTTTTCTTTTTATCCTCCTCTAATAACCAGAGCCTCCTTCGCCATCTTAGAAGATTTCCTTCTCATTTCTTTTGACAACAAAGAAGCAACAACATCTTCCATCTTGAAAGTGGATGTGTACTCCCAATAGCCATCACCAGGTGATCCCAAGAATCTGGCAAAGAACACAATAAGAGCATACAATGATCTTCATCTTCAATCTTCATACCAATAGATGTTAACTATGCAATCAACATGTTGAAAGCATTCAAGTGATCAACAACAGATCCTCCCTCTTGCATGCTCAAAGAGTGCAACTTCCTCAAGAATAATTTATTCACCAAGGACTTTCCCTGATAAATAGATTCCAGTCTTTTCCACAAGGAAGATGTAGTCTTTTCTTCATGAACGTTCAAAAGAATAGAGTATGCCAAATAGATCCTTATCAGCCCCTTAGACTTTCTATCTGTAAGGTCCCAATCCTCTTGCTTCATGCCTTGAGGCATCATTCCAGACACAGCAAGCTACAAATCATGATCCACTAATAGATCTTCCATTTTGAGTTTCCACAACTCAAAATTGCTACCATTAAATTTCTCTATTTCCATCTTTCCAGATGTGCTCGCCATCTTAATTTGTAATTAAATTATCAGACCTCTACCAAACTCCCACTGAAAAAGAATCGACACAAAAAACCCAACCCACTCACAAGGATAACACAACTGGCCAGGCTCTGATACCACTTGTAAGGAAAGCAGAGGTGTGGAAATAGCTATCCTAACGTCAAAACCATAGGGAAGAATGCAAACAATACTTTTAACAATTCAAATTAAGACACACATGAAAGATTTATAGAAACAGAAAAAAGTACACAAAAACAAATGAACACCAGATTTACGTGGGAAACCCTTTCGGGAGAAAACCCACCACACCAAGCCGAATCTCTTTGTATTTCAATAATCAACAAATTACATACAATGTAGAGATACAACTCTCTAGTATCAGTTCTTATAGTTTCTTAATTCAATGTTCAACCTATTACAGAAAAAAGTTGATCAGACTCAATACCAATGCAACTCAAAATTCAATCATAGTCAAATCTTACCACATGTTGATTTATCCTTTTTGTTTATCCTTATCTACAATTTCCCATCATAGAAATTTTCCATTCATGTGTATATTTTTCCTTGCATACAGTTCAGCTCCAACGTCGCAACTGTTGAAAAAATCCAACCGCCAACCATTTGAATTTTGCTTCCTCTAATTGGTCCACATGACACCACATAGGATAGTCATCAAATGGTCAAGGGCATTCAACCTGTGTTGGCATGTTAGTGAGACACTAATCATGTCTCCCTGATGCCAACATAGCCACCATTCAATATCGGCGTAGGTTCCAATAGTTAGCAAGATGATATAGCGAACGCCATGAGTCATATCGAATCCACTAACATTCATTTCATTCCTATCGACAAGATTTTCCTCATTGGAAAGATGTTACACCAAGTCCACAAGACTATTAGTAAGACTTATCCTTGTTGCCAAGACCTCACACTGAGCCTTCATGTGTTACTCTGAAGTCACACAGCCTTCAGCGAGACCATCGCAGTTCGCCAAGACTTCATACCGAAGTCTTCAAATCATGCCGAAAAGAACACTCATTGGCAAGACTTACCATTTTCACTGAGAGGTCATAGCGAACACATCATGTCACCCCAAGGACCATTTACTATCAGTGAGACTCTCCATTAGTCGCTAAGACTTCATACCGAAGTATTTGTGTCACCGTGAAGACTCCAAGTGTATCCCTGTCAGTGAGACCTTCATTAGTCACTGAGAGTTATTCCCAAGACCTTTGTGTTACACCGATGACCATATGCTATCAATGAGACTCTCTTCAATCACTAAGACTTCATTCTGAATTCTTGTGTTACTCTGATGACTCCAGTCGCTAGGAGTCTCACCGAAGACACCTAATACCAAATGCATGTAGCTCTGTCGATGAGACATTCCACTCAGTAAAAGGCTACAACGAATACTGACAAGTCACAGTGACAACACCAGTTGGTGAGAAAACATCATTGTCTCAGCGACATTAACATTTCAAAAGGATTCAGAACATCTAGTCATCCAAACATCAATAATGTCACAGCAACTTTTCCCTTCAGAAGTTACATGCTAGTAAGAATTGAGGCACCTATTCTAACACCTTGTACCCCCTACCCTCTATCTCTCTCCCACTCCCCCCTCTCTCTCTCTTAAGTCCCTCCCTCCTACCCACTCTCCCTCTCTCTCCTCTACCCTTAACCCTCAAACCCCAAACCCTTGTACACCCCCTACCCTTTATCTCTCTCCCACTCCCCCCTCTCTCCCTCAAGTCTCTTCCTCCTACTCCCCTCTCCCTCTCTCTACACTTAACCCTCAAACCCCACCCTTTATCTCTCCCACCCTCTCTCTCTCTCAAGCCCTCCCTCCTACCCCCCTCTCCTCTCTCCCTCTACCCAACTCTTAAACCCCAAACACTGCACACCCCACCCTTTGTATCTCTCTCTCCCACTCCCTCTCTCTCTCAAGTCTCTCCCTCCTACCTCCTCTCCCTCTCTCCCCTCTACCCTTAACCCTTAAACCCTACCCTTTATCTCTCTCCCACTCCCCCTACTCTCTCTCTCAAGTCTCTCCCTCCTACCCCTTCTACCTCTCTCCCCTCTACCCTTAACCCTTAAGCCCTAAACCATTGTACACCCCCTACCCTTTACCTCTATCCCACTTCCCCCTCTCTCTCATGCCTCTCCCTCTCTCCCCTCTACCCTTAACCCTTAAACCATATCCTTTATCTCTCTCCCACTCCCCCCTTCTCTCTCTCTCAAGTCTCTCCCTCCTACCCCCTCTCCCTCTCTAGCCTCAAACCTTAACCCTTGCAATTCTATACCTCTATCTTCTTCTCCTCTCTCTCAAGTCTTCCTACCCTCTCTCTACCCTTAACCCTCAAACCTTGTAATATCTTGCACTTTGCTCTCATCTCTCCACCTCTCTCTCTCAAGTTCTCCCTTCTACCCACCTCCTCTTCTCCTCTACCCTCAACCCTTATTCCATAAACCCTTGTAACACCCCTCACCCTTTATCTCTCTCCTCATCACATCCTCTCTAGCCTCCTCCTACCCTCTACCCCAACTCAAACCACCCTTTATCTCTCCCACTCCCCCATCTCTCCTCAAGTCTCCTCCTCCCACGCCTCTCCCTCTCCCATCTACCCTTAACCCTAAACTCACCTTTATTTCTCCCACTCTATCTCTATCACAAGTCTCCTCCTCGCCTCTCTCCCCTCTACCCTTAACCCTTAAACCTGAAACCCTTGTACACCCTCTACCCTTTATCTCTCTCCCACATTTCCCCCTTTCTTTCTGAAGTCTCTCCCTCCTATCCCCCCCCTCTCTCTCCCCTCTACCCTTAACCATTAAACCCTAAACCCTTGTACTCCCTACCCTTTATCTCTCTCCCACTCCCTCCTCTCTCTCTCTCTCTCAAGTCTCTCCCTCCTACCCACTCTCCCTCTCTCTCCTCTACCGTTAACCTCAAAACCTCAACCTCTTCTTTGTGCACCTCACCTTTTATCTCTCTCCCACTCTGCCTCTCAAGTCTCTCCTCCACCCTCTTCCTCTCTTCCTCTACCCAACTTAAACCTCTCCCTAGCCTCTCCCACCTCCCCTCTCTCTCAAGTCTCTCTCTCCACCCCTCTCGCCTCCCCCACCCTAACCTTAAACCCTAAACCATTGTACACCCCCTACCCTTTATCTCTCTCCCACTCCCCCCCACACTCTCTCAAGTCTCTCCCTCCTACCCCCTCTCCCTTTCCCCCCTCTACCCTTAAGCCTTAAATCCTAAACCCTTATACTCCCTACCCTCTATCTCTCTTCCACTCCCCCTTCTCTCTCTTGAAATTCTCTTCATCCTACCCACTCTCCTCTTTCCTCTACCCTAAACCCTTAAACCCTAGTACCCATACCCTTTATCTCTCTCCCAGTCCCCCCCTCTTCCCCTCTCCCCTCTACCTTTAAATCTTAAACCCTACCATTTATCTCTCTCCCACTCCCCCTCTCTCTCAAGTCTTTCCTCCCACCCCTCTCCCTCCTCTACCCTTAACCCTTAAACCCTAAAACCATTGTACACCCTTCACCCTCATCTCTCTCTCCCACCCACCCTCTCTCTCTCAAGTCTCCTACTCTCTCCTCTCTCTCCCTCACCTCAACCCTTAAACCCCAAACCCTTGTAAATTTCTATGTTCTATCTCTCTCCGCCGCCTCCCACCACTCTCCCTCTCTCTCTACCCTTAACCCTTAAACCCCAAACCCTTGTACACCTCCTACCCTTTTTATCTCTCCCACTCTCTCAAGTTCTCCTCTACCCCTCTCCTCTCTCCTCACCTTAGCCCTTGAACCCGCCTTTATCTCTCCCACTCTCCCTCCTCTCTCAAGTCTTCCTCCCCCTACCCCCCTCTTACTCTCTCCCCCACTTAGCCCTTAAACCTTACCCTTTATCTCTCTCCCACTGCCCCTCAACTTCTCCAAGTCTCTCCCTCCTACCCCTCCTCTCTCTCCCTCTACCTAACCCTTAAACCCTAAACCCTTGTACACCCCTCACTACTTCATCTCTCCCACCCTCTCTCTCAAGTCTCTCCTCCACCCTCTCTCCCTCTTACCCTTAACCTCAAACCCTACTCCTTATCTCTCTCTCTCTCTCTCAAGTCTCCCACCACCCTCTCCCTCTACCCCAACCCTTAAACCCTAAACCTGCACACCATACCCTTTATCTCTCCCATCTCTCTCTTAAGTCTCCTCCTACCCCCTCTCCCTCTCCCCTCTACCCTTAACCCTTAAACCGTACCCTTTATCTCTCTCCTACTCCCCCTCTCTCTCTCTCTCAAGTCTCTCCCTTAGGTACCCCCTCTGCCTCTCTCCCCTCTACCCTTAACCCTTAAACCCTAAACCCTTCTACACCTTGTACCCTTTATCTCTCTCCCACTCCCCTCTCCCTCCTACCCACTCTCCCTCTCTCTCATCTACCTCCTACGCTTAAGTATATTATATATAATAATTTAAAAAAATATAATTTACATTTATATTAATATTAAATATTATAAAATACAATGGGAAAAACAAATAAATATGTATTTAATAAATGAGGTCTAGTCGAACACCTTTATCATGTTCGACCAAACCCTCTTTAAATCTATTTTTTTATTATATTTAAAATGTGTTCGGTCGACCATGCCTTCGGTTGAATCCCCATTCAATCAGGAACATTTGATTTTTGTTCGAACGAACAAAAGTTCGACCGAATCCCCTTATTTTCACCTCCACCCTCTCAGGCACCAAAATTGCTCAGAATTTTGCACTTCAAAGCTTGATTTGAGAATGAAAATGGACGATATTTTAGAAACCTAACTAGTATTAGGTTTCCCTCAAAATGAGCTATCCAATGAATATAATTTTAATATGTTTTGATTTTATTTTCTATTTATTTTTTAAGTTTTATTAAATATAGGTTTTTCATTGAAAATGAAACTCTCTGTTCTACACATGTGGAAAAATAGAAGATTATCAAAAAAAAATTACAAATATGAGTGCACTTGATATTGGAGTCCTTGATCCAACAAAAAAAAAAAGAATTTTGATACATATAGTAAAAGTTATGTGTTATACGGTCGTGTTATGTTTGAATTGTAATTGGTTTGACTTTCAAATTTATTAAAGAAAAAATATTCTATAAAAAACTATCTAACCAAGTGGAGGCACTAGATATCGGAGTTACAAATCTAAATTTGAAAGAATTATAATTTTATCCTTCAAGGAAAAAAAGTTATGCATTATATGGTGTGCGTCACTTTTTAAAAATGTTGTTTTTTGAAAAAAACCAGTTTTCATGGGAGATGGAAAAAAGAGTGCAATCTGATTCCAAAATTTTTGAAAAAAATATTTTTGGAATCTACAGAAAAAATGTGATGAGACTCTAGTTTGCATCATCTTCAAATTCCTCATGGTTTAACCGCTATAAGTCCCTGAATGTGAAGATTTAGTTAAGAAAAAAAATTCAGTGTCTAGTTTGGCCAAAAATTATAAACCACTATTGTGGGATCACCCTCTTTCAAATGGATAGAGGCACAAATTCCCTTGTGATTTCATTGTCTTTCCTGATTGTATTTCTAACACTTGTTGTGAGAGCAATTTAACTTGTGCGGATGAATCATTTTGTGGATTAGGTGGTGGGATGTATGTTTTTTGGGGTGGTATTGTTGTTTGAGTGATGGGTGGCTTGAATTGCATGTTTGTATTCAAGGTGTTTGGTTGCATGTTCATGATAGGCTGCTATAAGTTTTGTTGTGCAAGCAATGCTTGTTGGTATGCCTATACTTGTTGATGTGCCAAGAATGCTTGTTGTTGGTCTTGTTGTTATTGTTGTTGTTGTGCCAACAATTCTTGTTGTTGGGTTGCTTGTTGTTGTGCTTGGTATTGTTGCAAGGCTTGCTAATAAGCTTGTTGCTGTAATAAGGCTTGTTCCTAGGCTTTTCATGCTTGGTATTGAGCTTGTTCTTGAGCTTGATCTTGTTGAGTATCTTGTTCAGCTTCTTGTTGTTGTAGTAAAGCTTGTGCTTGTGCTTGTTGTGTGACTTGTTGTGCCTATGCTTATCGTGCGGCTTGTGTGTGTAGCTTGTGCGGCTTGTACAATGTGTGTGGCTTGTTCTGAAGCTTTTGTAGCCTATTGTTGTTGTAGTAAAGCTTGTGCTTGTACTTGGGGAGATTTTTGTGCTTGTTGTGTGGCTTGTTATGCTTGTGCTTGTTCTGTGGCTTGTTGTGCAGCTTGTGTGGCTTTTTGCATAGCTTGTTGAGCTTAGAATAGTTGAAGTGCACTTTGAGACGCTTCAAGGGATGCTTACAATGTGATACTGTATTGATTTTCCATATTTGGATTTGGTGGTAGTGGTGGGGGTTTTGGTGGAATGGTGTGAGATGAGGTGGTAAGATTTTCTTGAGGTGGTTGTGAAGGTGCTTGTTGAGTGATGACAAGGGGTTGTGTGGTAGATGGTATGATTTATGTGCTATGTCCTTGGGAGACCACATTTTAGAGAGTTTGGGGTGTTGTAGATGAGGTAATGATTTGTTGAGATGTTTGGATTGGTGCCACCTAGTGTTATGATATCAGTGGCATGCTCAGAGGATTTGGTATGATTGACATATTGATTTGATTCGTGATTGGGGGATTGATTTGATTTGATTGGTTTTGGATTGATGTGTTGGGTAAAGCGGGTTTCACTAAACCTTGGATTAGTGCAGATGTTGATGTCAAAAAATGAAATGATGGGAAGATTGGGGGTGTGTTCCCTTGCAAAAGTGATGATGATGCATAAAAAGTTCCCACTTGTCCTTGTGATATCATGGGGAGAGAGAATTGTGTATCAAGAGGATATGTTCATATTGCAAAAAAGGTGGTGGGATTGTTGTAGTCATAAAAAATGAGTGGCACATATAGATGTTTTGGGTCTTATGGGATGATGTTTAGCAAACCCAAGATGGTGTTTGCATCCAATTTTTGGTTATTTAAAAGGGGATGTTTTTGAAGAGATTGGAGTAATGAAATCCCTTGGAAATCATGGGTTGACTTGGAGCATGAGATGATGTTGGTTGTATGATGGGTTGGATGATAGTTTTGGAAGGAATGTGTGAATGATACCGGTGGCATGTTCCCAAGAGGCTGTTCCACAATAGTGCTTGCATCAAAATCATAAGGGAGTTTAGCCCCTTACTTTGCTAATGCTAACATGTATTGTGTGGGATTGAGTCTCATGACTGCGTTGACAATCTTGTGTGTTTCAATATTTTGGTTTAGCTCAATTATTTCATCTTGGGACATTCCTTGGAAGTTGTTGTGACTTCCTCCATTTGGCACCCTTCCTCTTGAGGATTTTGAGGTATTTGAGGAGGATTAAATGGAATTTCTATGGATATCCTAGGGTTTAATTCCATTTCATTTTGACTCAAATCACTTAAAGTGGATGTTTCTTTGTTTTTCTCCATAATCTTCTTGTGTTGTGACCTTGTTTGGACCATAAATTTAGGATCAAATTTTAGGAATATGGGAGTTGAACCCCTAACTCCTTTGGTTGATCTAAAATTTAGGTATAAAAAGAAAATCTAGGATCCTAAGGATCAAATGATGGTGGTGTGGTAAATGAAGGGATGAATGATATGGATGCTTGAACTTTTGAGAATCTTGGAGGAATACTAGACTAGGATTTTTGGATTTTGATTTGGATTTGGTTTTATTTTGATTTTGGGATGGTGAAATTGTAAATCCCAAGATGTTATATGTTATCTTGGAATAAAATTGTCCAAAAGGATGCTAATTTAACTAAATGTATGGGGAAGGATTCATCCACACACACCTAGCCAAACAAGGTGATTTTGATTTTGAAGGATTTCCCAAAAGTCTAGTATGAACTATTTTTCCAAGGTTCTAAAAGTTTTTTTTGGGATGGGATTTGATTGATAATGTGACAAATGAAAGTGTTGATTTGATCCTAGATGAACCTAAAGAAACCTTTTTTACAAGACCAAAGTGTTGAAGAACATGATACACTGGTAAAAGTTTCAACCCTATGTGAGAAACTCAAAATGTTGGAAAAGATTAGGATTCTGAGAATAATAGAAGGAATACAATTTTGGATTATTTATTGAAGCATGCTTGTAAAAGTTGTAAACCAATCTATCTCTAGTTTTGTGAAGTGTCAAAAGGTGTTTCTTGAGAGCCTTTGGACTAAGATGTATTTGATGTTTATTGAACCTTAGCTTTGGGATTTTGAATTTGTAGGAAATCATTAGAACAAACACATATGTGGGGTCCAATTGTCTTTTATATTGATTAAATGGGTTCGTTTCACCACATCAACACTTCTTGCTTAGCTTTCAAACTGAATGTCTATGTCTCAACTTCTTTTCATTGCACAAGGTCCATTTTGTGAAAATCAAAGAATCAAGGGCATATTTTTCCTAGGTTGACTTTAGAGAGAAAAATTTGAGATATGGGCCCAAATATTTAGAAGCCTCTAAGGATAGAATCCCTAGGGACAAGAAGTAATATGTGGAATCTTCATGGATATTTGTTCTTTCCAAAAGGGTTTGAAATTTTGATAACTTGTTGAATGTTTTTTTCAAAGTTTTGAGATCCAAGCAAAGTATTTAACTGACTCACAAATTGCACAACCCTAGGATAGAAATGGCTATATTTGTTGGGTTCGCACTTGAATTTCTCCAAACACTGAGACAAAGAGAACAATTAGAGATTTGGCGACACTAGCTCCCCCTTACTTAGCACATACTTCTCAGGACCACCAAATCTCAAAATCCTAAAGATCTGGAGACCTTAAGGATTTTTTCTATTTCTACTTTGAATAGTAAAAATGTGGGCTTAATGTGGGCAGCTTCTGAATGACCATTCTTGCACCAAGAAATTTTAAGGATTTTTGGATTTTTATACAAAGAGTTGTAGTAAGGATATCTGGTTCATGGGACACTATGATAAACTCCCTCAAGAGGTCTCTCAACCCTTAACACAAAGGATTTATGCACCATAAAGATACTAGGTGAGAGCTATCATGCATCACTTCCCATTGATTGCAAGCTTTCCTTGCAATCACAAATTTATATAGTGATTCAAAAGAGCTTGGATTTAGCTCGTTACTGCTTGGGTCATTCCCTTGGGGTGAGTACTTTTTCCCACCAAGGTAGGCCCTCTAAAGACAAAAAAAAAGAGAAGTACATTTTTAGTTCAATTGCCTAAAACACTTAGGAGGGAACACACACAATGCCTTTCCTTCACACTTGCATGATTGTTCAATTTTAGCTCCAAATTTGAAATGTGTGGGTAATTTTAAATAATCAATGTCAATAGAATGCTTTTGATTCTCAAGATTTCTAGAAGGCATGAGAGAAGTGCACATGAATTTGAGTGACACAAATTGTGAAAAATTAAAAAACAATGAGAGCACAAGTTCATTTTAATCCCAAAATAGAGATGAATTCTTTTTAGAGCACCAAGCTTAAATATGAGTTTGTCTTGTTAAATTTTAAATCAAAGTCTAGTAAGTTTCTAATGTTCGATTTTAATCCAACTTTGACAAAGCTTGAGTTGAGGATTAATTTTTAAGCCCAAAGATGAAGTGAGTTGTACTAAAACAAAAAGAAAAAGCAAGAACGAAAGCCCTAGGCTATTACAATAAGCATTTAAAATTTACTTTTTAAGTTCAAATTCAATGCCCACTTCCAACTCAAATGTGCTTGTGATTCTTTAATTCCAATATGATAAATACCACCATTGTTGCATTATGTGAACCTGCAAACATTACAAGAAACCCATATGTTAGAGCTATATACCATTAGATTATAGAACCACTTATAACACTAAATAAAGAATGATAAGCGAATGAATGACAAAAAAGACCCTTTTTGTCTAACTCTATGAAAGAGTGTCAATTCACACATTCATATTCATCAGGCATTAGTATATCATGCTAAACTGAGTTAGGTAACAAAGCTGAAATTATGATCCAATCTAACACTAAAGCACTTGTATGGGTTGTTCAATGCGTGTAGCAAAATACTCAAGACATGACCTGTCCTGACAATTAGGAATGTAAATGCGTTGCATGCCGTTGTAGTTGAAGTTTCCTTAAAATTCCTTTAGCGCTATTTATGACAATCACTTATGACTAAATACATGTACAACTCCATTCATATTTACAATTACTTCTCTATCAAGTGAGCTCGTGATACAATTGCCCCTCGCTGTCTTGATTTTCATGTCAATTTTTTGAAAACAATATAAGTGATATTAATGATAGAAAATATTTCCCACTTTGCACAACCAATTTTTTTTTAATGATAGAAACAAAATGTGAATAAGGTAAACAATGCTATTAATGAGAGCAGCATAGATAAAGCATGTTTTTGTTTGACAAAGCACACTACTATTAATAAAAGAAACAATGATATTAATGAAAAAGCATTAAGATCATTAGCATAGCAAACATTCAGGAAAATTGATCGATCCTTCCTATCACAATGGTGGTTAATGGATGTTCCCTTTGTCTTTCCCTATCCATCACCAAGTACTTGGGCATTGTTTGGTTAGCATCGAATATCATAAAGAAGTCCCCTTCGCATATTGGGCGCATCACAATGCTTTGTACAAACGCTTATTAGTATTAAATTTCAATTGGAAGTAGATAACCATCTACGTAACAAAATTTGGAGTATTTATTAGGCCTCTTCAAACCCATGATGCAATGAAATTGGCATGACTAGATTGCTGGATTTCTCATAAAAAAGAACCTCACAAAATATATTCTTGAGATAAGCGAAATCTCCAAAGCATTGATAATAAATATATAAAAGTTAATGTGTGTCCCTTCTACATATCCGGTGCACTCAAATATGTTATACACGTGTGACACTCAAATTTATTAGATCATCTTCCTAGCCCAAAATACACCCAAAGCATTGGAACGAAAATGGAAAGGATAGGTAAAAGAAAAAAAAACTATGGAATCCAATATTTAATGCACTGGCCAAATGAAGTGTGATAAAGATGAGATTAGGAGGAAGCCCCAGATAATGATTCAGTTTAGAAGTGCATACACCTAATATCTATTGCAGTCAATTCGAATGATCAGGTTTAGACTCTACGCAGTAACAAAAATTCACATCTTAAGCAAGTACGAAATCCTACCTAGTCAAATTCACAAGATATGTCTCAAAAAACTTGGGTAGGTTATCTCCTTGGTTTTAGGTTTTTTTAATCGAATAAAGTAGAGATCACTTGTACCACAAGAAACATGTGCAAGCACACAAGCAATGTATGTGTGTGAGATAAATGTCTAGATCTATGATTGGGAAATGTGCATTTTGCTTCCTCTAGAAAGGCCCATAGGGAATGAGTGAATTCTTCATAGTTTACCCTTGCCTTGAAAATGTAAGAACATGCGATGCAAGAATAGATGATGCAAGGTGGTGACACCTATATCAAACAATATTGCATTAGACACAACAATCTCAATGACCAAAATTCAATGGCTACATAGATTTGTGAACACAAATCTATGGAATTAGATGTTTAAAGGGCCTTGAGAATATTCAAAACCTTCTATGAGATTATGATAGAGTAGAGGAAAGAGTATTAAGATTATGCATTAAATATGCATTAATATTATGAGAGTTAAGAAGGGTGATCTCACAAAGCTGGTTTACAATTTCTGAGAGATTCTATTTTTTGCTGAAATCACATATTTTTAGAAAATATAATGATTTAAGCCTTAAAAAGTTCCATTTAAAGTATTCCAACTGAAGAGGGTTTAATCAAATTTCTGAGATCAAACCCCCTTGGATAGAACCCCACTAGTTTTAAACCATACCAATAATAGAGTCTCCTTTAGACCTATCAAAATGTTGATAAAAAACCACTTTTGATTTACCTTTTGGGGGATCAAAAGAATTCATTTAAAATTTATATTGTGTAAGTATGTAGTCCTTATTATAAGCTTCCCAAAAAGTATAATTTCATATAAATTTAATTTAATTATTATATTTATTGTTTATTTCTTGTGAATGTAGGTTTTCAGCAAAAATCAAGCTCTTTGGTTTGTACATGTGCAAAAATCGAAGATTATCATTTTTTTTTGAAAAATATTAGTTCACCAAATATTCACGTCCTTGATTCAACAAAAAAATAATAATTTTGATACATATAAAAAAAGTTGTGTTATACAGTTCACCTATGTCTGAATTGTAATTTGTTTAACTTCAAAACTTGATTAAGGAAAAAATATTCAATAAAACACTATGAAACCAATTGGAAGCACTAGATATTGTAGTTACAAATCTGAATTCGAAAAAAATAGAATTTAATCCTTCATGGAAAAAAAATTGTGTTATACGGTGAGTGTCACTCCTTAAAAATGGTGTTTATTGAAAAAAACTAGTTTTCGAAGGAGATGGAAAAAGAAGTGCAATATGATTCCAAAATGTTTGAAAAAAATATATTTGGAATCTACAAAAAAAATGTCACAAACCACTAGTTTGTATCATCTTCAAATTCCTCACGATTTAGTTGCTATAGGTGCACGAAAGTGAAGATTTAGTTAGAAAAAATTAGTTCAGTGTCCAGTTTGGCCATAAATTGTAAACCAGTATTGTGGGATCACCTAGAATAATAAAACGACATCATAATTGCATATAAAAATAATCATAGGCCACATACATCAAACAAGTGGATGGATTTTGTAACACATATAGGAGACAACGTAACACCAATATCAAAGATTGCTCCTAGCTTTCAAAAAATAACATGGGTGTTCACAAAAAATGATAGCACCAACCATTTAAATAGAAAGGAGTAACACCACCAACTTTCTCCCTTAACGAATGCAATCTAAAACTAGGGAATAACACATAAAAGACATTTTGTTTGTCTCTCTATTGGCAAAAAAGATTTGGCTCACCCAATACGTTGTTCGACTTCAAAGTGTTGGATGCCAAGAAGCTATACATTTTCTAAATAAAAGTGTAAATACATATAATATTAGCATTAACAAAAATCTATACAAAATTAGAGTAGAGAGTCAATGCACATGAAATGCAAAGCCCCATGGTGGGTGCCAGAATGTAAACACTAGAATCTACATAAGCTTCAAACAATGACCATCATTAATATTGTTAGTCAATTCAAAACAAGCAAATCCAACATTCCTATGAAATGCCTAAACATGGTGCATATGCAAACAAGAAAACAACATAATCAAAGTAGATAAATGTAAGCATATACAAGAATGTTCATACCCTATCCCATAGTGGGAGTGGTGCAACTTTGATGTGAAAAGGATTCCCTTTCCCACCCCCTTGATAAGCTTCCAATGTGATGAAGATGCAACGATGCAAGTGATGGAGATGAAAGTGCCTATAGTGAAAATGCTTGAGATTGTAGATGATTTTCAAGTAGAAGTGCCTTCTATTTATAGGTTGAAGGGTTGAAGAATAAAGAGATGGGAGGGATGTAGGACTAAAGGAGAGCCAATGAGATTGTAACACTGGTCACATGGCTAATGGGTGAGGATTAAGCACATTTTGGAGAATGTGCATAGTTAATGCATGTGGTCGAGATGTAAGAGGGGTGTCAGAGAGATTAATGCATTTGTAAGAGGCATTAAATAAATGTGATTAAGATATTTTGGAGGGAAATTGTTTGGGTAAGAAAGTCAAATAAAGGGAGTTAATGAAGGAATATTCCCTAAGATATGCTTTTGAGAGGATCAATGAGGTAATTAGTTAATTAAAAAAATTTTATTTTCATGTGCAAGTGGGATAGTTAATTAGGGGTTGATTTAACTCTTGAGGAGTTAAAAGCTAGATAATTTATTAATGATGATAAGAAGGTGATTAAAGTTAATTAATTCAAAATTTAATTAACTTTGAGTGGGTTAGTGAATTTATGATATTTGATTTATTTAATCAAATAAGAGGAATTTGGGGATTTAATTAAACATGATGGACATTAGTGAATTAATCTAATAAACTATTTTATTTGATTAATACAAGAATTTGATGATAATTGATTGGAATTAGATGCACTATGTTAGTTAGGATTATTTGCATGTCTACATTTTTCCCCTCTTTGAAGCAATGTACCTACTGCGTTGGTTCAAAGAATAACCTTGCTAAGATCAAAGTTCAAAAAAAATCTAATTTTTTGGATGCCCTAGCAGAAAGAAGTACACTGGTAACTGCCCCCTCTAGAGAGCAAGTGAAAAGTTTTATTTTAGGGTCGATCTTGTGACAAAGAGGTTCAAGATGGAATGTATGGATGGTTAGAATAACCGATCTATATGATCATGATGATGCAAATGAGATGTTTTTAAGATGCTTAGAATAACAAATCTATATTATCCTAAAAACTTAAATGATGATGCAATTCATGTGAGATGGATGAGGTTTCCTATTATGATGATATGTATGAGTATGTAGGATGAGTATGTTGATGTTTTATGAATGAATGATGGATTCATGTCATGATAGCATGTTAGCGTGAAAAAGGATAGAAGAATGAGAGGGATCAACCCTTGATTCCAAGAAGATACATAAGTCCAACAAGTGTATGAGTCGTTGAGATTTTATTAGATATGATGATGAATGATGATGTCTTGCTTATCTAGGGATTGGAGATGTAAAGAGCATAACTTTCCTTCTGTTTGATAACACACATATATACAATGCATCAAGGTATAAACAACTAGGATGGTGTGGTATCTAGTGCGACGGACTTTGACTCGAGAAAAAGATAGGAGTATTCTTGTTCACACCTGACATATGAAACCTTGTTAGGATGTACTTTAGACATTTCAAACACCTTGGAGCAAAACATAGAAAGAAAAATTCTAACCATATAATAGTCAACAAGACATCCAAAACGTCTTCCATACACACCTATCAAAGCAAGTATCACCAACTTATATTACAAGAATATCCAACAAGAACAACAAACAAAAGATGATGATCAATGCCCCATTTCTTTCTCTCTAAATATTTTTAGATAGACATCCTCGAGAGGTCATGGGAATAGGTGCAATAAGCTAAATCACAAGAAAAGATCACCTAAACAAACAAGTTAAAGTTCCTCATACAGGTTCTAGCCAAGACTAAACTAAGGTGATGAATGATGTTGATGTCCATTATAGGAAGGATGTATCCTAGGACATGATGTTATCAAATGATTTTGAGACTAGCGAGATGATGGGCTATTGATACCAAGAATTGAAAAAATTGTTTACCTACTAACCTAGACTTGAGACCTTGATGTTTGAGTTTATACTTTTAAATTTGCTATACTTGTTTTTGATTATTTTTCCAAAGGGTGAAGATAACAATTGATTTATTGTGAGTGGATGTTTATTGTGAGTGAATGTTGAAATGGGATGGATGATTTTGGGTTTTTTGAATGTTTTTTTTGTATTTTTGAAATGTTTTGAGGTTTTTTTGGGATTTGTTGAGATGTTTTACAATTTTTTTGATTTTCCAAATTTTTAATGTTTTTTGTGTTTTCTGAGATTTTGACCAAGAACCTAACCAAAGGACCTATCCCAGGGGCCTTAGGGGCTTATCAAAGATTATCCTTTCCTACGTTATACATGCAGAGACCATGTAGTTTGACCAACTTAGACTCAGTTATTATGATGGACTCCTAAAGGACTGACCTAATGTCTTGGGGGTCGATCAAAGATTAGCCTTGCCTACAGTCAAGCTCAGAGATGACATAGTTCGAAATGATGACTCTTTTTTTGAATTTTTTTCTATTTTCAACCTATTTTTGGATTTTTGATGTGTTTTGGATGTTTTTAGGATTTTTTGATTTTATGAATGTTTTTGGACTTTTTGATTTTATGGATGATTTTGGATTTTATAATTTTAAGGAAACTTTAAAGGATATACACAAATCTGATCCAATGTAGGTATAAGAACATTCCTCCAACATAATGTGATATACTACTCTGATATAGGTAGGACAAACTAACCTTAGGAATGTGCCAAGTAGTACTAAAGGGATCATGATACCAATGTAGGGTCAAGCTATGATATGGAAATGGATGGGCGATGAAAGGATATGTGGAATGAGATGGAAAGCAATGGTAGGTGATGCAGAACAAGTCAAAGAACCCATGGTAGATGGAAAGTGATTTATTTACATAATGCACCTAATTGTCAGGTTTTCACCAAGGTACTTGCCCAATGCCACTAAAGTGGTTTTCACTAGAGGATGATTTTTTCTTTACTTTTTTCAATCCTTTTTCTGATATTGTTTTTGGATTTTTGTATTTTTGATTTATACCTTGCAAGCTTAGGCATAATTTTTTTTGAGATGGGAGCTATTGATGGGCTCCTACAGACGTTTATCTTCAGGTGTGGATAGCTGATATGATCCTAATTTATAGCTTGTAGTGACGACAAAGGATCCCAACCAGTTGGGTTCAAATTTTCCCTTGTTGTCTGGATTTGGTACATTCTTCTGATTTTCTTTTAACATGAGCTCTCTGACTTGAAATGACCGAATCTTGATCTTCTTATTATAGCTTCACTTGAGATAGTTTTGGTACACCTCTAGATGGTTCAAAGCATTCATCCACCACTCATCGAGTAGTTCTAGCTCATTCAACCATGACACCTAATATTCTTCATTAGTAAGGAGATTTTGCAATGATATTCTTAAGGATGGGAGCTCAATCTCAATGGGAATGATGGATTTTGATCCATAGACCAGGGAGAAGGGTGTTGCACCTGTAGGTGTGCAGATACTCATTCGGTAGGCCCATAAGGAGGGATTTAGCTATAGGTGTAAGAAAAAGGTTCTCCATATTACCATGAGTGCATTTAAATGTCTCAGGTGTTCTATGGAGATTGCTACATGTTATTTTAGCTACATGCTCAAGATGGACTTGCAATATGGTACATGTCATCTTCTTAATGTTATCGCATTTGAAGAACTAGTGACAACATTGTTAGGAGTTTGTGTAGAATATTTTCAGCTCCTACTAGCATAACCAAATGTTGCTAGCCAAATTTTAGACACACTTGTCAATTGCAAGTTTCTACTAGCACTTACCATCCAAATAAATGCTTTTGATGGGAATGAAACACAAAAAATTGTTACTACAACTATTAAACGTGCTTAGATTTTCTATTGCATTCTTTATAAGTACACTTGTTATGTCATGTGCAATTGTGCATGTTCGTAAGCATGACAAATAGTTACAAAATATATATATATACATATATTCACTCCACAATACAAAAATAAATAAATAACTATGTTACTTGCTTAATTTTCCCACATATCTATTTTGTAAGCTTTTCCATTCTTGAATTGCAAACCACTCTATTTTGTACGCATCTTTAAAATTTACTTTCACACCTTTTCACACATTAAATCACACATCTACTTGCAATATATGATCATCAATATTTTATGGCTTCCCTTCATGAAGAATTATACTTCCAATTCTATTATCATACTTCCAATTACGTAGGAAAGCATTCTAGATATGTACAATTTCATATCCATTTCAAGTTTCAAAACATGCAATACTAAAAAAAACCTAAAATAAACATTTATTTATTCCTAGATCTTGTTGTTTCCTACAATTCAAAAAGCTTTACTTCCATTCAATCTTATTGTCTATTGCTTGATGTTTTTGGTTTTCACATTAGTTTTAATTATATTACTTTTCCATTTTAGAGCAGTTACTTCTCCAAGCTCTTATGATGTTATTCCCATTAATGTTTTACCTTTTATATGTAAACTCACAATGACATACCTGTTGGATCTCAGTTGTGTTTATGGTTTGTCCTTGATGACAAAATCACTTTTAGTTGGTTCTATTTGATGTTAGATGGTTCTCTTTGATGATTAGTTTCAGTTTCGTTTCTCATGCTCTATCTTGGTACAGTTTTGTATATATGGTTTAATTGTCTTGGCTTTTTGTGGTTCAGTTCAAGGTGAAGGTTCATCTTTTTAAATGAAAAGGATACACATTTCAGCAAGAGCTTGGTCTTTGGCATGTTGTTTCATCGAGTGCTTTGTGTCTCACTGACTGACACAAGAAAAAATATATCGGCATGAGAATGCTAGGTTCTCCCCGATCCAGTTTAATGATAAACATATATGTTGCCTATCAGCAAGATGTTTCTGATGTCATTTCGATTGGATTTTACGTATAGGCAGCTTTCAGCAGGACTTCTCCATGGTTTCAGCAATAGAGGGTGATCCCTATCAGCAGGAGTTATATCATCAGTATAGGGTCATAGCGAGATTGTTATGTCTCACCGACCGGAGGTTGAATGGGAACACATCGGCAAGAGTTGTGGCGTCGATATAATGTCATAGCGAACCCTGTGGGTCTCACCGATGGAATACATATGGACCTTGTCGGCATAGGCATTGAGTTGTCTCGGTGAACAAGAATGATCACGTGGGATTTCAGTAAGACACAGGATGTCTATGAGAAGTCACCCCAACTATTCATTGTCTTAGCGAAGGCGGATGAAGGATACATCTCGATGAGAGTTTTTTTTGTTTCAGCGACTTAGAATGGATAAAGTCTTTCAGTGAAACATAATGAAATCTACATATGGTCTCCCCGATAACATTTTTTCATGGTGACCCACATGAGAATGAAGGTTACTTTTTGGTGAGAAAATTTTTCATTGAAGTGAGGTCATGGCAAGGTTGTTGTGTCTTGTCAACCACTTATAATGAAATACATTTCAGTAAGACTCATGAGTTTTGATGTAGAGTCTCAGCGACACCGGATGAAAGGATGACTTTCGGTAAAACAAAGCATTATCTACGAAACGTCTCCCCAATAGCAGAATGTCACAGTGATAAACAAAGGGATAACTGACAGCGATAAAGTTTCCTTCGGCATAACATTACATTGATGGAAAGGAGAGAATAGGGCAAAGATGAAGTTCATTTTTGTTTCAGCAATGAATGGTATGGCTGCTATGTTTGGTGTGCCTCACTGGCTGGAAGCTCGATAGTGGTTGAAGGAAATCGTGGGATCAACAATTCTGACTAGTATTTATTTGTATTTCATATTTCTAAATAGGTATCACATCCATCATTTGATTTTCATGGCAGTTATTGTCTTTGTTCGAATCAGGAATTTGAATTAAAAAAAATGAAAGAGGAGATAAATGGGTTCTTGTGTTATCTCTGACAATTTTGGCATGATAAGATTTCAGTTACCCTAACATTTGCTATGATATTATTTTATTTCTATCAACATGGTAAAGTGTTTTGTGAAGATAAAATGGTGCTTTGTTCCCACCTGTCACTTGTTACCATCAAAGTATTTTTTTTACCTCAAATCTTCATTGAAGGCTCTTAAAAGCAAAATATTTTTTTTGCGTTGAGGTTTTATGAATTTCTTTCAATGGGTAGTCACGAATCTTGAAAGATCTACCAGTTTCATTACTGACACATTACATTCGTTAGAAATTGATGGATTCTACATATGGGTATTCTAAAAATAGTTTCAAATGAGTATTTTATTTTAATGAAGCATCGGGTTTTTGTGAAAGGCATTTGTAGTTTCAAAAAGGAACTTTGATTTATGATTGTCAGTTTATTGGCAGCCTATTGCACAGGCGTTACTCTTGCAGACATTTATTTTTTTGGCATCCTTTTTTTCCTGAAAATAGAAAGGAGGTTTCAGCTCTCCTTTGACCTCGAATCTCTTTGAAGACTACACACTGGAAAAGATGTAAAAAACGTAGTGTTGTGAATACTGAAAGAACTTCTGGCTGGTAATTCTGAGACAGTTATTTTGGCTATATCAAGAGATATATTGAAAAAATCAATAATACAAAATTTGGAAAACATGATGCAGAACAGAGTTGTAATTCTTTTATATTTAATATTTTAAGGATTCAAAGAGTTGGATTCTTAGGGTATTAAGTAGATAAGAGTGTTGAGTTTCTTGAGCTTACTTGAAAATAGAGAGATCCTTTGATATTATTATTGTTGTGAAAATAATTTGAGGGGTTGGTGCTCCTGGAAATTGGTGTTTCAAAATGAGGGGTTGGTGCTCAGAAATTAGCCTATAAGGCATTGTTAACAATGGTATTTGAAGATTAAGCTAGTAAGGTAGTTTAGGAGTGGTTTTTCTACCCCAAGAGGGTTTTCCACTCGGAAAATCCTTTGTCTTATGGTCTCTTTGTTTTGATGTCATAATGTTTCTTGATTGTGATATTTTTTATCAGTCTGAACATTGTTGAATGATAGTTCCTTCATATCTACAAATATTTAGTTCAAATATCTTGCACAAGTCATTGTTGAAGAGTCTAATTCAAAAGGAAGCTTAAAATTTCTCATTTGATTCATTGCTCAAGAATAGTTATAATTTGCTAAAGGTGTTTGTTGTCTCAATACCTTTCTTGTCTTAAAAGTTGCATTCAAATCAAATTGTTTAAGAAGTGATTCAATAATGTTGATCATCATTTGCACAATCTTATGAGTTGCACCTGCACTGTCATCATGCTTTGATTGTTAATCAATGTCAGCCATAATTGTTTTGGCAAATGCAAGATATCTCACTTAAATCATATTTTCATAAATTGTCTAATAGACTGAGTTAATGTTGTCATATCTTTGTGCTTTCAAAAGTGATTACTCTACTCTATTGATTAAAAATCTTGGTCAAAGTTGAAAAATTTTAGACACTGATTCACCCCCCCCTCAATGGTTGTCCATAACTCCAACAATTGGTATCAGAGCGTAGGGTCCTCTGATAGGTCTAAACTACCTAGGATTGTTCCTGGTTTCTTGGAGTACTTCAGTTAATATGGGAAAGAAAAAAAGGAATAAGGGAAAAAGATGTTCTCAGCAAAATGATATTCATCATGTTGAACATGAATCTAGTATAAGGAATATTGAGGAAGAGTTCATAAATAATAGCTCTGAAATGGTAGAGTATCCTAGATCTGGAACTCCTTAGTTTGAAGGTACAAACTTTATTATATGGAAACAAAGGATGGAAACATACTTTCTTTAGGGTCTGAAGTGTGGGCAGCAGTTGAAAAGGGTTGTACTACATCTACAACATCTCCTTCCACTCTTGAGGAGAAGAAAGCACTTGAATTCAATACCAGAGCTATAAATGTTATTTTTAATAACTTGCCAAATAAAGTCATTACAAAAGTCATTCATTACAGCAGTGCTAAGGAAGTTTGGGACAAGTTGACTGAAATGAATCAGAATAGTGATTTACAAGAGGAGATATCTTTAGGTATTGAAATAAGTTGTGAAAAATCTGAGAGTGAAGAAGGTGTAAACCTTCATATTTTTGAAAAGAAGTCCAAGGAGATCATTAATGAATATTTAAATGATGAAGAAACTTGTGTAAAAGTAGATCAATCTTTGAGTGAAGTTAACTCTGAACGGGAATATGATGAACCAGAAAGTGAGGTTGATTTGGAAGGTGAACTCCTATATGCCTTAGATACTATTAAGCAACTTAGAAAATAAAACCAATTTTTAAAAAGACAGCTTCAGCAAGAAGAGAGTTTGGAAGTCAAGTTAAAACACAAGGATGAATTGTGTAATAAACTAGAAAATGAGATTGATTCTTTAAAGAAATGTTCAAATAATGATTCCTTGTTAAAAGAACTAACTCTTAAGGATGATATGATTATAAGTCAGTGTAGACACCTAAATTTGAAAACTTGATTTATCCAAATTTATCCCCTTTCATCTAAGCATCCCCTTATTTGCATTAATTAAGTAATATCGCTATTATTTAATTAATATCCTTAATTCTGCCAAATCCCTAAGGTATCTAGTTGAATAATTAAATACCTTTTCCCTTTCATCAAATGAATTAAATAAATATGTTATTTATTTAATCCCCTTTATGTCACATCCTCCATCATTTTTATCTAATCTTAATCCATCTTCTAATCTCATCATTAGGATGTGCACATGCCTAATCCTTGATTAGGATGTGTCACATCCTCCAAATTTTGCAAGTTTTCCTCTAATCTCTCTTAGCCACCTAACCCTTCTCTAATCCTTCACTAACTAGCCTAATCAACCTCTCAAGGAATTTTTAATTCCTTTTATCCTTCCAACTAATATTAAATTCTTTTTTCTCTTCCCCATGTGATCTTTGACTTATCACATCAAGTCACATGTGAAATCTAACCCTTTTCTAATCATGTCATTAATTAGTCTAATCAAGTACTTGCACAACCTTAATCACTCTAATCACTTAATTGAGTCAACCCTATTAAATGCTTTTCTTTTTTGACAAGGCATCTCCATTCTCCATGTGAATTTTTAATTCACATTTAATCCCCCAATGCATTTGAGGAATTTTAAATTCCTTTTCTCATCCCCATGAGAATATTTGAGGAATTTTTAATTCCCCACTTGTCCTCTCACCCACATGGGGACAAGTACCTCCTTTATGAAGAGATCTTGTCTCAATCCCAAGGTACTATGTACCCTCTCCATGTCATGTCCTATCCTTCCACCTCATGTACACATCACCCCTTTTAGGCCATATCACTTGCCACATGTCAAGATGTGAGGGCTTGTGAGTTCTCAACTCACTTTAGCCCTACATCTTGATCTTGGTGGCTCAATCTTGACCATCCATTTCCCTAGAGATTTCCAAAATCTCTATAAATACCCCCTCTTTTCTCTCATTTTGGGGGAGATCATGCATTGTAGCCAAACTCTTGCAAATTTTTCCTAGAATCCATACTTAGCCATTTTTCATGCTTGCACTCACTTGCATCCACCTTCATATCATCATCTAGTTTGCATCTCTTGCCATCCAAGGAGCATACACATCAAAGATCGAAGGGCCAACCAAAGGATCGATTCGAGACAAGGTATAAAGTTCCATTTGTTGTTTTTATCTTGTGTTGAATCCAACTAGGCTAATCTTGAGGTGTAGGTTGTTTAGAGTTATTTTGCATTACTTTGTTTGCTACTCATTTTATAATGCATATATTCTACCTATCACAGTCAGAAAATTGAAATTGAAAAATATAAGAGGATAGCATACATTGTGAGTTCTAATTTGGAGATTAAAAAGATTGTTTGTCTAAAACTTGAAGAAGAGGTAGTTGCTTTAAGAAAAGAGCTTGAAATTGTTAGGCTCAATAAGGTAAAATTCATAAATTTGATCATAGTACTAATATATTGAATGAGATGTTGGGCAGGAAAAAGCATTCTAAAGATCCTACAGGAGTGGGATATGAGGTTGGACAAAGCTCTGAAGAAAAATCTAAACATGAAACAATGTTTACTACTTCAGATGGAAAGAATTTTATAGCCAAGCAAACACCAAGAATGAAGGTTGATCTTGGTTACAATATTGCTGCACCAAAGGATAACATTGACGCTAGAAGACAATCTAAAGGTATTCATAGAGAAAAGAAAAATGTCTTCAGATCTTCACATCCTTGGCATGATCATTCAATCAGGTATAATCATTCTTTTCAAGGATATTGTTATGTTTGTAATGACTATGGTCATAAGGCAATTGATTGCATAAGATGGTCAAGTAAGAATCATTCTAATGTCCCTAGAAATGAGGATGTGGTGTGTTACAACTATAACATTTTTGGTCACTTAAGAAGAGACTGTAGAATAAATACAAGTGATAATAATGTAGGGAACAATGCTGGAAATGTTTGTAGGAAGTCTTCTATTTCTCAGAACAATCACAAAGTCATTTGTTTCAGATGTAATAACATTGGGCATAAAGTACAAGAATGCAGATTCAATAGAAAGATAAGTACTTTAAGCAAACAAGTGAAAAAGTCTTCATTGGAGTGGAGAAGGAAGGGCAATAAAGATGATTCTGAGAAAACTCCTTGTACACTCCTTGCACAAGTGTTGCCTTCCAAGTCTTGAGGAAAAAACAAAGACTTAGGGGGAGTCTATTATGGTATCATATTTTACCCCTATGGAGTCTAGAATGAGGTATGATAACTTGCATTTGCTTTTGGTGGTATAAGATGTAAAGAAATGGCTTGTAAATGCCACTATTTCATTATGTTCATTCTGATTGAACTAATTACAGAGGTCTGCATATGTTTTTTGAAATTCAAGTTTGAAGTACATTGACAGTTCTTTGGTGAATTTGATGCTCAATTCTTAAGGTGCCGATGAATCTAATGTCTAGCCAGTGAACTAGACAGTGTTTTGAAGGAAGAGAAATGGATTCTTTTGGCTCACATAATGTCTTTTTCATAACATGTATTGCAATGATGGTGATTATTTTCTGAATCTGACAATGATATAAATCTTTTTTCTCTTCTATGGTGGATAGTGTGTTTGGTGATGAATTTGTATGGATTGTGTTATTTGAGACATCACTTTTGATTATAACATAACAACAAAAATGTCATGGATCAAAAGAAATATTTTTTTGAGGAGTTATATGACAGTGTGTCATGACTACTTGTTTGAGTTTGTGACTCTGATATTGACAATCATTGATAGGAGCTGAAGCTTTGTGGTTTAAATTCCTTAACCTTTTTGTTATTCTTGACAAAGGTAATCATCTGATTTGAAAGGTAATGAATGAATCTCTGCATTAAGGAATGTTTTTGCTTGGTCTAGTGTTTGACAGTTTTCAGAAGTTTTTGGAATGACAATGCACTTTGTTTTTAAATGAACTTTTTGGATGCTTGGGTTTTGGAAATAATGGTATGTCCTTATGACATCTTTGAGCGGTGTGGAGACATATAGATGAGTTCCTCAATATATTAAAAATAAGAAAGCCTTTGTTTTGAAGTGATGTCGATGTATTTATCTTTGGAGAATAGTGATTGCAAAAAATGTTTGATATTATGATATTATTCAATGTTGTGTGAGGGATGAGATTAATTATCTTTGGTATTTTTCATCATTCTTGGTGTGGTAATAGAAGTTCTCATATGAGCTGAGGATGGGTGTACAAGAATAGATTGATGATGAATTATGCAGTATACATGCTTTCAAGTTATATTTTGTGTATGAAAAGTGTAAAATAATGTATGTCGTTTGAAGAAGAATAACCAGTATCATTGGTGTTTGTTGTGTATTGTCATGGACAGTGACTGAGGTTACTTGTGCTAAGAATAGGTTGGTTGTTTGTGCTCAAATTCTAGTTTTGCTAGATTGAAGTTAATCAAATTGAATGTGGAGTAGGTGATATTGAATGTGCCTTGATCGAACATGACAAAGAAGGTGGTATGTTCAAGTAAGAGGTCTTCAATCTTTAGGTATCAATTTGGTTTGTTACATTATAATATTTTGGTACCTTTGCTTTGGCATTGATGATATGGATCGAGTTTCTTGAAAAGGACATATTGTTATTTTTGCTATGATATCAGCATGTTACATTCTTACTACTCTCCTGTAAATATGTCTACAACACTATTGCTCTATTTGCAGCCAGTTGTTTATGGTATTTCATTGGCTTCTCAGTTGTGTTTCCTGGCACTACACATTTTTCTCTTTTATCCATTGTCTTTGAGGCAAAAAGGGGGAGTCATTTGTGTTTTTCCATCAAGGACAAAGGGGGAGTTTGTTGGATCTAAGTTGTGTTTATGGTTTGTCCTTCATGACAAAATCACTTTCAGTTGGTTCTCTTTGATGATCAGTTTCAGTTTGGTTTCTCATGCTCTATCTTGGTACAGATTTGTATATATGGTTTAATTGTCTTGGCTTTTTGTGGTTCAGTTCAAGGTGAAGGTACATCTTTTTAAATGAAAAGGATACACATTTCGGCAGGAGTTTGGTCTTTGGCATGTTGTTTCATCGAGTGCTTTTTGTCTGGCCAGTCGAGACAAGAAAGAACATATCGGCGTGAGAATGCCAGGGTCTCCCCAATCCATTTTTCTAATAAATGTCTGTGTTACCTATCGGCAAGACGTTTCTGATGTCATGTCAATTGGATTTTACATACAAGAAGCTTTCGGCAGGACTTCTCCATGTTTTGGTGACAGAGGGTGATCCCTATTGACAGGAGTTATACTATCGATATAGGGTCACAGCGAGATTAATATGTCTCACCAACCGGAGGTTGAATGGGAACACATCGGCAAGAGTTGTAGCATTGATATAATATCATAGCGAACCCTGTGTGTCTCACCGATGGAATACATATGGACCTTATCAGCATAGGCATTGAGTTGGCTCGGTGAACATGAATGATCACGTGGGCTTTCGGTAAGACACAGGTTACTCTACGAGAAGTCACCCTGACTATGCATTGTATTAGCGAAGGCAGATGAAGGATACATCTCAACGAGAGTGTGTTTTTGTTTTCGCGACTCAAAATGGATAAATTCTTTCGATGAAACATAATGAAATCTACATATGGTCTCCCCGATAACATTTTGTCACGGCGACCCATATGAGAATGAAGGTTACTTTCCGGTGAGAAACGTTTTCATCGAAGTGAGGTCATGGCGAGGTTGTTGTGTCTTGCTAACCGCTGATAATGAAATACATTTCGGTAAGACTCATGAGTTTCGATGTAGAGTCTCAGCGACACTAGATGAAAGGATGAATTTCGGTAAAACAAAGCATTATCTATGAAACGTCTCCCCGACAGCAAAATGTCACAATGTCAAATAGAGGGATGACTGATGGTGATAAATTTTCCTTCTGCATAACATTACATCGATGTAAAGGAGAGAATAAGGCAAAGATGAAGTTTGTTTTTGTTTCAGCAATGAATGGTATGGCTGCTATGATTGGTGTGCCTCACTGGCTGGAAGCTCGAAAGTGGTTGAAGGAAATTGTGGGAGCAACAATTCTTGACTGGTATTTATTTGTATTTCATACTGCTAAATAGGTATCACATCCATCATTTGATTTTCATGGCAACTATTATCTTTGTTCGAATTAGGAATTTCAATAAAAAAATGAAAGAGGAGATAAATGGGTTCTTGTGTTATCTCTGACAGTTTTGGCATGATAAGATTTCGGTTACCCTGGCATTTGTTGTGATATTCTTTTATTTCTATCAGTGTGGTAAAGTGGGTTGTGAAGATAAAACGGTGCTTTGTTCCCACCTGTCACTTGTTACCATCAAAGTATTTGTTTTACCTCAAATCTTCGTTGAAGGCTCTTAAAACCAAAATATTTTTTTTGCATTGAGGTTTTATGAATTTCTGTTAATGGGCAGTCACAAATCTTGAAAGTTCTGCCAGTTTCATTACTGACACATTACATTCATAACAAATTGATGGATTCTGCATATGGGTATTCTGAAAATAGTTTCAAATGAGTATTTTATTTTAATGAAGCATCAGGTTTTTTTGAAAGGCATTTGCAGTTTCAAAAAGGAACTTTGATTTATGATTGTCAGTTTATTGACAGCCTATTGCACAAGCGTTACTCTTGCAGACATTTATTTTTCTTGCATCCTTTTTTTCCTGAAAATAGAAAGGAGGTTTCAGCTCTCCTTTGACATTCGAATCTCTTTGAAGACTACACACTAGAAAAGATGTATAAAACACAATGTTGTGAATACTGAAAGAACTTCTGGCTGGTAATTCTGAGACATAGTTATTTTGGCTGTATCAAGAGATATATTGAAAAAATCAATAATACAAAATTTGGATAACATGATGCAGAACAGAGTTGCAATTCTTTTATATTTAATATTTTAAGGATTCAAATAGTTGGATTCTTAGGGTATTAAGTAGATAAGAGTATTGAGTTTCTTGAGCTTACTTGAAAACAGAGAGATCCTCTGATATTATTATTGTTCTGAAAATAATTTGAGGGGTTGGTGCTCCTTGAAATTGGTGTTTCAAAATGAGGGGTTGGTGCTTAGAAATTAGCCTATAAGGCATTGTTAACAATGGTATTTGAAGATTAAGCTAGTAAGGCAGTTTAGGAGTGGTTTTTCTACCCCGGGAGGGTTTTCCACTCGGCAAATCCTTTGTCTTATGGTCTCTTTGTTTTGATGTCATAATTTTTCTTGATTGTGATATTTTTTATCAGTCTGAACATTGTTGAATGATAGTTCCTTCATATCTGCAAATATTTAGTTCAAATATCTAACACAAGTCATTGTTGAAGAGTCTAATTCAAAAGGAAGCTTAAAATTTCTCATTTGATTCATTGCTCAAGAATAGTTATAATTTGCTAAAGGTGTTTGTTGTCTCAATACCTTTCTTGTCTTAAAAGATGCATTCAAATCAATTGTTTAAGAAGTGAGTCAATAATGTTGATCATCATTTGCACAGTCTTATGAGTTGCACCTACACTGTCATCATGCTTTGATTGTTAATCAATGTCAGCCATAATTTTTTTGGAAAATGTAAGATATCTCACTTAAATCATATTTTCATAAATTGTCTAATAGACTGAGTTAATGTTGTCATATCTTTGTGCTTTCAAAAGTGATTACTTTACTCTGTTGATTAAAAATCTTGGTCAAAGTTGAAAAATTCTAGACACTGATTCACCCCCCCCCCTCTCAGTGTCTATCCATAACTCCAACAATACCATCTTGTTGTTTCCTAAGATTCCCAATGATTTTCTTCCAATCAATGTTATTTCCTACTGCTCAATGTATTTATTTTTAATTATATTACTTTTCCCTATTAGAAAAGTTACTTCTCCAAGATTTTATGATGTTATTCCCATTAATGTTGAACCTTTTATGTAAAATTACAGAAAATATTGAATGGATTTGGAAAATTCAAGGTTGCAAGTTAAACAAGCCTATCATAACTAGCAACAACACACCTTCTACCATGCGAGGAAAGAAATCATCATTAGAATAAGATGAGAAATCATACAAAAGCATCCTTGTTGTTTCCTCCACATCTAGACTCCCCTCCTCTATTGACTCCTCCCATATCCATCTGCCTCCAAACTTTACTCAAACCTTTTTTGCTACTAGAAATTCCTTTTGTTCTATGCTAGATATACTTGCGAACATGTCGAATTATCTATTCTACATGGAACAATATCTAGGTATTAAAACAAAAAAATTGCATGGACTATCTACTTGTTACAGATGTGCAACTAAAAAAATGGTCATCGCTTCTCCAAATGGAATAACATGGACCCTAGTGAGCAACCTCTATGTTTAAAAAAACTAACTCAGGTTGAAGAGATTGTAATAGATAGGGTTTTCCCAATCCTTCAAGCTACCTATGCAAAGGGAGGCTAGATAAAATATAGTGGGCACACTATTTTCTTTCCTCAAGATATTTTTATGATTGCTATCTACTTTCCTAGACTATAGACGAATTAGACATCTTATTGGTTAATAGAAAAAAAATTAGCCAATAGGACTATAGCTTCTACATGAGTAGAGGACTTATGTACTTGTGGCACTGCATTATAAAACCTCGCATGACCAATACTACAAAAAAGTGCAATTAGATGAGGTTGCATTAAAGCATGTGTACCAAGTGCTTCCACTTACATTACCGACCTCCTATATACAACAACCACAACTACTAGCCCCACATCTCCAAGCTCTATGCATACAGATGATACAACCATCAACCCTTGTGAAGAATAAATTCAGCCCACAACTTCCTTTGTGGCTAACCTTCCACTTGAACATAAAGAAGTCAAAGAATTACATTCTTTATTGCAACTAGGTCAAGGTCAACCAACCTTGTCTATGGATTGGCCACCCATTTCACCATCTCCCATTAATGAGTACGCCACTGAAAGATTGTTTGTTATGGCTTTCCCCGCTTTGTTTCCAAATGGAATAGCCACTTTCAAACAACAATGCATGCAAGAAGTTAAGTTACATGAATATGCTCTCCACTTGCTCAAGTACTTTGATAATAGGTTTGGCCAACACCCTCACTTCAGGTACTTCATACTCAATATTCTTATGTTTCATCATATCCAAGCCACAACATCTATGTTTGTCCATAAGCACATTGAAACATGATTGCCAACAAATTTTTTTGATCTTCATCAAAGATTAAAGGACCTTTCAAATGACAAACTTGTTGAACAAATCATGCACATTGGATCATCAATTCATGGAACACGCCCTTTTTGGAACCATTGTAGAGGGGAGCTCTTAGATATGGTTATCAAAGTTGGTTTCTCATCGCTTTTCTTTACACTTAGTGCAGCAGATACAAAATGGTTGAACTACATAGTATCATGCCATCAATTGAACCTTCAAATCTATAAGCTACTTATAAATGGAGGATACAAAACTAGTCGCAGCCTTTTTTGGGCATAGGATCATTAGTTTTTCATCCTTGGGCGGACTTGCCCTCATCCAAGGGCGAAATTGCCCTAAAACTGGTCTTTTCAAGCCTATTTTGGACCTAATTTCATTAGTTTTTACTCTTTGGGCGGACTTGACCTCTACTCAGCCGGATTTGACCAACTTTTTCTCCTTGGGCAGACCTAACCTGACAGGAAATCTTATATGCCCCACCATTTCCACATTATAAGTCCATTTTCCTTCGTTCAAAAGCCAATCTTCTCAATTTTTCGTGCTCTTTCCAATGACATATACCACTTCATACTTTTGAGAAGTTGATCGGGGCACCTTTTCCTTCCTCATTGGCCTCCTCGAGGGGGGCATGCCCTACCATTCTCTTCATTTACTCGTTCCAAGTAAATTTTCATCCATTTAACATATCCTTTCATCATTCTAAACTCTCGTTTTGTCATTTTTCTCATCCATTTACTCGTTCCGAGTAAACATTCATCCATTTAACACATCCTTTCATCATTCTAAACTCTTGTTCTGTCATTTCGCTCATCCGTTTACTCATTTCAAGTAAACTCTCATCCATTTAACACATCCTTTCATCATTCTGAACTCTCGTTCTATCATTTCGCTCATCTGTTTACTCATTCCGAGTAAACTCTCATCCATTTAACACATCCTTCCATCATTCCAAACTCTCGTTCTATCATTTTGTTCATCTGTTTACTCGTTCCAAGTAAATTTTCATCCATTTAACACATCCTTTCATCATTCCAAACTCTCGTTTTGTCATTTCGCTCATCCGTTTACTCGTTCCGAGTAAACTCTCATCCATTTAACACATCCTTTCATCATTCTGAACTCTCGTTCTATCATTTCACTCATCCATTTACTCGTTCCATAAATGTTTATCCATTTAACACATCCTTTCATCATTCTGAACTCTGGTTCTATCATTTCAATCATCCGTTTACTCGTTTCGAGTAAACATTCATCCATTCAACACACCCTTTCATAATTCTGAACTCTCGTTCTATCATTTCGATCATCTGTTTACTCGTTCCGAGTAAACATTCATTCATTCAACACATCCTTTCATCATTCTGAACTCTCATTCTATCATTTTGATCATCTGTTTACTTGTTCTGAGTAAACATTCATCCATTTAACATATCCTTTCATCATTCTGAACTCTCATTCTATCATTTCAATCATCTTTTTACTCATTCCAAGTAAACATTCATCCATTTAACACATCCTTTCATCATTCTGAACTCTCGTTCTATCATTTCGATCATCCTTTTACTTGTTCCGAGTAAACATTCATCCATTTAACACATCCTTTCATCATTCCAAACTCTCGTCCTATCATTCTGATCATCTGTTTACTCGTTCCGAGTAGTCATTCATTTGTTCCGGTCAATCATTTACTCGTTTTGAGTATTCGTTCATCCATTTCTCCAATTGAATCATCATTTTCCCCATCGAAATCCCCTAAACTTTGTCTCAGGTTATTATCCAAATTGACCTAAGTATCTGATCTGATCGTCATCATCAACATCCTCTTAGGATTGCCACCCATCCTAAGTTAATCATCATCGCCCAATCAATCCATTTTCAATCTCAAAGTGGATTCGGTGCCGCAATCATACATTTATCCTTTAATCTGGTCAATCAACATCCTAAGTCACCTAGGATAATCTCTGAACGGGGTTTACAGTCCCTCTCATCATCCTATCTAATCCATCAGTCAATCTTATCTATCAATCGATCATTCTTATCCAATCCAATCGCAGCCTTATCCAACCACCTTTGACCCAATCAATCTACTTCCATCTCGAAGCAGATTTGGTGTCATAATCATCCTTTGATAATCAAATCCAATCCTAAGAATCAATCCCATCGCATCATCCAATCATCCTAATTTGAGCTTTAATCCAATCCTGATCTGAGCTTGCCCTAAATCCTGATTTGAACTTTAGTCCATTTCCATCCATAATCTTTATCCATCCTCTTTATCCTTTCACCATCATGAATCCTTATCCTCCATCAATAGTGGTCAAGGGAAACCCTAATTACGCCGACAACGATAATGAAAGTCTTGTCGATCAAGAAGAATGTGACATAGATTCCCTTGACACTATCATTGCTAGCAAGCTTTCTCCACCCGCTTTCCAAAATCTAATCACCCCTTCGAGTCATCCTATTATGTCTTCATCCATGCCTAATCCTGCTCCCTATGCTACCTTTGACAAGGGATATCCATCATATTCTTCATCTACATCATCCTTTTATCCAACACCCGTATCCTCTTACCCTAGTTTGCCATCACAATCCCCCTATCCTAATCCCCCATCCACATCCTCCTATCTCAATCCTTCATCCACATATACCCCCTACCCTAATCTTCCATACCAATCTCCTCACCCTAATCCTATGTTTGCATCAACCTATCCTAATCTAACATCCACATCAGCACTTCCCTATCTCCATCTGCCACCACAATCTCCCCATCCTAATCCACCATCCCAATACCCTTACTACAATCTGCCACCCGCATCCTTGTGTCCTAATTCACCATGCCAATACCCCTATCTTAACCCTTCATCTAATCTTAATCCCCCATCTATTCCCACTTTTGCATCCAATCCCATTCCCCCATCTAATCCTAATCCACCAACCCATAGTCCTAACCCCCCACTAATCCATAATCCCTCATCCACTCCTACCACACCATCTCAGCCTAGAGTATGCAAGTCTCTCATTTTAGAAGTTCTCCAAGGACTTATAACAAAGAATACATCCCCCACTCTGCACCTTGAAGTTGTGGAATTGTGCCATCCCAACCCATCATCCATGATCATTAGTGGCGCAACCCTTCTCCACCCAATGCCTATCATTGATGATACCACCCCATGCACCACTCAAACCATCAAAACCATCGCATCCTTTGAATCCACTGAGCCCCCATCTCCTACCATCACATCTGTTGAATCCATTGAACACCCACTTCCTACTCTGAGAGTCGTCAAACCCATTGATGACACCCAAATCCAATGCACTTCTTCCACTCCAAGTGTCACTAAAATCCATTCTGATGACTGCATCGAATCCTCCATCCTTCCATCTCCCCAGCCTGAAGAGTCCCACCAAGACTCCATTATCATGCCTCCTGCACACGATGAGTCATGTCAGGAGCCTGATCCAAAGCATGCCAACATATCCCCTTCTCCAGATCAAGATCCTACCATCCCATATAGTCCATCTCAAGATAACAGTCCCCCATCCCTTCCATCCCATGATCCCCTTGTCATTCAAGCTTCCACCGCTCCATCTCCATCTCCATCGCATGAGCCTGCTACCACAAATCCAGATCCTATCATATCCCCTAATCCCTCTCCTGATACCACCCATCCAAAATTTGTTACCCCATCATCTCCCTCTTACAATCCCCCATCATCGCCTAAAACTACTATCCCCACATCGCTTGCATATCCCCTTGGTACTCTCACATTCTTCCATGGTGGCCTCCTTGTAGAAGAAAAGCATAGTATATTTACCACCCATCATGCTCCACTTAATAATGGAATCGCATCATGTTTTTAGAATAACACAAATCCTATCATGGATTGCATGCTCAAGAAAATGAACTATCAAGGAAAAGGTCTAGGTCTTCATAAGCAAGGTATTTTAGAGCCCATCCAAGTCAGAGAACAAATCTGCATGCAAGGTCTTGGATCTATTTCCCAAGACTCACAATCTAAAGATGTTGGTACAACCTCTAGACATCCTCAACGAGCCTTTTCCAAAAGAACTTCTGGCTCTCCCCATCGCTCCACCAGATCATATGCTGCCATCCCTCCTCCTCTATCGTATCACCTCAAAAAAACCGTCCATATTCCTCCTTCATATGCTCCATCCATTTTGGGTCCTTACATCCCTCCATCCACCATCTCCTGTCCTTCATCTACTCTATCCATCTTGGGTCTGTATATCCCAAGATCACCTCCTCCATCTCATCCGTTCATCCATCCAACACCTATCTATGTCATCCATCATAAAAATCCCTCTCGTATATCCCATAATCAGGATCAACAAAGGCACATACCTAAACATCCTCCATCTACATGTAATCCCCATACTCCTACCTCCATTGCTCCACATCGTCCATCCCCTCACACCCATCCCATTGGTAATAAATGCACTTTGGATGCTAACATAAAAATGCATAAATCTAAACATCCACATGAATCTAAAGCTCCCCATGTCCCCTCTATACAACATGTTGAAGGAAAGAAAAATCAAATCCACAATCCAAATCAAACCCATCAGCCACAAAGGCCCACTAAAGCAAAAATCAAAACCATGTGGATCCCAAAGAAAAAAGATGTAATGCCATCAAATGAAAAATCTGTAAGAACATCCAAAGTTGCTAATCCAAAAGCTAACCATACCCACCTTTCATCTCCTAAGTCTGGGTCCCTATGTCCCGAAATTCACTATTCCATCTCCTCCATTATCCCCACATTCTCCATCCATCAACCCTCTTATCTTTTCACATCCATCACCATATGTGCCAATGTTGGTCCTAAACTCACCACCCCATCACACATCCACCCCATCATTCTATCCATGCCCTTTCCAGCATCCCATCCATTACCCCACATTTCTCCCCCATTAAATCCCTCTAATTCATCCTTTTGCATAATCCATTTCTCCTAATAAGGTTGTACCAACATCCAAGTCAACATGAGCTCTTAATACCTCATATAGAACTTGATGCTGAGTCCTTCATCCATATCCTTATCGCATGTCTTCTAAATCCACTTATTGCCTCCCTATCCCAATCTCCTTCTGCATGCTATGCAAAAAGTCCAAAAATTCAAAAAAGTCCAAAAATCCAAAAAAGTTCAAAATCCAAAAAAGTCAAAAAAATCAAAAAATCAAAAATTAAAATAGTAAAGAGAAATAATCCATCCAATGGTGAAATCTTGGAAAACAAGCACCTTGGATAAGTACCATGATGAAAACCTAGCAAATAGGCGTCATGTGTAAATCCCCATCTGGACTTGGGGGTAGTTTCCTACTATGCATTCCCTCCATCCACTATGCTTCCTGCTATGCACCCATCTTCTTGCTATACATCCTTTTCATTCATCCCCTCCATCCTACCTATCTTACACATCCTACTTGGCATATCTTGTTTATCCCATCTCGTTTCTCATGATCTTGATAAAAAAATAGGGGCACCTATCTATGCATGCTTTGGACACCTCTTGGTATACATTCCCTTCACACATGCTCTATCATATCCCTTAATCACCCATCCTATCCTCCTCTAGTTATCTCCTTTATTTTCCTATCCATCCTTCATGCCCCTTCGCACATGACATATCTAGAGTGGGGGCATCTATCTTCCTTTGTGATACAGTCCTTGGAGACATCATTCATTCCATCTGAAAAATCCCTTCCATTTCCCTATCCTTATCTCCTTATCGATATATCCATCTCCCCATCCTTATCTTTTATCCCTCAACACAATCCTTATATCCATCTTCGCATCCCTATCTTCCTATCCTTCCATCATGGCATCCATTTTCGTCTATCCATCTGGTCACCTTTTCCTCGTCCAAATCCTTATCCCTCTATCCAATCCATCCAAACAATCCTTTTCCTCCCCCCATCCTCTACCCTCATCCCATCTCATAATCCCCTGTCATTGGTATCTAGCTATAGGCTACTCCCCATGCAACCCAATTCCATCTACCTCATCATCATCACTTCTACTTCTGTTGCACATCTTTTAAACCTCCTATCCTTTCTCATCATTCATCTCTCCACCATATCATCCTCCCAATTCATCTTTTGATGATTTGAATAACTATCCCATCCATGAGCTTTGTGATCACCACCATCCTCCAATTCAATCCAATAGGTCTATCATGTCCCATTGTGTTGGTACAATCATTTTATCCCCTTATCTGGGGTTATCTCATCATCCTTCATCCATTGTCTATCGCTGGTCTTTTGTCGAACTACGTTGCCCCTGCACTTTCACGTAGGCAAGGTCGATCATTTGATCCACCCCCAGGGTTCCATCATCGGTCTTTCTGCTTTGTCCATCTGATCCTTTATCATCTATCATTGGTTTTCAACTCTTGTTCCTATTGTCTATCTCGTCTTTATCATCCATCGAAGTATCTTATTTTGTGTCATGTCTCTTGTGTCGTGTCATCAAGCTATGCCCTTGTCTAGCTAGTTCTTAACCAACAAGATCCAATTGGTCTTGAATATCCCGTGTCATATCAATCTTTTAATTTAGTATCCATCATCAGTCGGTCTCAATAGGATGCATCCTTCCTAACAGACCTCATCAATCCCATCCATCCCCATGATCCTATGGCAAAGGATGTTTGAAATTGATTGTGATCTTTTGATGCTTTTGACTTTTGTTTATCATTTGAGCTCCCTATCACCACTTGTCATGGTTGCCTTGATCCATCATATCATGGTGTGCTTTGACTAGTCAACATAGGGGTGTATCTTGATCTTTTCTTTGTCTTCTCGGTTGTCCCACATAGTACCCACCAAGATCCCTGAGGTCTTGTGTTACACTGGGGCATCCTTGTGTGTTTGCGGTTATCCCAATACCTGGCCCAACCAAGGTCATCGCGACTTTGGGGTATTGGGATAGCCTTCTTATTTGTTCTATTTATTTTATGCATTAGACACTACTCTGCCTTGGTTCTTCATACCTTGGCGTCTTGTGTCTTATGCTATAGCAAAAATCAGTGCTCCAACGATGGCAAATTGCATTTGGATTGTATTTCATCTTCATCCTCTCATCTATCAAAATCCCTCCCATCCATTCATCCTTCATCACTCTCCCCTCCCAATCTCTTGTTGTCTTTGCATCTTCTTCAACTCCCCTTGCATCATCTCATCCATTTTGAGAGCACACTCCTGTTCTCCTGAACCTGCATGTCCTCTCGAGGGGGCATCCTTCATCCCTAATTTTCCATCATTTTCTTTTTATCTTCCTAGTCAATCCTCTGATGACTGGGGCATCTTTTCCAATCTAACTATCTTATTCTAGGTTTTATGTTTTAATATTCTTTGAAATGATGCTACTTCGTAACACCATCTCAAAGAGGGGAAAAATGTAGACACCTAAATTTGGACACTTGATTTATCCAAATTTATCCCCTTTCTTCTAAGCATCCCCTTATTTGCATTAATTAAGTAATATCGCTATTATTTAATTAATATCCTTAATTCTGCCAAATCCCTAAGGTATCTAGTTGAATAATTAAATACCTTTTCCCTTTCATCAAATGAATTCAATAAATATATTATTTATTTAATCCCCTTTATGTCACATCCTCCATCATTTTTATCTAATCTTAATCCATCTTCTAATCTCATCATTAGGATGTGCACATGCCTAATCCTTGATTAGGATGTGTCACATTCTCCAACTTTTGCAAGTTGGCCTCTAATCTCTCTTAGCCACCTAACCCTTCTCTAATCCTTCACTAACTAGCCTAATCAACCTCTCAAGGAATTTTTAATTCCTTTTATCCTTCCAACTAATATTAAATTCTTTTTTCTCTTCCCCATGTGATCTTTGACTTGTCACATCAAGTCACATGTGAAATCTAACCCTTTTCTAATCATGTCATTAATTAGTCTAATCAAGTACTTGCACAACCTTAATCACTCCTAATCACTTAATTGAGTCAACCCTATTAAATGCTTTTCTTTTTTGACAAAGCATCTCCATTCCCCATGTGAATTTTTAATTCACATTTAATCCCCTAGGGCATTTAAGGAATTTTAAATTCCTTTTCTCATCCCCATGAGAATATTTGAGGAATTTTTAATTCCCCACTTGTCCTCTCACCCACATGGGGACAAGTACCTCCTTTATGAGGAGATCTTGTTTCAATCCCAAGGTACTATGTACCCTCTCCATGTCATGTCCTATCCTTCCACTTAATGTACACATCACCCCTTTTAGGCCATATCACTTGCCACATGTCAAAATGTGAGGGCTTGTGAGTTCTCAACTCACTTTAGCCCTACATCTTGATCTTGGTGGCTCAATCTTGACCGTCCATTTCTCTAGAGATTTCCAAAATCTCTATAAATACCCCCTCTTTTCTCTCATTTTGGGGGAGATCATGCATTGTAGCCAAACTCTTGCAAATTTTTCCTAGAATCCATACTTAGCCATTTTTCATGCTTGCACTCACTTGCATCCACCTTCATATCATCATCTAGTTTGCATCTCTTGCCATCCAAGGAGCATACACATCAAAGATCGAAGGGCCAACCAAAGGATCGATTCGAGACAAGGTATAAAGTTCCATTTGTTGTTTTTATCTTGTGTTGAATCCAACTAGGCTAATCTTGAGGTGTAGGTTGTTTAGAGTTATTTTGCATTACTTTATTTGCTGCTCATTTTATAACGCATATATTCGACCTATCATAGTCAGAAAATTGAAATTGAAGAATATAGGAGGATAGCATTCGTTGTGAATTCTAATTTGGAGATTAAAAATATTGTTTGTCTAAAACTTGAAGAAGAGGTAGTTGCTTTAAGAAAAGAGCTTGAAATTGTCAAGGCTCAATCAGGTAAAATTCATAAATTTGATCATAGTACTAATATATTGAATGAGATGTTGGGCAGGAAAAAGCATTCTAAAGATCCTACAGGAGTGGGATATGAGGTTGGAGAAAGCTCTGTAGAAAAATCTAAACATGAAACAGTGTTTACTACTTCAGATGGAAAGAATTTTATAGCCAAGCAAACACCAAGAATGAAGGTTGATCTTGGTTACAATATTGCTGCACCAAAGGATAACATTGACGCTAGAAGACAATCTAAAGGTATTCATAGAGAAAAGAAAAATGTCTTTAGATCTTCACATCCTTGGCATGATCATTCAATAAGGTATAATCATTCTTTTCAAGGATATTGTTATGTTTGTAATGACTATGGTCATAAGGCAATTGATTGCATAAGATGGTCAAATAAGAATCATTCTAATGTCCCTAGAAATGAGGATGTGGTGTGTTACAACTGTAACATTTTTGGTCACTTAAGAAGAGACTATAAAATAAATACAAGTGATAATAATGTAGGGAACAATGCTAGAAATGTCCGTAGGAGGTCTTCTATTTCTCAGAACAATCACAAAGTCATTTGTTTCAGATGTAATAACATTGGGCATAAAGTACAACAATGCAGATTCAATAGAAAGACAAGTACTCTAAGCAAACAAGTGAAAAAGTCTTCATTGGAGTGGAGAAGGAAGGGAAATAAATATGATTATGAGAAAACTCCTTGTGCACTCCTTGCACAAGTGTTTCCTTCCAGGTCTTGAGAAAAAAACAAAGACTTAGGGGGAGTCTATTATTGTATAATATTTTACCCCTATGGAGTCTAGAATGAGGTATGATAACTTGCATTTGCTTTTGGTGGTATAAGATGTAAAGAAATGGCTTGTAAATGCCACTATTTAATTATGTTCATTCTGATTGAACTAATTACAGAGGTCTGCATATGTTTTTTGAAATTCAAGTTTGAAGTACATTGACAGTTCTTTGGTGAAGATGAAGCTCAATTCTTAAGGTGCTGATGAATCTAATGTCTAGCCAGTGAACTAGACAGTGTTTTGAAGGAAGATAAATGGATTATTTTGGCTCACATAATGTCTTTTTCATAACATGTATTGCTATGAACAATGAAGTAAAAGACATAATGAATAGTTTTTGCACAAAATTGGTGGACAGTCAGTTCATTCAATGACAGTGATTATTTTATGAATCTGACAATGATATAAATCTTTTTTCTCTTCTATGGTGGATAGTGTTTTTGGTGATGAATTTGTATGGATTGTGTTATTTGAGACATCACTTTTGATTATAACATAACAATAGAAATGTCATGGATCAAAAGTAACATTTTTTTGAGGAGTTATATGATAGTGTGTCATGACTACTTGTTCAAGTTTGTGACTCTGATATTGACAATCATTGATAGGAGCTGAAGCTTTGTGGTTTAAATTCCTTAACCTTTTGTTATTCTTGACAAAGGTAATCATCTGATTTGAAAGGTAATGAATGAATCTCTGCATTAAGGAATGTTTTTGCTTGGTCTAGTGGTTGATAGTTTTCAGAAGTTTTTGAAATGACAGTGCACTTTGTTTTTAAATGAACTTTTTGGATGCTTGGGTTTTGGAAATAATGGTATGTCCTTATGACATCTTTGAGCGGTGTGGAGACATATAGATGAGTTCCTCAATATATTAAAAATAAGAAAGCATTTGTTTTGAAGTGATGTCGATGTATTTATCTTTGGAGAACAGTGATTGAAAAAAATGTTTGATATTATGATATTATTCGGTGTTGTGTGAGGGCTGAGATTAATTATCTTTGGTATTTTTCATCATTCTTGGTGTGGTAATAGAAGTTCTCATATGAACTGAGGATGGGTGTACAAGAACAGATTGATGATGAATTATGCAATATACATGCTTTCAAGATATATTTTGTGTATGAAAAGAGTAAAATAATGTGTTGTCGTTTGAAGAAGAATAACCAGTATCATTGGTCTTTGTTGTGTATTGTCATGGACAGTGACTGAGGTTACTTGTGCTAAGAAGAGGTTGGTTGTTTGTGCTCAAATTCTGGTTTTGCTAGATTGAAGTTAATCAAATTGAATGTGGAGTAGGTGATCTTGAATGTGCCTTGATCGAACATGACAAAGAAGGTGGTATGTTCAAGTAATAGGTCTTCAATCTTTTCGTTTGTTACATTATAATATTTTGGTACCTTTGCTTTGGCATTGATGATATGGATCGAGTTTCTTGAAAAGGACATTGTTATTTTTGCTATGATATCAGCATGTTACATTCTTACTGCTCTCCTGTAAATATGTCTACTGCACTATTGCTCTATTTGCAGCCGGTTCTTATGGTATTTGATTGGCTTCTCAGTTGTGTTTCCTGGCACTACACATTTTTCTCATTTATCCTTTGCCTTTGAGGCAAAAAGGGGGAGTCTCATTTGTGTTTTTCCATCAAGGACAAAGGGGGAGTTTGTTGGATCTCATTTGTGTTTATGGTTTGTCCTTGATGACAAATCACTTTCAGTTGGTTCTATTTGATTGCAGATGGTTCTCTTTGATGATCAGTTTTAGTTTGGTTTCTCATGCTCTATCTTGGTACAGTTTTGTATATATGGTTTAATTGTCTTGGATTTTTGTGGTTTAGTTCAAGGTGAAGGTTCATATTTTTAAATGAAAAGGATACACATTTTGGTAGGAGTTTGGTCTTTAGCATGTTGTTTCATCGAGTGCTTTTTGTCTCGTCAGCCGACACAAGAAAGAACATATCGGCGTGAGAATGCCAGGGTCTCCCCAATCCATTTTTCTGATTAACGTCTGTGTTGCCTATCAGCAAGACGTTTCTGATGTCATGTCGATTGGATTTTACATACAGAAAGCTTTCAGTAGGACTTCTCCATGTTTCGGTGATAGAGGGTGATCCCTATCAGTAGGACTTATACCATCGGTATAGGGTCACAACGAGATTGTTATGTCTCACCAACCGGAGGTTGAATGGGAACACATCGGCAAGAGTTGCAGCATTGATATAATAACATAGCGAACCCTGTGTGTCTCACCGATTGAATACATATGGACCTTGTCAGCATAGGCATTGAGTTGTCTTAGTGAACATGAATGATCATGTGGGCTTTCGGTAAGTCACAGGATACTCTACGAGAAGTCACCCTAACTATGCATTGTCTTAGCGAAGGTGGATTAAGGATACATCTCAGCGAGAGTGTGTTTTTGTTTTAGCGACTCAGAATGGATAAATTATTTCGATGAAACATAATGAAATCTACATATGGTCTCCCCAATAAAATTTTGTCATGGCGACCCATATGAGAATGAAGGTTACTTTTTGGTGAGAAACGGTTTCATTGAAGTGAGGTCATGGCGAGGCTATTGTGTCTTGCCGACCGTTGATAATGAAATACATTTTGGTAAGACTCATGAGTTTTGATGTAGAGTCTTAGCGACACTGGATGAAAGACGAATTTCAGTAAAACAAAGCATTATCTATGAAACGTCTCCCCAATAGCAGAATGTCACAATGATAAACAAAGGGATGACTGACGGTGATAAATTTTCCTTCGGCATAACATTACATCGATGGAAAGGAGAGAATAGGGCAAAGATGAAGTTTGTTTTTGTTTCAGCAATGAATGGTATGGCTGCTATGTTGGTGCTCCTCATTGGTTGGAAGCTCGACAGTGGTTGAAGGTAATCATGGGAGCAGCAATTCTGAATGGTATTTATTTGTATTTCATACTGCTAAATAGGTATCACATCCATCATTTGATTTTCATGGCAGTTATTGTCTTTGTTCGAATTAGGAAGTTGAATAAAAAAATGAAAGAGGAGATAAATGGGTTCTTGTATTATCTCTAACAGTTTTGGCATGATAAGATTTCGGTTACCCTGGCATTTGTTGTGATATTCTTTTATTTCTATTAGTGTGGTAAAGTGGGTTGTGAAGATAAAACGGTGTTGTGTTCCCACCTGTCACTTGTTACCATCAAAGTATTTTTTTACCTCAAATCTTCGTTGAAGGCTCTTAAAACCAAAATATTTTTTTTGCGTTGAGGTTTTATGAATTTCTGTTAATGGGCAGTCACGAATCTTGAAAGATCTGCCAGTTTCATTACTGACACATTACATTCGTAACAAACTGATGGATTCTGCATATGGGTATTCTAAAAATAGTTTCAAATGAGTATTTTATTTTAATGAAGCATCAGGTTTTTGTGAAAGGCATTTGCAATTTCAAAAAGGAACTTTGATTTATGATTGTCAGTTTATTGATAGCCTATTGCACAGGCGTTACTCTTGCAGACATTTATTTTTCTTGCATCCTTTTTTTCCTGAAAATAGAAAGGAGGTTTCAGCTCTCCTTTGACCTCGAATCTCTTTGAAGACTACACACTAGAAAAGATATATAAAACACAGTGTTGTAAATACTGAAAGAACTTCTGGCTGGTAATTCTGAGACATAGTTATTTTGGCTGTATCAAGAGATATATTGAAAAAATCAATAATACAAAATTTGGAAAACATGATGCAGAACAGAGTTGTAATTCTTTTCTATTTAATATTTTAAGGATTCAAAGAGTTGGATTCTTAGGGTATTAAGTAGATAAGAGTGTTGAGATTCTTGAGCTTACTTGAAAACAGAGAGATCCTCTGATATTATTATTGTTCTGAAAATAATTTGAGGGGTTGGTGCTCCTTGAAATTGGTGTTTCAAAATGAGGGGTTGGTGCTCAGAAATTAGCCTATAAGGCATTGTTAACAGTGGTATTTGAAGATTAAGCTAGTAAGGCAGTTTAGCAGTGGTTTTTCTACCCTGGGAGGGTTTTCCACTCAGAAAATCCTTTGTCTTATGGTCTCTTTGTTTTGATGTCATAATGTTTCTTGATTGTGATATTTTTTATCAGTTTGAACATTGTTGAATGATAGTTCCTTCATATTTGCAAATATTTAGTTCAAATATCTTGCACAAGTCATTGTTGAAGAGTTTAATTCAAAAGGAAGCTTAAAATTTCTCAATTGATTCATTGCTCAAGAATAGTTATAATTTGCTAAAGGTGTTTGTTGTCTCAATACCTTTCTTGTCTTAAAAGATGCATTCAAATCAATTGTTTAAGAAGTGATTCAATAATGTTGATCATCATTTGCACAGTCTTATGAGTTGCACCTGCGCTGTCATCATGCTTTGATTGTTAATCAATGTCAGCCATAATTGTTTTGGAAAATGTAAGATATCTCACTTAAATCATATTTTCATAAATTGTCTAATAGACTGAGTTAATGTTGTCATATCTTTGTGCTTTCAAAAGTGATTACTCTACTCTGTTGATTAAAAATCTTGGTCAAAGTTGAAAATTTTTAGACACGGATTCACCCCCCCTCTCAGTGTTTGTCCATAACTCCAACAATACCATCTTGTTGTTTCCTAAGATTCCCAATGATTTTCTTCCAATCAATGTTATTTCCTACTACTCAATGTATTTATTTTTAATTATATTACTTTTCCCTATTAGAAAAGTTACTTATCCAAGATTTTATGATGTTATTCCCATTACTGTTGAACCTTTTATGTAAAATTATAGAAAATATTGAATGGATTTGGAAAATTCAAGGTTGCAAGTTAAACAAGCCTATCATAACTAGCAACAACACACCTTCTACCATGCGAGGAAAGAAATCATCATTAGAAGAAGATGAGAAATCATACAAAAGCATCCTTGTTGTTTCTTTCACATCTATACTCCCCTCCTCTGTTGACCCCTCCCATATCCATCTGCCTCCAAACTTTACTCAAACCTTTTTTGCTACTAGAAATTCCTTTTGTTCTATGCTAGATATACTTGCAAACATGTCGAATTGTCTATTCTACATGGAGCAATATCTAGGTATTAAAACAAAAGAATTGCATGGACTATCTACTTGTTATAGATGTGCAACTAAAAAAATGGTCATCACTTCTCCAAATGGAATAACATGGACCCTAGTGAGAAACCTCTATGTTTAAAAAAACTAACTCAAGTTGAAGAGATGGTAATAGATAGGTTTTTCCCAATTCTTCAAGCTACCTATGCAAAGGGAGGCTAGATAAAATATAGTGGGCACACTATTTGCTTTCCTCAAGATATTTCTATGATTTCTATCCACTTTCCTAGACTATAGACGAATTAGACATCTTATTGGTTAATAGAAAAAAAATCAGCCAACAAGACTATAGCTTCTACATGAGTAGAGGACTTATGTACTTGTGGCACTGCATTATAAAACCTCGCATGACCGATACTACAAAAAAGTGCAATTAGATGAGGTTGCATTAAAGCATGTCTACCAAGTGCTTCCTCTAACATTATCGACCTCCTATATACAACAACCACAACTACTAGCCCCACATCTCCAAGCTCTATGCATACATATGATACAACCATCAACCCTTGTGAATAATAAATTCAGCCCACAACTTCCTTTGTGGCTAACCTTCCACCTGAACATAGAGAAGTCGAAGAATTATATTCTTTATTGCAACTAGGTCAAGGTCAGCCAACCTTGTCTATGGATTGGCCACCCATTTCACCATCTCCCATTAATGAGTATGCCACTAAAAGATTGTTTGTTATGACTTTCCCTGCTTTGTTTCCAAATGGCATAGCCACTTTCAAACAACAATGCATGCAATAAGTTAAGTTATATGAATATGCTCTCCACTTGCTCAAGTAATTTGATAATAGGTTTGGCCAACACCCTCACTTCAGGTACTTCATACTCAATATTCTTATGTTTCATCATATCCAAGCCACAACATCTATGTTTGTCCATAAGCACATTGAAACATGATTGCCAACAAAAATTTTTGATCTTCATGAAAGATTAAAGGACCTTTCGAATGACAAAATTGTTGAACTCATGCACATTGGATCATCAATTCGTGGAACATGCCCTTTTTGGAACCATTGTAGAGGGGAGCTCTCAGATATGGTTATCAAAGTTGGTTTCTCATCACTTTTCTTTACACTTAGTGCAACAGATACAAAATGGTTTGAACTACATAGTATCATGCCATCAATTGAACCTTCAAATCTATAAGCTACTTATAAATGGAGGATACAAAACATTGTTCAGAATCCACACCTAGTTGCACACTATATGCACCATAGATTCACTACATTTTGTTAAGAGGAGTGATCCCACAATAGTAGTTTACAATTTTTGGCCAAACTGGACACTAAAATATTTTTTTCTAATTAAATCTTCACTTTCGGGCACCTATAGCAACTAAACCGTGAGGAATTTGAAGATGATGCAAACTAGTGATTTGTGACATTTTTTCTATAGATTCTTAATATATTTTTTTCAAAAAATTTGGACTCATATTGCACTTCTTTTTCCATCTCCTTCAAAAACTAGTTTTTTTCATAAAACAACATTTTTAAGGAGTGACGCTCACCGAATAACACAACTTTTTTTCCATGAAGGATAAAATTCTAATTCTTTCAAATTTATATTTGTAACTCTGATATCTAGTAATTACAATTGGTTAGATAGTACATGTTTTATTGAATATTTTTTCCTTAATCAAGTTTTGAAGTCAAACCAATTACAATTCAGACATAGGCGGACCGTATAATGCATAATAATCTTTTTTTGTTGGATCAAGGACTTCAATATCTGGTGCGCTCATAGTTTCCATTTTTATTTTTTTGATAATTTGCTAATTTTCCACATATGTAGAATAGAGAGCTTGATTTCGGTGAAAAACCTATGTTTAATAAAACTAGAAAAACAAATACATAATAAAACCAAAACATAGTAAAATTATAGTCATTGGATAGCTCATTCTGAGGACTACCTAATTCCAGTTGGGTTTGTGAAGTCTCCTCCATTTTCATCCTCAACTCAAGCTTCGAAGGGAAAAAATTCTATTTTTTTTATGCCAAAGAGCAGGAAGGTGGGAAAAGGGGGGTTCACTCGAACCAAGGGGGGTTGAAACGAACCCCTAGGTGTTTGAGTGAACCAGGGTTCATTCAAACCATGGTTTGGGCAAACCCCCTTTGAAAAGGGCTGCTCCTTGTCTTTTTTGGCAGGAATGGTGGGGCATTTCATTAAATGGGTTTGCTTGAACCTAGGTTCTAGTGAACCCTCTTTTGGTTTGTTCAAACCAAATAGTTCACTTGAACCCCTAAAATGATTTTTTTTTCCATGGGGTCAGGTTTTTCAACTTTTCCTTCCTCACTCCAATTGTAAACCACTTTTGTAGGTTTACCTAGAGGTTTTGGAAAAACTACTTGGTGCAATTAACTACTGGTACAAGTATATTTTTTACTACCCTCGTCCATTTACATTGGATACCATTTAAATAATTTCTAAATAAAGAAATCCACCAGGTATGAATGGTAGCATAGAGACTCTACACATATCCATGGTTTCCTTTAGCTAGACGAAGCACCTGGTATTGGGAAACTACAATGGAATAACCTTTAATTAGTACAAAATTCCCTTAAATACATTGAAAGGCATGTCTCTACATGGAACCCCCAAAAACTAATGTCGAGGAAGTAAGCGATTCATTAATCTCTTTGTAATGACCAATGTTTAATGGACAACACAATGATTTTGCAATTTGACCCTCTCATTGACTACATTGAACTAGTAGATTGTGTTCAATATCATACAAAGCGTACCTTACAAACATGCCTTAGGAAGAAAGGAATATCCATATAGTTTCATTATAAATCCCTTTGGGTCATGCAAGAACTTTCTACCCTTTCCATTGATGAGACTGGCCAACCAAAACTCACAGATGCTCACAATGACGACCACTTAAATCTATAAAACTCTTTTATCCACTCTATTTGGAGAGATAATATTGATTGCAAGCCTGTTATCTCTATCCACTCAGTCCTCAAATATATTGCAAAATATGCAACAAAAGTTGAAAACAAGTCAGAAACATGCCACACAATGCTTTCTTGTATTTCAACCAATATAGAGTCTGACAAGCCCACCCAAATAGCTTTAAAAAAAAGCTTGCTAACACACTAGTGGACTGTGATATTGGATCCCAGGAAACTTGCCACCTCCTACTTAAAATTCCACTATCCCTATCTAGCAAGACTTTTGTCTCTTTAAATGTGAACCAAAAAAAATTCAATGGGTTTGGATTTCATTTGAATCAACCACCACCTCCCCAAATAAAATTGATGCATACATGGTTTGTCCAATAAACTTAGAGGCTATGTCACTTCTTGAGGTCACCCAAAACTGGACCTACAAGGCATCTCAAAATCATGGTCAGTTGAAAGAGCAGTCCATGAAAGCCATTGTTTGTGTCTCACCATGCTTCACCTCCATCCCTACAAAAGATGGCATTTGCTTTGAAGCATTTTGTTGGAGTGAACTAATACTATACAAACCATTTTGTAGCATTCGTAATGAATTCTCTTTGTCAACCACTCATATTATAGATCAATGGGAGAGTTTTGCAAGTAGTTATCATCCTTGGCATGTGCTTCGTACACCATCAAAGCCTTTCATAGGAACCAATTCAAGCTCCTCTTCTAGTCAATAAGTAATAATGCAGGACAACAACCCATCTGAATGGCCAGTATTATCAAGCCTATACCCAAGCATTCCTTTTCACTTTGATGAACTAGACATGCTATGTGACATTGAACTGCACCATGATTTGGGTTCTTCCCAACTTAATCCCCACCAACAAGTCTACAGTACTACCTGCATAGAATCCAACTGTCCAACATTTCTAGTCCCCCATCTTCCAACTCGACCTATCGAGCATGAGCCCTTTGTCCAACAATAAAAAGCATTTGATATATTTTTCTCACATCAAAATTTAGGTACTTTGCAAACTCCTTTAAAAATGATCATTCAAGGAACTACTGGAACAGGTAAATCACACCTAATAAAAGCCATCTAATCTATAGACAATAATTTATCCCAAAATGGGCCATCACCATTACTACTTCTTGCACCTCCAGGTGTAGTAGCATTGAACATCCAAGCATCAACAATCCACTTATCCCTACAAATACCTATCAAAGATATTTCCCCCTACAAGGCCAAACACTAGAAAACTTCTAGGAAAAACTGTACTTCATTCACTACATATTAATAGATGAAATGAGCTTCATTGGTCCCAAGTTACTTCAAAAGCATTGACATGAGGCTATGTGAAGCATTTCCTAGCCACAACCAGTTCCCATTTGGAGGATGCTCAATCATGCTCTTCGGTGACCTTGGCCAACTTCTACTAGTCAAGGACATTCCCATTTATGCCTCAACCTCATACGGGGGTGCTCTATGGTGCAGCTTCACAAAAGTAGTAACACTAAGCAAAAGATTTCATTAGATTGGTGAGGAATCGACACAAATTACCTTTAGTATTCTCCTCTCCAATTTATGAAACACAAAACCTACAGTAGAATATTGGCAAGTTCTAATGTCATGCTCAAGCTCATCATTTCCCTCTATAGAGCAAACAGAGTTCCTATCCTCAATACATATTTTTGCAACAAATGAAATGGTCTCACTACATAACTAGTGAATGTTATTATTTTGGCAACACCTATTTCCTTTGTCAACTGCACAACAACTAAGGGGGTTGCCATGCTCCAATCTAGATGAACAACAACAACAATTTTAGGTCCTTTTATGTGTTCAACAAAAGGTAATGTTATGTTCAAATTTATGGGTGGAAACAAACCTTGTCAATGGTGCACTTGGGCAAGTCCAACCTATAGTCTACAAGGATAATAAAAATCCACCTTCACTTCCCTTGTTTGTTGTAGTTTAGTTCAAAAATTACATAGGCCCTGCTTGGGATGTCAATAACCCAAAAAATGTCCCTATTTCCCCTTGAGTTGTGGTCTCCATTGTCAAATCCCCCTAAAAATGGCATGGGCCTTAACAATACACAAATCGCAAGGCCTTACACTAGAAAAGGAAACCGTCAACATCGACAACATAGACTGACAAGGCCTTACATTCATAACTATTTCAAGAGTTTGTGCATTGGAAGGCCTATGTATCAAACTAGCCTTCACATTCCAAAGATATGCACACATGAATCAAAGTCCATTTGTAGCTTGCCAAAAATAAGAGGAGGAATGCTTATTGGAATTTTCTGAAATAAACTCTTGAACGAACAGTAATATTGCAAATAACTACAAGTTATTTCCTCTAGATATGTCAACTATGTTCCCCTACCTACACAATGCTTATTTAAAAAAATATATTTTATACAACTCCTTCAATGCTTAAACACTTCACACAAACTATTATGTTTGCTGAAAAATTATCATGCAATTCACTAACCTTATCTACACTTTCACATTGTGTATACATGCATACTATGCCATTTTCTGCTAACATATCTAGCCAAACTCTCCTTTCTTTTATAGTTTAAAATATCTCTATACCATGTCCTAAAGCTATCATTTTGGCACACGCAGGGAGGATGTTGTCAAAGAAATTGTTCTACAATCATTAGTCAAACCAAGAAAAACAAACTCAAGAATAAAATTCTTTCACATTGAAATTCTTACTACATTTCAATTTTAACCATAGATTTTCATTCAATGTAAAATTAAATTGCTATTCCATGGAATAAAATTGAAATTGTATGGTATGTTGTTCTTGTTTTCCTAGCCCTTTTGGTTCAATATGGCTTTATAAGTACCATGGCTTGCAAAATTATACACAACAATTAAAACACACTACGTCTACTGCTCTTTTTATTTTGAAGTAAATATTTCCCCATTCTTGATACTACTTTTTCTTCTTTAAGCTTTCTTTCTCTTTTATCATTACTCTATTGTTATATATATTTTTTTGCTTTCATCTCAAATATAGATACAACTCTTGTATTGTGAGACTATTTTTTTCTACTTTTTTTGCATTGTCAAGAAACTGATTGTATATCAATGGATATCAATGGAATTTGTCTATTTTATATACAAATGCACAGTTTGTTTGTTTAAAATATCTATATCAATGAAATTTATTGTATGCAAAATTTATAAAAAACACATAGATTGGATATCAATTACATGCATTTTGGTTGTAGCTTCTATACAAGGCAATGCACATATGCAATTCAGAAATACTATGCATTTTTGCATTGTTTTTTGTATACTTGTAATATCTCTGACAATTTGTATCATTCATAGTGTATCCTCCTCAAAATTTATACTCCATATGAACAGATGTTTCTATAGTTATGTAATTATGAGACACAACTTTGTATACATAATTATTAGAGGGCTAGTACAAAATCCTCTATGAATAAGTATAATGCTCTGAAAAACACATATTTGTTTCTAGACAACAGTTTCAATCTCAATTTTTTTAGCACCTTTCTTCCTAGTTGGACCATCAATTATTTTAAATTATTGCTATTCTAATTCATATCAATATTGTTGCTCAATAGTTTGTATGCAATTTTTTTTTCTTTTGAATGCTTCAAATGTCTTCAAATTCTAGGTTGTCATAGGAAAAAAATGGTTATTTCTTTTTTATTTTTGCATACATTTATGTAATACAATGAGATCTAATGGTAGATCATTTAGAAATTATGCATTCACTTACAAGGATTGAAACACAACTGAAACCAAACCTTTCAATTAAGAAGATATTAAGACTCCATTATCAATATAATTTGTACATAGATACTTTCAGCCAAATGTAATAGGAAAATAAAAAATGAAACATATTCCAGTTTGGTAATGAATTTAGTCCATGACAGATAAAAATTCTAAAAGAGCTTAGGAAAAATGCTTACTACCTGAGAAAAAACTATAAGTTTAGTTTAGAAGAAAATATGGCAGTTTGAGACTTGAACATTAAATGAAGAATTTCTGAACTCCATTGCATAAAATTTTATTTAAAAAGGAAAGCAACATGCATTTGAATATAGAAAACTTATCTTACAAATTTGTACAAAAAGCACAACCTACGAAATGGATTCTAATTTTGCTCAAAATGGAAAAAAATCGATGCCTAGATAGTTTTTGGTTACACCGATAGAAAAGTATATGTAAATAAATTTTTATTTTACAACTTTTAGGAAGCATTCATGCTGCAGATATTATAATCCATGGATAACATTGATTGCTATGTTCAATAACTCCTTGAAGCTCAATAAGTTACCCATGGAATGCAATACTATCTCCAAATTCCCTCTGGACATGAACACTAAAACCAATATTTTTTGTCCAAATTCTAAATAGAAGGATATGATTTGTGAAAAAAAACATACCAAAACCTCTCCCTAATTGACTTTCCACAACTCTTCAGCGTACCCATTGCACACCAAGGTACCATTGCTAATAATTAATAAATGCTATCAAATGCAACTGGGAGAGTGTTGGATAGAAAATATGCCACCTTTCTATGCCACGTTTTAGAATTGTCAATGGACATGCTGGTGCTCTATTTTCTCAAGCGATAATTATATTAGAAACAAAGGAAAAAAGACAAGATAATGTCCTCTATACAAGGATTACAGTCAACAGTCAATAGGTCAATTCACCTATAAATTCTGCACAAAGCTAAAGAAAACTTGTCTATGATGGAGGGGCCCACCTCCTGAATCAGTCAACACGTTAATGTTATTCCCAGACTTTGTTACGAAATATGATTGCATTGTTTTAGTGCACTTTCATTACTCTAATCCTCCGCTTCCAATTAATTTTTGGTGACTGTCTCACACAATTATATGTTTATTGTTTATTTTGACTCTTTTTTTCCAAAAGCGTGGTTTTTTTTAATATATTCGTTTAATAAATTTAATAACTAACTTAATATATATTAAGTTAAAATTATGTTTATCTTATTATAATAATAATAATTGAATTGAGTGTTAATAGTTGATAGTTTGATTGTGTTTGGAATAGTTAAGGTATTGAATTTTTTTCTATCAATTTAAATTCATTAATTTTAATTCAGTTAAGTACAATATAATAATACTTTCTTATTATTTTATTTTATTGATTTAAGTATTAAAAAAATATCTTTCTATATCAAATTGATCTGCTAGTTAAATCGAGTTAATTATAAGAAAATAAATAATATCAATTTAGTTGAAATGATATTGATCATTAGAATAATTTGAAGCAAAAAGTCTTGTTTGATTTTATTAGGAGAATTTGTAAAATTTGTGACACATGTTTTAATAGAATAATAGCTTCTTATGAAGGGAGGGATGGAAACTAACAGTCATTTGTGAGAGCCTGCAAAAGCTAAGGTTCCTTCATGGTCAAAGTTGGGGAGGGATTCTTAGAGGAAATCCCATGGCTTGCGGCTGAAGGAAGTGTGTAACAAGAAGTTTAATGACTAGGGCAATCAAACTATAAATGATGTGCAAACTTCCAACCACAACGGGGATGGCTATAGGCTACTTAGAGGATTGAGCAACTAGATTCCCAGATTACAAGGATCTTTGGAGATGAAGGGACCAAGGTGTTGGAAATTGGGGGGAATCGTTTAGAATCATCTTCGAAGGTGAAGCTTTCATGCAGTAAGGAGAACATAAAATAGAACAACTGTGCAAAGTTCACCTTAAAAATTACAAGCAACAATAGAGAGGGCTATGGGCTTGACGATGATGACCTGACTACGTAGTAGGATTGGAGGAGTAGACAACTGGATGCCCTCACCATATGGGGTGTTGGATCTATCAAGGGTCCAAGGTGCCTGAAAGAAAACAAAAAGGCCCTTCTCAGGATTTGAAGCATCACCACAAAATAGTGACAGGAAGGGGTGGAGGAGATTCTAGCTTTCCTCCTTCACCCAAAACAATCATAGTAGAGCTAGATAGTGAGCTTGAGAAAGAAGTGGTTTTCAATGAGAATTTTTTTCTAGGCTTGGCTTGATTGGGAGGTTCAGGGGCTTTTGGCCAAGTTTGTCTGATATTCACTAGTGGATCTCCACCTAGTGGAAGCCTTTTTTGGAAGGGTATGTTCAAATATACCCTATGGCTAAAAGTTTCTTCATTGTTGTTTTTGAAAAGGAGAGGGACACAAATAAGATCCTATGTGATTATCACTAGGATTAGGAAGAAAAATATGCATTGTTGCTAAAGCCATGGCATCTGGCTTTTAACCCATCTACTGAGGTGTTTGAGAGGGTTCCTCTTTGGGTGAGACTACCTAATCTTCCCTTACAAGTTTGGTTTGATTCTTGTCTCGAGGCTATAGGAAACTCTTTAGGAATTTTTTTAATGGTAGATGAGGGGTGCTTAGATCTTCTACACTCAACTTATGCCTAGATTTTGGTGGAAATGGATGTGTCAAGGGAGCTTCCAGAAGATATCCAATTAAAAACCTCGAAAGGATGTTGGGTGCAACCCCTAGATTACAAGGGGGTGTGCAGACTTCCAACCACAGTGGGGATGGATATAGGCTACATGGTGGAGATGGTTTTGCTTAGCGAGACCAGAGGATTGAGCAACTAGATGCCCACATTACAAGGGGCTTTAGAGCTGAAGGGACCAAGGTGTTCAAAATTGGGGGGAATCATTCAAAATCATCTCTAAAGGTGAAGCTTTCATGCAGTAAGGAGAACTTAAAACATAAAGACTGGACAAAGCTCACCTTAAAAATTGCAAGCAATAATAGAGAGGGTTATGGGCTTGACAATGATGACATGATTACCCAGCAAGGCTAGAGGAGTGGACAACTAGATGCTCTCACCACAAGGGGTGTTGGATCTATCTAGGGGTCCAAGGTTCTTGAAAGGAAACAAAAAGACCCCTCTTATGCTTCAAAGCATCACCACAAAACAATGATAGGAAGGCGTGGAGGAGATTCTAGCTTTCCTCCTTCAACCAAAATAATCATAGTGGAGCTAGATAGGGAGCTTGAGCAAGAAGTGGTCTTCAATGAGAATTATTTTTCTGGGCTTGGTTTGATTGGGATGTTCAAGGGCTGTTGGCCAAGTTTGTTTGATTTTCACTAGTGGATCTCCACCTAGTGAAGCCTATTTTGGAAGGGTATGTTTAAATCTACCCCATGGCTAAAGGTTTCTTCATTGTTCTTTTTGAAAAGGAACAAGACATAAATAAAATCTTGTGTGATTATTACTGGGATTGAGAAGAAAAATATGCATTGTTGCTAAAGCCATGACATCTGGCTTGTAACCCATCTAGGTATGTGCAAGATCATCATGGAAAAAATAGGCCCTTAAGTGGTGAAAATTTTAGAAAAATTACAATTAGGAAATTTGATGTAAAAATTTGAATAAGTTATCTATATTATTTCAAAAATATGTAAGATAGAATCTATAGCAAATCGAATCTAGTTTCTAAACTACTAGGTTTTTTTTTTTTTTTTAAATTATTAGGTGAAAATTTGAAATTTCAATGCAGCAGTACTTAAATTTCAGGGAAAAAATAAGTAGGTGTCTGTATAACCACCCTAACCACAATAAAATTATAATTTTTTTTTATAATATTTTAGATATAAGTAGAGGAATCATGTTCCGATGTGATGCATATTTTCTTATAATTTTTTTCCATGTAAATAATTAATTATGAGTTTTTTATTACAACTTTTAAAAAATATAAAAACTCATATGTCTGACCACCTTAACTTGGTCAAAACTTCATGAAATTCAATTATTTTTTATAATCATATAGTATGCAAAGAATAGAATGTGACATAGGTTTTGGATTCAAAAAATGTGATACCGTTTGAAAGCTATAGATTTTTTTCAATTAGCCTATCAATCAGGACTTTATTCATGATTCAAATAGAAAATGAATAATAATCATTTACTAAATTCAAATTAAAGCATAATTTATTTTTGTGTGAACCTGAGAATCTCCTTTAAAAATATTTTTTGTTTCATCAATTTTGCGTAAAAAAAAGTCATCAACCACATACCCATCATATCACCACTTTTTGACCCATCATGATTCTACACATACCCATCTACTGATGTGTTTGAGAGGGTTCCTCTCTAGGTGAGACTACCCAATATTCCCTTGAAATTTTGGTTTGATTCTTGTCTCAAGGTTGTAGGAAACTCTTTAGGAAATTTTTTAATGGTAGATGAGGGCTCCTCAAATCTTCTATACTCGACTTATGCCCGGATTTTGGTGGAAATGGATGTGTCAAGGGAGCTTCCAAAAGAGATCCAGTTAAAAACCTTGAAAGGATGTTGGGTGCAACCCTTGGATTACGAAGGGGTAACATTTAGGTGCAGAATCTATTGCAAGATTGGGCAGTTTTGCTACTCAATGTGCCAAAAATAGAATGAAAAAGCCTACTTCGTGGTGGAAAGATGTAGCTCCTATCATTATATAGTGGAGAAAGATAAGGAGAAGCAAGGGAGCTCTCAGAAGAAAGGTGGGGAAGAGGAGGGCCATGTTCATGAGGCTCTAGGTCAAGAAGGGGAGGCTATGGAAAAAAGTGTTACAAGAGAGAAATGACAACAGACCAACAATTTCCTGATACAAAAATAGAGACTAGATGTAAATGGTGATAATGCAATCTGGAAAGAGGGTGAAAGGGGGTCCAAAAACTAGACAACAACACTAGAATGTTGGGAGAAACAAGGTGGGGTGAGATCACAAGAGAAAGAATTAGGGAAATGGAAAGTTGTTGAAGAATGTCAATAAGTAACGTGAAGATTGAATGAAGTTGAGCAAAGTCCCAAGGACAAATCTTTGAAATGGTAGAAGGAGGCTACAAGGGTGGAAGAAGGGTGACAAATAGTTATGGGGAAGAAAGATAAGAAAGTGGAAAAGAAATATATTTCAATGATTCTTAGATCTCAAATGAAGGGAAGACCCAAAAATGCTTCAACCTCTGACTTGCTAATAGGTTTCTTTCAAGGATTAATGACTTTAGGTTTGATTCTATATTGATTCCTAGCGAATTTCTACCTTTAATGAAGCATGTATTTCATGCAACTGATTCTAAAATGATTAGGAGGCAAGGTTAGGGGTTTTGAGTGAGGATTGGAGGTGTGGGAAAGGGATTGTTAAAAATGATGATTTAATGAAACTAGCTTTGTAATACTTTCTTTATTAATAAAATCAACTCTACTACCAACCAAAAAAAACAAATCTTATGAAAGTAAGATTGTTAAACATTAATAATCAAATTGATCATTTAACTAACCAAAATACTTTTTGGAATAAAATAATTTGTAAATTTTAAAGTATTGATAAAATTGAAGATAATAATTATTTTATTCTAACTTTCCCTACCTAATATTGTGAAAAGTAAATTTACCCTATTTCACTATTTAAAAAGTTTTCAAAAACTTCTATCTTACAAAAAAGATGATAAACATTATTTTCTTCTAACTTATCCAAACTTTAATATAATATTAAATAAATCATTCTCTATTATTATTAAAAAAAATTAAAACTACCAGCTTTAAAAATTAGAAATGGTGCTATGAAAATTAGTTTTCTTGGAAAAAAATATTCTAGTTTCTATACCTATCAAGTAGATACATAATTTAAGAGTCATTTACACCCATCAAACACTTTTTGAATGAGGGTTGTTTAAAGATTGTTTTTCATAACATATAAGTATATGAAATCTCATATAATTCCAACCTATTAAAACATAATTTCTTATAAATTCTTGTACTTTCTTTTATTCTTAAATTGTGGAAATCTATAATGGGGTTGTGACATTGTAAAGGCAACAAATCCTTCACTAGCCCACAATAGAACTAAAATATTGCATTCATCACAAATTTTAACACTTTCTCTATGTGTGTAAGACTTTTTATCACTGTTTTTTTACCTTTTAAAAAACTAGAAGGCTTCATAAGAGCCAATGATCACCTATGGCATTAAATACCTTCCATAAAAAGGAGAAGAAATGATTATGTAATATTACAAAACAATGATACATTTTAACCTTTACTATGAGCATATAATACATCTTATGCAATGAGGAAAAAATTATATTTGTAAGCAAGGGTGAGGGATATGAGAAACCAAGAAATTGATATTTGTCTTAATCTTAGGACTTGAGAGATAAAAAAATATTCCCTTGACAAATGTATCTAGTATGAAAAGGTCCTAAAAAGAAAATTAATAAATAGAAAATTTCATTCACACTAGCACTCCACCTTAGGTGCAACTTAGAGGAATGAAGAAAATTCCACCACCCATAAAATAAAAGGGATCATCTAGCCCTCATTCAGTGTATAATCCCCTAGATTAATGATAGATACTAAAAAATGAATCTTGAAGATGATCCAAAATTGTTGAAAAACATTTATGCCATTAAGAAGAAATAAATTCATAAATATGCAAAAACAATATACTATTTTAGACATTTATATGAGAGGATGCAATTTTAATATTTCTTCAAAAGATATTTAGGCATTTTCATGCCAATACCAAAGGATTCTATGGTAAAATCAAGAACTCTAAGCCTAATCAATGAAGAAGGTGACTAGCTAGGACAACATAGAAACTTATGAACAACATGACCCAAAGATAGTGATACAACTGTTGTGATAAGGTTATCATCAAAGATGATATGAATGTCCTCAAGTGTATTTATCATATCTATAAGACAAGATTCACAAAATAAATCTAGTATATGGATAAAAGTAAAAACTTGTGTCACAATTTTATAAAGGAATTGACCAACAAAAATTAAAACTTTCAACTTTGACCACATAAAAGTGATCTTTATGTTTTGAATTTCAAATTTATATAAACTAATGAAATGTCTAGAAGTCTTGATGAATTATATGCTAGTAATTTTTTATTAAAAAAAAAAAAAACAAATTGATACTTTTTATTTAAACTTAAAATCAAATTTTAAATTACTAAATATTTAAAAAAAAGTGACATTGAGTCAACATCACAAAAAAACACAATTTTTTTTTTCTTGTTTTTCTCACAAATAGATAACTTCAATCTCTAGTGCATGAAAAAATAAAAAAGATGTATATTTTCATTGTAATAGTGTTTTAATGTCAAACTTGCTAGAGTTTGGTAGTTTTCACTTGGCATCAAATTTTGTCTATTTTCTTAATTATTTAAAATATATATATATATCCTTTTCGAGAGAATTCTCTCCTCTAGTGCACCATATATTTTTAAAAATATTTTAATATGTTTTATTTTTTCTAATTTTTAATCAACCTTAGTTTTTTATAACAACCCACTTGTATTATTTAAATTTTAAAGCATATTAAAAATAATCAAAATATATATAAAAAAAAAAGGATTCTTGATTTTCATCTCCATAATAGGGTATTTATTAGCTTTTTGAAAAAATCACTATGACTAAAAAATATCAAGTTCAAGTGGAAGTTCTATTACAAAATTCTAAAAAAAGATGAGGTGGCTACCAACAAGGATGCCACATAGATGGTTTTGACAAAAAAAAATTGGGTCAAAAGGATTCCAATTGAAAATATTTCGGCTAAAACTATACATATAAATTGAGGAACTTTAAAAAAAATTAAAGGGGAAATTTTTAGTGTATAGTTTGAGGCGAAATAGTTTTGCTTGAAATTGTATGTGCCATGTATAGGCCTTGTAGTTTCAAGAAAAGAAGTTTTAGAGTCAATTTTTTTTCTCAAAACTATTTAGTTAGCTGAATTTATGACATAGGCTTGTGCTCTTTCCCATATCTATGAAGTACTCATCCAAGTAAGCTATATCGAGAATATTTATATCAAGATTTTATTATAGTTATTGAAATTCATGGATGTAAAATCAGTAAAATCTAATGCAGTAAGATATAGAGTCTTGACAAATTTCATCCAACTACATTAGCCATCCCATATTGATGCTTCACAAAATATTTATATGTATGAACATATTTTGAAGAATTCCATCGGCAGGTGACCCCAATAATAGGTGGTTTACATGTAATTTTAAGCCAAACCGACACGATCAAATATATTTTTAATCACCTTCACTTTCGGGTACCTATATAGCAGCCAGCGAGGGAATTTGAAGATGATGCAAACTATAGTTTTTTGTGGAAATTTTGTCTATAGATTATAAATATATTTTTTCAAAATTTTGAATTGGGCTTGCACTTTTGTTTCCATCTCCTTGAAAACTGCTTTTTTCTTTTTCAGAAATGCAACATTTTAAAGTTTATCGTTCATGTCCAAGCAATTTTTCCCAGCTAAAGCTGGTTTCAAAATGCAATTTTTAACCCCACATAATTTAAAAGCCTCACCAAGCATAGCTGGCTTGAATATTTTTTTTTTAATCAAGTTTCAAATTCAAACCAATGGTAATCGTACATTTAATCAGAGTAACTTAACATTTTTGTATGTATCGAATTCACTTTTTTTTTCTTTGTTGATCAAGGACTTCCCAAATATTCTGGGTAACTATTTTTTAATTTTTATTTTAATATCCGCTATTTCCACATGTGCAAAACAAAGAGCTTGATTTCTAGTGAAAACCCACATTCATGTGAGAAATAAAAAATAAATATAATAATTAAATTAAATTTATTTCAAAAAATTATTAACTTTTGGGAAGCTTATAATAAGTGAATAACATACTTAAAAAATAAATAAATGAATTCATCGATCCCTCGAAAAAGGTAAATCAAAAAGTGGTTTTTATTACAAGATTTTGATAGTATAGAGACCAAGTATGTATGCATATTTAAAACTATCGGGGTTCTATCAAAGGTGGTTTGATTTAAGGTAGTTTTATCAAACCCTTTTCAATTTGAATTATTTAAATGGAACCTTTTAAGGATTAAATCATTATATTTTCTAAAAATATGTGATTTCAGCAAAAATTAGTTCCTTCCAGAAATTGTAAACCAGCTTTGTGGGATCACATACCAATGTTAGGATATAAAAGTCCTCAAACTTAGGACATTTACTCATATCTACAAGAAATGAACCCATTAAACTTGGATTAGGAGTCATATAATTTAAAGAATCAATAAATATCTATATAGGATGAGAAAAAGAATACAAATAAGTCTTTGTGTCATCAAAATTTTTAAGAATTTCTTAGTAAACAAGCTTCATTGTTAAATTAATATCATATGGTATGTTATTATAATCATTAAGGGGTGCATGACTATCCATAGAAAGTTCTTCTAAAAATAAATATTATACTATGTCTTAATGTATTCTGCCTAGCTATCCGTCCAACTACCTGTTCGGTTTATTTCAGTGTTAAATGATCTAAGGTGTTTCAAGATGTCATCTTTATAAGAATTATACTTCCCTTTGTTCAAGGTATAATGTACAATTAAGTAAAAAAAATATTTTTAAATAAGATAAACTCCTCTTGAAGTCAAGCTATAAAAATTAACTTCAAGTTAAAATAACAAGTATCTAGTGGAGAAGTTATAAAAACTAAGAGGATGGCTATGAAGTTCTAAGAAATACATTTTCAACACGTATAAGAAAGAAAATGATGGACATCATCCATGAATGTTTTCTTTAAAAAATTATCCCTTTATGGCCAAAACAACTACCATTTTCACTACAAGGGTGGTATACAGTGGTATGATACCACCTTTATGAGTGGGTAAGTAGTAGTCGAGGGACTAAAATAACTGGAAGAACTACTTATGTAAAGTAGAATCACAATGAGGCTTGCATGGACTAGTGTTTGGCAGAGTAGAGGCCAATGTGATTTTAAGCCCCATAGGTTGGGAACAATCATGATCTATGGGCCAAGTGATTCGGATCTCCCCAATCAAAAACCTTTACGAATAATTAATGTTAATGTGGCACCATTCAATTGTATGGAATAACATTGATGTTGATTTAGGCATAAATAATAATATTTAAAAGGAAAAATAGCTATATCTTTGATAATATAAGATGACACAAATAGATGCAAGACCAAAATTGTAGTTGTGTAATATTTTGGTGATGCCTACTAATAGTACAAACTATCTTAAAAGTGTATTGATAGTACAAATTACACTATAAAATCTTATATAATTTGTATGAATTTTTATGACTATGATTTTTATGATGCCTAAAAAATATTCAATGTAAAATTTATCCAAATTAGGTATAATCAATTTTTTTATTCTTAGGTTTTTTTGGCATTTTGGATTCAACAATGTCGTCTATTTTTCTCCAAGATACGTTTTATAAAAATTGTTGACAAAAAAATCATAGAAATGAAAAGGGGATGGGAAATCAAAATATTTGATAACATGTTAAAGAAACAACAAGGTTTCATAAGATTCAATGATCACCTACATCACTCATTACCCTCCTCCCAAAAGAGAAACATTGATTATCCAATATTACCAAAGAATAATAGAATGTAAACTTGATTATGAGCATACAATATATTATGTATAATTAGGGACCTTACACACATAGGAAAGGGAAAGGGAAACTAATATGGTGACATACATCTTCATTTTATGACTTGAGATACAAAAAGAAAAATGCATTAATTGAACTTGTCTAATGTTAAAATATCCTAAAAGAAAATTCAATGGGTAGATAACCCCATTCAAAAAAATTGTCATGTTTACACTTATTATATTTTCATTGTGTAAGTCTTATATTTATGAAAGAGGGGATGCCAAATATTTTTAATTATCTTAGATTTGAAACACTTGAAGAAACCTCTTTTTCATTAAATTAATTGGTTGTGATTGAGATGTAGTCACTAACTATATTTGATGGTCATATGATTATAATTTTTTATTCCATGATACAATCAAATTTAAAAAATACTATATCATGTCAAAGGAAATATTTTAGGAAAACTATTGATTTAATATTAAATAAACTATATAACTATGACTATTAGAAAGTAATGTAACAAATAAATTAGCACTAAGTTGCATCAAGTAAATAAAACATAATAGAGGTTTTGTACAAGGGAGGATTATTTCTTCCAAAATATTATAGTTATATATGCATATAATTTATGAAATTTATGCATTGTAAAAGGGTAAATTTTACAACCAAAAAAATTGATGCAAGTTTTTTTCTTGATAGATAAGGTTGACTGACAAGTTTAGACCTTCAAATATTTCTGCAAATACTTGTTTTTGTGTACTATGTGACTCATGACCTATACCTTCCAACAAATGATCCCAAAATCAAACTATTGAAGAAATTTGTTGAGTATTGTGATCATTATAGTTAAATTCCCATTATCACAATATATATGCATTTTTGGATTATTAGAATAAATTTTGCATAAATTCTATAGAAAAGCTTAAGTTATGTACATAGCAGTATTTTGATGTAGCTTAAGGTGGCAGTCTCATGGAAGGTGGTTTCTTAAATTGTTCAAATAATGTTTTTAAATTTTTTTAGAATTTTTCATAAATAAATGATCATGTACATTTTCTAGTAATGGATAAGATTAAAAATTTAAGCTCTAAAATTTTAGGATTCTAGGGTCTAATGGTTTTTATTTACCAAAAACAAATAATTTTTTATATGAAAAAAGGGCCCATTTGAAGCCCTATCTATATAGCATTCCATCAATATTAACAACATTTTGAATCGAGTGAAACTCCTTTAGAAAATAATCTCTAAACTTATTGGCAAGAATTTATAAAATTATACATGAATGATATATGGTAGAAAAGTCTCTTAAACTAGTTGGAAAAATTTCAAGTCTTAGTTTTTAGCTATTCTTAAAAATAATTTAGTTTAGCAAGCAAATGTCTAAATTTTAGCAAATAAAAATATGACAAGTATTACCACCTTTTTAATAGAGATAAGCTTAAAATCACTAAAAACTATTTTTGGCCATGAAAAAAAATATGTTTAAATAGTATTTTTCCTAATTTTTATTTTTTTATAACAGATTTTGTCATCTCTTAATCCATTAACATGATTCCTAAAATAAACTTCCTTCAACTAACTTCTAAATATTTTATATTGAAATTTCTAAATTTCTTTCTAACATATGTGAGAAAAAATTTAAGTAACCCACCATTCTCATAGCATCCACAAGAAAAATTACAATTGACTATTTAAGTATTAAACTCACTAATATAAATAAAATACTATTTTCCAAAAAAAAATATTTCACTTTATTCTATAACATTTTTTTCCCTCTCGTTAACCTCCTTTTTACTCCATACCATGATTCCTAAAACAAACTCCATTGAACTATTATCTAAACAAATTCTAAATTGAAATTTCTAAATTTTCTCATTACACCCGTGAGAAATTCTCATGACACCCGTGAGAAATTTAGGTAGCCCACCATTGAATCTTTCTACGAAAGGAAATAAAGGCTTTGATTTTGAAGGACATTTCATTTTCCCCTGGCCCGCTTTTGTCGGGTCTGGAGACTTATCTAGTGCTCCGTGTTGTCTACGCGTCATACAATCTCATCGTACCTCTCCTACTTAAACGCCTAACAAAACGATAAACATTCATCGTTTCAATACCCCGTAGGCTTCTGCATATTCCCCAAACTGTATTCCATGGCCTCTACAACTAGAGCGCTTCCTGCAGTTTTTATTAGCATGGTCGTCTGTGTTTTGGCGCATTCTCCTCTCAAGAATAATATCAGCCTTGGCTCCACTCTTACTGCTGGCTCCAAAAATTTCAAATGGGTGTCCCCGAATGGAGAATTTGCCTTTGGATTTTATTCTGTCGCTCCTCCTCTTTATTTGGTAGGCGTCTGGTTTGACAACATATCTAACAACACTCTGGCGTGGACAGCCAAGTCGGACAACAGAGAGGTTCGAGTTGAAGAGGGGTCTATCCTGCGGGTTTCTGCTGGTGGGCTTCAGCTGTTGGATTCTCAATCAAGACTACAATGGGCTGCAGGGCCCGCTGAATATGAAAATGAAACTGTGCATGCGGCCGCAATCATGGACAGCGGTAACTTTGTATTGCTTAATCGGTCGGCTAAGCCAATTTGGCAGAGCTTCGACGCGCCTACGGACACCCTGCTGCCGGGTCAGACGCTGAGCCAGAATTCTATTATGTATTCCAAAGCTTCAGCTACGAACTTCTCCTCAGGCCGATTCGGGCTCACCATTGCAATGTCCGGGAATGTGGTGCTTTATCTGGTAGAGAGGCTGGAGCATGAAGGCACTTACTGGAAACTGATTGATACACCCAATCAATTATCCGCTGATTATTATTCCTATTATAGTTATGTGTCCAATACGTTGAAGTTTGATCGCAGTGGACTGTTGTATTTGCTAAATAGCAGCAACATAAAAGTGGCAACCTTTGGTAAGGCTGTAGCGGGTCAGTTTCTTAGCAGACTCACGCTTGATACCGATGGAGTCTTAAGGCAGTATATGTGGAATCAGAAAGGCAATGGCCCAGCTTCTTGGTCATATGTATGGCAAGCTGTGGACGATCCGTGTAAAGTCAAGGGCCTGTGCGGGCTTAACAGCGTTTGTCAGCTGACTGAGTTGAAAAAGCCCAATTGCTTATGCCCGCCGGGGTTCGATTTTATGGATACAGAGGACCCCTCGAGAGGATGCAGGTCAAATTCTTCCCAGGACCACAGCTGCAGTGCAAGGAGCCAAATGGTAGCAATTCCAGAGACCAATTGGGCCAACGATAATGATTATTCAAATTTGCAGGGTGTTTCTGAAAGTGAATGCATGCAGGCATGCAGTGACGATTGCATGTGTATCGTAGCTACTTATAATGAGAATAGTAAGTGTTACAAGAAACGTCTGCCTTTAATAGATGGCCGGCAGGGCTCTGATATTACAAGTAAAGCTTTTGTTAAAGTCACCCTCCTTTCTATTGCGCCCTTCTCTTCTCCTTCCATTCTTCTTCCTCGCGCCCACCTTGCAAACGCAACCAAAGAGGAGATGCAGCGGAAGGGGAAGGGGAAGGCTGTTTTAGTGATTGGTATAAGCCTGTTGGGTTGTTCCTCGATCTTTGCTGCATCAACGTTTCTGCTAAAATGGTTGCGTACCTCTCGTCACAACACCAGTACGGTGAAAGGTAAGGCCGGGAAGACCCGCAACTTAAAAGCTTTCAGTTACAAAGAGATCCAGACTGCTACAGGAGGTTTTAAACAGGAATTAGGAAGGGGTGCCTTTGGAAAAGTTTACAGAGGCGAGTTACCCGACGGAAGGGCGATTGCTGTGAAGACACTTGATAAGCTGGTGCAGGAAGGGCAAGGAGAAAAGGAGTTCCGAACAGAGGTGAGTGTTATCGGCACAAGCCATCATAGAAATCTTGTTCAATTGTATGGTTTCTGCGACGAGGGTGTGAACAAGTTTCTAGTGTATCAATACATGAGCAATGGATCTTTGGACGGTGTTTTGTTTGTTGATAGCGGGTTTCTTAGCTGGGAGTTGCGTATGGAAATTGCCATTGGGACAGCCAGAGGCATCCTCTACCTCCATGAAGAATGCGCAACGCAAATCATTCATTGTGATATAAAGCCTCAGAATATTCTGCTCGACGAAAAATACAATCCTAAGATTTCTGACTTTGGCTTAGCCAAATTGATGAAGGCAGAGCACACTCGAACGTTTACTGCCGGGGCTCGTGGTACCAAGGGTTACATGGCACCTGAGTGGCACAGGAATATCGCCGTCACTATGAAAGTGGATGTTTACAGCTTTGGAGTGATGCTCCTTGAAATCATCTGTTGCAGGAAAACCGTCCACTTAGATGACCAAGAAAATGAAATCCTTCTGTGCGACTGGGTTTACGAATGCTTCAAACATGGCAGACTTTTAAAATTGGTGGAGCAGCAGCAGTCAGAAGGCGATATAATTGAGCCAAGGCAGCTGGAAAGAATGGTGTTGACGGCGCTGTGGTGCATTCAAGACAACCCTGCTCTGAGGCCCTCAATTAAAAAGGTTGTGCAGATGTTGGAAGGAACAGTTGAGATTGCAGTACCCCCAGCTCCTTGATTTTTCATCATAATACACAGTACACACCCATCACTTGCCTCCCATGCTACATCTGCTTTCGTAATCATGTTAATCCCTCATGTAATACTCTCAATCTAACAAGTCCAAACCCCTTCTCCTGCTTGTATTACTATATCATAGTTTGTTTCTTTGCAATATGCTTCTTTGCTTTTAGTAAATTCATAATTCCACCGCTCGTTCTAGCTTGAATAGTAGTTCGTAGCTACTCACCTCAAACAAAAAAAGAAGAAATACTTTAAATTTGTAACTGTTTTCTCTATATAGAACAAAAGGGAGAAATTTGAATGATCGAAATTTTGAAATTAAATTATATTTTATGAAGGTTATTAAGGTGCATGTTGTAATGTTGACCTAGAGTATGCTGTTCATTTCTTGGTCTGATATTCCTTTTGTCCAGTTTTTAATAATCTGTAAATTACCAAAAATAATAAAAAATTATTTTATTAATATATATATTTTTGAAATGTAGTAGAATTATTAATTTTTTTCGTATTTTTTTATAAAAACTACTCTAGCATTTTAGTTCATATTTTATATATATTAAAAACTACATGAGTAAAGCTTTTGTCTAGAAGTTAGAATTATGTATATAAGGCATGTCAAAGTTAATTATATATTAATATAGATATCTTCAATGCATTTAATTAATTAATATAGAGATTTTAAATTCATATATCTAAAAGATGTTGACATATATAAATTTTGAGGTGCTTATATTGAATGTGTTATATAAGATAGATAGACCACTTGAGACTTGAGTACTCTTAGATAGATTTATACCTCGCGACGACAAATGAAATCACTAGCATAATGTAAATATCTAAAGTGTTGCAAACTCTACAAAATTTTATCAACCACTTGATATGTACAATTTCAATCAAGAGTGTGCTTACATATGATTTATTTTATGTTTATATACTTAAAAATTATAAAATCAAGTAAAATATATGAATTTATCATTATATATTACCTTAGTTGCAACATTGATGGCCCTCCCAATCCCACTGAGCACACAAAATGAAGGGATATGGAAATAGTTGTAGATGGTGCAAAGTTTGGATACAATGCAATGCTACCAAAAAGAAGCCTACTGTATGATCCTCATGCAAAAATAGGCATAGCATCAACTTGATCAAGAACATGTTAAGGGGGTTTATACAACATATTAATGTCCCCCTAAACTCTAAGAAACTACATAACACAATGGCCCTTGTCTCTATCAAAATGGCATATGGTATATAGAAACACAACATCAAGTAGGATCACATTCTTCTCATTGATGAATTGGTATGCATCTAATAGAACACAAGTGAGGCTTGTGATTGCCATATTGAAATCATCATGATCTCTAGTCATATTTACCACATCATGTGGCAATACTATATCAGCATGAATGAAATGATTGTAGTTGGTTGATGTGGCCTCAATGGGAGGAATGCTAATCTATAGATGAAATATATATTTACTAACATGATTAGATGTCAACTAATCAAACAAACTAGCAATAGTGACTATACTCTAAAAAATGCCACATCTGAAAGGAGTGAGTATTGGCTATGTACGTGTTCCTCATACATTTTTTTGGAAGAAACAAAAATTTTGGAAAATTTTGGACCATTTAATACCCTTTTGTTCATGGGTGGTAGAAAATTTATTTTTTTGTATTGAGGTTTGTCAACAAACCTCCCTTTCCCTTGTTTTACTTTAAGCAACCTCCTAGGGATGTGTGGCACTATGTCACATCATCGCTTCTTTAAAAAGGGTAGGGCCAGCCAAAGTTGCAATGAACTAAGCCCATGTGATGCAATAGCATCATGCCACTTATTAAAGTGAGCTTAACAACTATATGGAACATGCCCACTTATGTCAATGGGAAGACACATTTCAACATAGTGTGCTAGCACAGTCATGAGGCAATCTTTTCACTAAGAAACTACAATGGAATAAAATATTCACATGTAGTATCATGTAGGATTGCAATTGTTAGGAATAGGATGCCATTTAATTCCAATCCTAAACATTATTTCATGTATCTCCTAAGTCCTTGGAAAGTGTTCCCCAAATACTAATATTAGAAAGAGATTAAATTTGAGTGAAATGAACATGTGAATTGAAATTTGTAATTAATTTTGAATGATAGGAACATGTCAGGACACATATGATGAGCTCTTAAAAAATAGGAAAACATGGGCACCCACATGGAAGGTGGAACTCACCATGAGTTTGTTGGAATACATGCCTCAATCTTACTAGCATGAAACCTTTGAAAGAGAAAAGTCAGTGTGACATTATTTTTGTCTGGCCAACTAGCCGTTGTGTAACCTTGTGGAATGTTCAAGTCGCCGAGACCTTGTTGTTGTCTTACCGACTAGAGTTATCATTGTGACTTGTTGTGTTCAGTGTAACCCTCTGCCGATTAGGTTGGTCTGGCCAACAAGTTATTCTTATCAAATGTCACGGAGACTCATGGTGACTGAAGTTATTGGGGAGACTCTTGGCCGAAAGGTTTGTCATCAGTATGAAGTCTTAACAATATGGCATGTCTCGCCGATAGCTTTACACTCAGATTCTTCAAGGTGACATGAAGGCTCAGTAAGAACTCTTGGCGATGGGTGATTGTCTCACCGATTGTATAGTCTATTAGTGGTATGACTCCTGGCAAAAGTTGAACTTGGGGTGACTTGGATCCTATGGGATGACTCATAGCTAGTAGCGATTGTCTGGACAATGGTTCTGCTGAGGATATCGATGAAAAGTCTTATCGATCTTGCCAATAAAGTAAGTCTCGCCGATGGGAATGCAAATGTCGATGTGACCTTTGAACATCGGTATGACCTCTTGCCAATAGTGGTAGTCCTGATGATAGTGCTGCATGTGATGATCATCGGTATGACATCTCAGTGTTATGACTTGTTTGGCTATCAACTTTACATGATGATCATCAGTATGACATAAAGATCTATGAGACTCTTGGCAATAGTGAAACTCTTGCTGAAAGATCTTCTCAAGATGGATTTGTATTTGGTATAAGGTCTTGCCAATGGTGATGACTCTTGGCGATAACTACAATTAGGTCTTGTGGCATCGGGGAGACATGGTTAGTGTCTCACC